>CAXAMN010020557.1:1078947-1139741 GCA_963970005.1 Durusdinium trenchii
AGGTACGGGTACGGGTGCGCTGGTACATGGACAAGGTACGGGTACGGGTGCGCTGGTACATGGGGAAGGTACGGGTATGGGCGCATGGCGTGCATGTTGCTGCGTGCATGGGTGCGTAGGTGCAAGTGCGCGGGTATGGCGCTCACCGGCAGTGTCCAGATAGCTTCGCTGCGTGCATGGGGGCATAGGCGCACGTGCGTGGGTATGGCGCTCACCGGCGGTGTTCAGGTAGTTTCGCTGCGTGCGTGGGGGTGTAGGCGCTCGCCGGCGGTGTTCAGGTACTTTGGCTGCGTGCATGGGCGCATAGGTGCAAGTGCATGGTATGGTATGGCGCTCACCGGCGGTGTTCAGTTAGTTTGGCTGCGTGCATGGGCGCATAGGTGCAAGCGTGAGGGTATGGCGCTCACCAGGGATGTTCATGTAGTTTCGCTCCGTCCATGGGTGCATGGGATGTTCAGGTAGTTATTGTTTCACAAAATTTCATAAAGGCAGACTTGTAACATGATGTTTCACAAAAGCTATCAAAAGCTAAGTATCACTATTCACGCTTATGTAAAGGTTCCTCACAGCTTGAGTAGACCTCTTGCAATTTGAAAGACACCTTGTCAAGTCCATGCCATTGGTTGCAAGAGTGTGAAATGATGTTGGCATGGTTCCTTGCAGCTGACCGTGGATTGTTTTCAACGTTTGAAGCACAATGAGGCAAACAACAAGGAAACGGTTCAGTAGCCAATGAATTTGTTTGCCACAGCGCTTGCTTACCAAGACGCAGCTAATTCACCAAGCACCGCAAAGGGAATTAACACAAAACCGCACACTGCACCAACCAACTGTTGCGACTGTTAGTTCCACCCCAGTGATGGTCACTTCACATGATCTTGGTCAAAGTCACTAATCCAATTTATGTGTTCATATGTGTTCATCATGTCTGGTGATGGTGAGCTGCGGAATGCCCTTGCAGAGCTGGAGAGAATGGAACGCGAGCAGACTGGACAAGCGAGAGCCACGAGAATGCAAATGAAGCGTCTTGGCTTTGCTAGGTCAGTTGACAGTAAAAAGTGAACAAAACAAACATGGGAAAGGGTTCAACCAATGTTTTTGACACGGGCAGCTGCTCCTCTATAAGGCTGGCTCGCAAAGCGCGCCACGTCAAAGCAGTCATCAGCAAGATGAAGAAGAATCACGATAAAGCAGTTTCGCTCTTCAATAGGCGGACTGCTATTCGAAGGGGTGAAACGATTCGGGACACTTGGCCTGTGAGCTGTTAGACTAGATGTTTAGCGAGAGTGACTAGGTTCCTGCGCAGTCTCGACATTCAATAGCTAGAAACAAGCAGAAAGCAAATTTAGATAAATTTAGTATTACAGTATGGCAAGTAACCAAGTGGCAAAACCAGTGAAATGCTGGTTTGTTGCCCAGGACCGCCCTTTGAAAGGCAAAGGAATGCACAAAGTCTGGACAGCGCACTCAATGCTCAAAGCTTCGTTTACCTCTTAGCTGCGTCAGCTTCAGCAGTCATTGCTTGGAGTTTAAATGACAAAGAAAAGAACTAAGGTTCGGCCGATGTGGGGTTTCAATGGCAACCAGCACGTGTCCTGCGCAGCATTCCACATCATCCTGTGCATACTGGTTCGAGAGCTGCGCAACACATGTCCAGAAGGCCATAAACTTGCAAGACACATGTACTGTACTGCATAGAATCAGACTAGACTAGACAGAACCAGATAGAACCATACTAGATAGACTCCTGATTTGGAAGCAGCTGCAGGTCAGAGATGCCATTTGCAACGTATGGCACAAGTTGCAAGACAGGCTGGCTAATAGCATGGTTGCCAACCCGCAGAAACCCAGATTCGTGAAGAGTCTTGGTTCCGATGGCTTCTGTGTTTCTGTGCTTGGCCTTTCTGGTGTTTGCGCTTTCCAATTGTTCGCATGGAGTCATGGCCTGGTGTGTTTTTGAGTCTTGTCTACCGGGCATTTGAGGATAATGATCGAGTCTGATGAGACCCAGCAGGAGACTTCAATTCGGACACAATGGATGGAACATGTGCAGGGCTTATTATCGTTATTATATACCGATGCCGATACCTTATACCTGGCACACATTCTCACTTTGTTCTCGAAGTCTACGTTTCTTTTGGCCTAGTTCTGTTTCAGATTTTGAGGTGTGGGGCTCTTTCAACGTCCTTATCCAGCGGTGTGAGGTCGTGCTGAAATTTGTTGGATTTCCTCTCAGGCTTGCCATGCAGTGCAGTTTTTCAACCTGACACTGAAACATGTTGAGAAGACTCTATTTTAGAGAGTTTGCCTGGGAATTAGGTTCCAGTCCTTCGTGGTGGCTCCAGCAATCCTACGGGAGAGTACAGCTCAAGCCCTCTGGAATGCTGTTAAATTGAAACAACCTATACAGAAGCTTTCCAGCAGAAAGATTGTTCATTTTGAAATGGTGTGTTCAATTCGGTTGCATTTTACTGGCATTAGCAAAACAAGGCGTTTCTCAAAGCTAAGGCCCTTTCAGTGGCAAGCCGCTGCCTCTGATCTCTGCATCTTGCATTTGATTGGTGATCATGCGAAGACCAATGGACTGATGGGGAAGATTGCCTCAGCAGATCCTTCATTGCCAGAGCACTGCGCAGTGTCTCAATTGAATCTTTCACGTTCAATGTTCAACGCCTGCGCAGTCATCGGTATGTGATGCCTGTTTTTTCCAGCCGTATATTCTTGTCACGGGCCAGTCTTTGATGTCATCATCACAAGTATGAGTGGCCTTCTTGCTTGTTGCAGGTCCTACAGCATTGGTGTGATGCACACGAAACTCACCACATGTCAGAGACTGGTTGGGCAACTCACTCTGTGATAAACCCGATGTTCTGTGCCTCCCAAGTGCTGCATGCAGGGCACAAGTTTCTGGTGTTGCTTGAACATATTAGGCGCATGATGGAAACAGAGCTTCAAGTCAGCTATGACTGGCCATCTCCGGAAGTGCTTGATCGAAATCAAAAACAAACCTATGCGTTGTTGCTAGACGATATTTTGTGTTTTCCAAATTTTGCAATTTTTGTTTGTGAACTGTACAGTACAGTTGACATGTGAACCATGTGACCATGTGTTGTTCTGGATCTCACCCGCTTCATAGCTACAGCTGAGATTGCTTCAGGCTGGAGCTAACTTTCATCAGCGCGGTTGACCTTGAAGAAGACAATGAGACATGGTCATCAGAAAGAAGGGTAATGATTGCTGACCAATTCTTGCGCATGTTTAATGGTGGGAGTGGATTGGTTCACTACTGCAAGTTTGGCTGCTGCCAATCGGCTGAGGACTGAGCATGTACTTTCTATTGTCGCAAGTTCCAATTCTTGACTTGGTTCCCGTTGTTAGTTTGCTTTTCTTGCCGCTTGCTTCCACGATTTGAAGTGGGCAGGAGAGCAGGCATAAATGCTGGGCTGCATTCTCTGAAGTCTTCTGCAAATTGAGACCTTGCACCCCAGCTTTGAACAGGTGGACAAAGTGCTTGCAACCTTGCCGCTTCTATTTCTTTGCTGCTCAGATATGAAATGATATTTTTATATGTTTGGCTGAGGGTTCAGGCTCGCTTTTTGTGAGCACCGCCTTTCAGTAAAGCCTTTTAGGTGCGATTTGGGTGGGTTTGCTTGCTCTTGCGCAGATATCATGTTGACCAGGTTCTATTCTTTTGCAACGGCTTTATCGTCCGGGCGTGGCAACACATGTTTGGCAAGAATGTCGAGTCTATTGAGAGCTCTGCCACTGATTTGGTCAGTAGCATTGTCAACACAGCGGAGAGGGATTTGTTCTTTCTTACGCAAGGTGTCCGCAGCAAGAAAGCATCTCAGTGGTTATATGATCCTACCAGTGTCCACGTCATGCTAGTTCATACGATTAGCCAGAGACCTTGTGAACGCTTGCTGCATCACTTTTTCAAACAAGAGAAGGAGGAGTGCTGGAGAGGGCTTCAGGGACAACCGGTGCCATTGCAAGATCTTGCCTCAGTGGCGTTTTCACCAGCCGCCAGGTGCATTGAGGAGTTCATCAGCTTGCTTGCATTCAGCGACCCGTGCACACAAGCTTTACTTCAAGGCAGGGAAGGGGAATGCGGCAGTGAGTTGGCTTTGGGTCTTGTTCTTTTCTGTGTGGATTCTATAGTTACTGCTTCTTTTCCCAAGACTTTACGCAGGAGAGGCTGCTGATGTCCTGAGACACTTCTTCATTGCCTGCACAGCAATCGCGTCAGAGGCTTGGAGAAGATTGGTTTTGCGCTATGAGTCTTTTCCTTGGAAGCTTTCCAAGATATCGGACAGCAGGCTTTCAATGGAAGAACGGCTGCAGGTGGCTTCTGAATTTCAGTCTGCGAGGGATTGTTGTCTAGACCTTTTCAGCCGCAAAGTGCGGGCGCTTATCCCATTCAATGAGCCACTTGGGGAAGTGTGTCAAGATTTCTTGTCGGTCTTCACTGCTGGGAAAGTAACAAACATCACGGTGGAAGATGGGTTTGCACGTGCTTCTTCTATGCGTGCGTACATGCGTGGTCAAGTCCACAAAAGCCCAACCATGGCATCGAAGCACTTTCTCGGAGAGATAAAGGCTTTGCACCAGAGGTGCACTCAGCAGCAAAAGAGGTTGGAAGACTTCTCCAGGTATCAAGAGAGCTTTCAGAAGTTTGAGTCTTCCCTGGCCAGATCAGACTCTCAGGTGTCTCTTGCTGAGGCATTGCAACCGGAGCTGGAGCCTTCAGAGCAAGTAGTTCACCACAGAGGATTCGCAGATTGCATTGTGAGTTGCCATGATGGGACTTGTACAAGGTTGGAGGAAGAACCCCTAGCCGAGCCCAAACACAAGGGGAAGGGGGGGCACCAATGCATGGACGCTCTATCGCAAAAGGGTCTATAGACTTTCTGTGAGAGCCCCTCTTGAAAGCCATGCATCTTTTCAAAGAAGATGTTGGCAATCAGCTGTTACTGGCTTCAGAGAGCTCAAGAGAACCGATCCTGCTGCTGTACTGGAGCTGTCTCGCCAAGCCAAAGAGGAGAACAGAAAGAATGCTCTTGAATCACAATTCTGCCAGAAAGGGTCCAAAACAGACGAATCCGAATATCCGCTGCCAGCTGCAGTGCTGGACCAAATTGTGGAAGAGACTCCTGGTTTTGTGAGAACACAGAGCAATGAATGGCGGGCCAAAAATTGTGAGGTGGTTTCGGAGCCTGCAGAGACAATTGACCCTGTCTCCATTGATGCTCCTTGCAAGTGTGTGTGCGAACACAGCATGGTCGGCAGTGTTCTCCAACGGTTCAACTTGTATCGGCAAGCGCTCAGGTCTTATGTCCGCAGGATGTCAAAAGCAAAATCTCGGGGGCAGTGTGTCCTCCTTGTGAGGGGGCAAGGCTCTCCAAGCAGTTCTGACGAGTGGACAGCAGCTTTCTATGTTTGCAATGCGATGTTCAAACCGTTCAACATGGTGTGCTGGAAATGCAAGGTGTTGAGCAGGGAGCCATCATTTGTTTCTTGGTTTATTTCATTTGTGTTGGTTGTTGGGATCAACGTGTTCAATTCTGCCTTCCCAATAACAGCAGGCTTTTTCATCATCAATTCAGTTTGCAATTTTTGGGGAGTGTTTCTACAGGTTTGGCAAAGGGCAATGGACAATAGGCAATAGCGGTCTGGGCTTTCGCATTGGCCCCTTGTCCAACCATAGGTTGTGGAGCTCTTAATGTGGGTGGACAAGCACAGTGGGAGAACGCAGGGGTTCTTCATGAACTTGGAGATGATCGCAAAATACTTGGCAGAGCACGCTCCACCGCGCTTGAGGTTTCAGCTCGCTCAGGATTGGGCTGTGTGTGGCAGTCTGAATTGTTTGTCCCTAGTACTGCAAGACTTGCCCCTAGAAGAAGACCCTGACTCACTCGCAAGCCAGCATGCCGCAGATCCTGACGAGATGGAACAAGAGCTTGCAGCAGTGGCAGCGGGCTTGCGTTTCTTGGAAGGGTCTGGCTCAAAGGAGAAGAAACAAGACAAGAAAAACACCAATCCCAGGAGCAATCCTCCAGCATCTAGAGCTAGCAGGAAGAGGCCCTTGCAAGGTGCTGCCCTTAGTTGGATACAGTGGAATTCAATCCCAACTGTCAAGCCATAACTTATGTTATGTTATGTTATGTGTTTGTAACTGTATGTATGTATGTATGTATGTATGTAACTATGTAACGTATGTACGTATGTATGTATTGTCATTGTTGGTATGCCGCTTTTCACACACGCAAAGGTGATGGATGATCCTTCAATTGTAATGGGATCATGAAAGAAACCGAATAGCATAGCCTAACTGTGAGGCGAGCACCACCATCACCCAAGAAACCCCATGTTGGAGGGCCGGGCATTCTACGTTGAGTCAGGTGCCAAACTCATGAGAATATCTTCTGTGGCTTTGGGTCTAGCCACGTGCCATTCAGCATGCGTGACTCAAAAACAATCATGAACACACATTCCATTCATGTTAGTCTGAAGTGATTTAAGAACACATCACATATCATATCGTTATATATATATACACCAATATGATATGATTGTTCTTTTATGTATGTAACGTATGTCTGCCCAGTACAGCATATATGCACTATATGCACTGTACTGATACTGACAAAAGTGATACACTGATACACTCTTTGTATATAAATCATATGTATAAAATAAGATATATACACACTGCGGATTCTAGGCTTAGCTGAGCTGCTTTCCATCAAACATGTGTTAAAAAAAGTAAAAGGAAGAGAGGGATCAAGCAAGTATGTTTTTCATGCGATTCCGGTATTATAATCATATGTGAGTCACAGTCACAGTCATAGTCATATATAGTATTTGATCAGCTTTATTGGATGGAGCATCATGTGTCCGCCTATCCATGTCATCCCACTCATCCAAGCTCATAAGAGCTGTTCCCAGGAGTGCATTAACACTTTGCGATCTAGCTGACTAGTGCAAAAAGACCTGAACCCGTCACTGGCCATGCAAGGCGAAGAAGTCCACAAAAATATAATATACAGTAGTTTTTTGTGTAGTCTATAGTCTGTAGCCCACAATAAATCTCCAACTTTAAGTAAGTTTGTTGAGGGGGGTTCCATTGCCACCGGAATCAATGACCTAGGACTGCTGTTGTAGTTGTTTGGATTCCAGTGTTCACTTTCAGATTCCAAGGTGAGGTTTCATCAACAATCCATGGTCACGCAGCAGAAGAGACAAGTGTTTCTGTTCCAGAAAGAGACCAGGACCAGGACCACATCGATATTGAGGAATGGCAGGCGTCAACAGCAGTGACTGAGGACATGTTTGATGAGAATGGATATGCTTGGGCACAGGTGAATGGTAAAAGAACCAAAATAGGTCTCCTGCAGTATGAATGTGAGGTTTTGTTAGTTTGTGATTTACCTTCATTTGATTTTGATTTGCGGAAAGGTAAGGTGTTCCAACGTCAAAACTTTGATTCCAACATGCCTCAAAGGTCGTGTGAATGACTTCAAGCGTGGGGTTGAACGGCAGCACTTGGTGAAAGTGACTTGCTACCAACACCGTAAATGCTCTGTCTTCAAGCGCATCCAGCTTTTGCCAGACAACCCCGATGCAAAGATCCACCAGTGGCTGCTTCTGGGGTTAAATTTTCGTGGGAGAGACAACGGGCAAATACACGTTGCTGAGTGCCTCCACCAGGATTGAAATACATTTTACATTTGTGGTTTGTTTGTGTTGTGTTGTCATGTGTTAGCAAATGATAGGCATCAGTTCGGAAATTGAACTTGCGTTGAGGTGGGGCAACATTGTGTGTTGATCAGAATTGCAGTGCACATCCGGGGTGAGTTTAGTAGCACAGGGGTAGTGCAAGACACGTTGCAAGACAAGTGTGCGCAGCAAAAAAAGAGACTCTGTGTCAAAGGAGGCGTTTGCCAAGTAGAATCCTTGCACTATTTTCCATACCCGTACCACCCATGTACCCCACGCACCATGTACCTGTACCAAGGCCAACGCACCATGTACCTGTACCTGTACCATGTACCTGTTCCAATGCACCATCTAGGCTAATAAGACTTACATAAGGCTTATTAAGTCATATGGTACATCTAGGTACATGCACCCGGGCGCACCATCTAGCCTATTAGACTAGATGTAAGTCTTATTAGGCTAGATGGTACATGGGGTACATGGGGTACGGGTATGTACGGGTGCAGTACGCAGGGTGCACGGGACAGGGTGCAGAACATGTGGTGCACCTGACCACAAGCCGTTTGTGGCCACAAGTTTAGTTACACACCGTTCTGGTTGCCGGCTTTGATGTCGGTAGCGAGCCAGCGATCAATGAGCCGTTCGGAGCTTCGTGTAAATGTTGATATGGCACGCTTGAGGGAGTTGGGCTTGCCAGACACCTACGTGTGCATGAAGTGCCAACTATGTGGTCACACCTCGGTGGAGACTTCACCCTTGGGTGAACATGTGAAAGGCGCTTGCGAGAAGTTCTTTCCATTGTGGCCATGGGCATTTGGAACCAAACAGGTGCCGAAAGGCTACACATGCCTGCTTCTAGACTGCACAAGAACCTTAAACAGTACTGTAAAGCTTCATATAACAAGATAATTTAATATATTTATATAGATATATGATGATATGATATATGATTATATGATACACTATATTACTATATTAGTCTATATATATTGTGATAATGACATGAGTCAAGCTAGCTGTAACGAGGGTGCTCAGTGCTCACCGCTGATTTGTTTGCAAGGATTTGCTTCAATGTCTTCACCATTGCCTTCGCCTCAGAGCACAAGGATATCCGTGCCTATGTGGCTATCATCGCCCAAGATCCGCTGAAGAACCAAGCATTGCGACTAGTCAAGTCAACTAGACCAAAGAACACTTTTGAATGTCAGTGTTCTTTCATGAGTGCAATGTGGACGGTGCTGGTAGAGAAAGTGAATGAAAAAAACCTATGTTTCTTGTCATGGCTCAGGATGTCCGCTTGCAAGCTGTGGATTTCCAAGAAGAATGCTGATCCACTTGGTCGTATCAGGGGGGCGTGACGAACTTCGTGGTGCGTGTGAGCATTCCATTCAGTCACAGCAAACAGAAGAACTTGAAGCTCCAGAACGCTACTTTGTCCAGCTTAGCTCATTGCCAAAGGGAAAGAAGCCACATGAGTCCCAAATCGTTGTGAAGAAATTCAGAGGTGTTGAAATGCAGGGGGTGATGGTGACCAAGGGCAGGCCTGGATGGTTCAGGATGAGAAATTCGGAGAAACAGATCGTCCAATCATCTCGGGTTCTTCCTACGGAAAGTTTCGACCTTCGCGAGAACCAACACAATGTGCAGCATCATGCCCTTGGTGATTCACTCTTGGAGTCTCTTGCAGAAATCCAGTCTATGGAGAACAACTTCACTATGGATGAGGTTGTGGATTCTGATGAAGGACAGCTCTCCTTGACCAATATTGTCACAGCATTAGTTGGTTGTCACTGTAGAGTACTGTAGAAAGTGTGATGGCTAGTACGGCTTTGCTTGTGTGTGAAGCTTGAATTTGCAGGAGAGCGAGAGAATAAGAGATCCAGATTGACGGCCGGCAATGAGATTGGGGACGAACCTGCCTACATGCCTGATGGTGATGAGCATGATATGGACATGGATGATATGGATATAGATGGGGGGCATGCCAGGCTTTGAGTTCAAGAGCGTCAAGATCACTGCTGAAGGGCCAGGAGCAACCAGAGCTACTCCTGAGAAACCAGAACCGAAAAGAAGGTCAGTGCCGAACCATGCAGTGCCCAAGCCGGCTCCGAAAAGACCACCAACAAAGCCTGAGAAGCCTGAGAAGCAGCCTCAGAAGCCTCAGAAACCTCAGGTCAATGGATCAGGGCCTTCAGAGCTGGAAAAGCAAGACGCTGAGAAGGTGGCAAAGCTGACAGATGATCTCAAACACATCACTGAGACATGGGAGAAGTCCAGACTGGTAGATACGAAGCCAGAGTTTCATGCCTTCTGGACAAGCCAACTCCAATCTTTGAAAGCTCTGTCAGACTCGATCAAACTCAAGACCAAGAGCTGCAAGCGCCGCAAGGGGGTTGAGAACTCAACTGCAGCCTTTGATGAGCTTTCTGGTATCGTTTCCATCCTGGTCCCTTTTGCCAAGGAGATGGTTTCGAACAATCCATCTTGTGATGTCCTTAAGAAAGCAGCTGAGATTGAGAACACCTACAAGATCATCCTCCCTGCTGGATGTTGGATGAAAAAAGCGAAGGCCAGGCATAAAAGTCAGCTTTGGGGGTTTGGGGTTGAAGGAAGGGTTTCTATTTTCTTAAAACCGTGCTTTGAATATTGGCATTGGCAATACTTTGCGGTTGTATTTGCAGGCGGACTTGAACGAAGATATCCGGTATCAACGGCTGGATGAGATTGCCATGTTCTTCAAAGGTGACAGCGAAGCGCTCCATGTTCTGATCAAGAAAGATCTCCTCATCCCAATGGATGAGTTCTTGGATCTGGCTTTGGAACAGCTGTTGCAAAAATTGGTGAGAGCGATCGTCCCAACAAAGGCGCGGGTGTCCTTTTTCTGGATGTTTGTGTTTCAGTATCAGTACGAGTGACAGTGATAGTGATACTGAGTCAGAGGCACACATACATACTTGATCATCGATCATCAATCAGTATCAGTGACAGTATGAGTCTGAGTAAGGTCACTGGGCCAGCTTCTCAACCGTTGCTGTCTTTGCTGAAGAAGCTGGCTGCATGCGATTCCAACCTTTCTCTTCGAGTGCCGACTATGTCGCAGTTGGTCACTTTGAACCGGGTCACTGATACAAGCGAGTGGAATCTTCCTAGCGAGGTTCTCGGGCTGATTGACAAGATCCGTACGGGAGGTGATGACAACAAGATCTTTTGCGCATTCAATTCTCTTCCTGGAGGATGGTAGGGATATGAAAATGAAAATACCCATTCAACATTGGCTATCTCCAACTGTAGCGGCTATTGTCGTCTATTGTTTGGCAATATAGACTAGATTACATAAATAGACATGTGACATATCATATAATATAATACAATAAAAAGACAATATTATATTTGTATACAATATAGTCCAATCAAATTCCCATGATGTTGCGAAATTTTTAGGTGCCCTTCACTCCTCTTTCAGGACGGGCCATTTTGCAGTTGTTTGAGGAGAAGGCCAAAGCACTCAAAGAGCAGTCTTCTGAGTTTGAACCCCTGGCCGAGTTCAAGTCAGAGGTTTCTCGGTTGGAGGAGAAGTGGAAGGGCAGCAACTGCTCTCCTGAATTCTTTGAGGACATGATCTCCCTTGTGAAGGACAAGGTGTCTGCGTGCCAGGTTGGCGACAATGAAAGTAGGAAGAAACTGTTGTCTTTGTTCAGCAGACCCGTCGATGGCTTCTTCTCAAAGGCAGCTGAATACCATTGCAGGGTGGAACTCTCCGGCTACTTCTCTCTGTGCATGGGTCAGATGTCTGACAAAAAGGAGCTCGGGATCATTCCTGCTTGGAGCATCCGAGCATTGATGGATGAAGTCGCCAAGCATCCTCACCTTCCACCCCGTCTTTCTGAGCTAGGAGGGTCTTGGGCTTAATTATTTATTGAAAAGGTTTCTCTCGAGCTGACGACATATTTATAGAGAGAGAGAGTTGAATGCTTCAGGCCTCAGGTCAGGTCATTGAATTCAAGAACATGTGACAAACCAGGTGCCATGACATCTTGGCAAAAACCATCAACGGCATCAACACTTTGCTTCAGAACAACTTGGAGCCTGATGCTGTGAATGAAGCGGCAGCTGCTCTGATGAAGTGGGTTGATGCGCAAAAAAACGCTTGCAGTCATGAGTACTGATGCAGAATACCAAAAGAGCTTGGCAGACTTCAGCAATGTGGTAGCTGGTATGGCCGCCAAAGTCAAGAGCACATCAGCACGGAGTCTTGTGCCAGCTATCAGAAAGGCGCTGATGGACGCCTATTTCTGTCCAAAGAGTGATGCAGATGCATCCTCTGGCCCGCGTGATCCTACTGAGGCTGATTTCAAGGGGTGTGATGAGATGATTCAATCTTTGGAGCTCCTTACGGCCCAGGATGGTGGAGACGCTGAGAAGACCTTAGTGAAACTGGCGCGAAATATGGTGGACAGATCAATCTTGGCGATCAAGGTTGTCTCGAGTGAGGTGCTCAACTGGATGCCTTCGTCTGGTACCAGCATAAAGGTGAACAAAGGCTTAGCTGCTATCAAGAAAATGGTCATGGTCGAGACTTCAGAAAAGATCACTGCGAAGCTGTTGTGGGATGCTGTCTTCAAAGATGACAAAGCCTCTTCTGGAGAGATTGACCGCGACACCGCGCTGATAGAAGAGCTTTGGACGAACCTTGATGGCCTGGGATCGCGCTATGTTTCTTGCATCAAATCATTGAGCTTATCTGAACTGTTGCTATGTTTAGACATGGGCATGGGTTAGTCTATGGTTGTGGGTACCCATAGAAGCCCTTGAAAAGCAATGAAAATAGATTGGAGTGGAGGAACATGGCATGGTTTGCGCTTTGTGATACGCTTGCTGCTTTCTGTACACTCAGGCGGAGCACCTCAAAAAGAATATGGTCCAGTACTTGGATGGCTGCGTGGAGGGCTTGACCAAGATTGAGGTGCCCAAGACACCTTATCAAGAGGAAACTTCACAGGAGTACACCAAGCTCGCTGACAGCAAAACTTTTGGGCTTGCAGTGGAGGCTCTAGCAAATGCGATGGAGAGGTGTGTTCACATTCGAGATGCTGCTGGATTGGATCCAAGCCAGCTCAAAGACAAGTTCGAAGCAGGTGAGACACTTCTGAAGTCATCCCGGACAACTTTTGTGACATCCCTCCTGGCTAAGACTTTGAACTCGGCTTCGTTTCAAGCTGTGGCCAAGTTTCCCTCCAACAACCCATCTGTCACCAAGATGAAGGGAATCATCAAGGTTCCAGTGGAAGCAATCACAAAGCACAAGCTTGAGGTGAACAAGGATCTTCATAAACAGGCAGCGGACTTCTTGGCCAAGTGAGAGCTCGGTCATGGCCTACTGACCAGATTTTCACGGTGTGCAAAACATCGTTCCATTGTTTTAGGCTAGGGTGATCCAGGATCCAGTGATAGGAAAATGTCATAGCAGCTGGTTTCTTTAACTTCTTTTCCTGGAGGTGTCGCCCCCTTTTTCACGTTCCTTAATTCAACTGCGCAGAAATCTGCACAGGGACTGCGCCCATGTCGCATGCTTAGTGTTCTTAGACTTGGATTTGAAGAGGAAGTGGCTGTGTCAAAGTCTCAGGGGAAGGGAAAGCTCTGTCATGTGGTCCACACGCAAACGCATGTGGAATCGATTTGAGCTGCAGCATCCCGCACAAACCAATTTGGCAAGCCTCAAAAAAGCCCGCTCTGCATGCCTGCCTCCGCAAACATGCAGCTGTACAGGCAGTACCACACAGTGTTGAAAGCTTGTTCTGATTTTTTTTCTGCAACGGGTCCCTGCTCAGGCACCAGTCAGGAATCCCGAATCCTAGATTGCCGTGTCTGTTAGGTGCATGGCTCCAAAGGCAAGGCGGACCCTCAAGAGGCCTGCTGCCTCTTGTGAGCCCATTGCCTCCAAAGTCCGCAAGGCAGCAGTTAAAGCCAAAGCTGTTGCACCTACTCCCGCAGCAGCTGTTGCACCTACTCCCGCAGCACCTCTCCCCGCTCCATCAGTCATTGAGGTGAACGATGAGTCACAGGGCAATCAATCAACACTGACCGCAGTTGTTGAACATATTATGGATGAGATGGCTGAGGAAGGCCTGGTTGGCAAAAAGAACCCTCATGACTCAGACAGCTAGGCTATATAGAGCCAAACAAAACCATCTATAATCTATCCCATACAGACTCCTTGGCTTTTCTCTAATGTTTGAAATAACCAGGAGTAGAAGAAGAAGCTGGTGAATGTCAACAAGATCCAGAAGTTGAACCGCCTGAGCCAAGTGTAGAAAAAGAATGTCAACAAGATCCAGAAGTTGAACCGCCTGAGCCAAGTGTAGAAGAAGAATGTCAACAAGATCCAGAAGTTGAACCGCCTGAGCCAAGTGTAGAAAAAGAATGTAGTGATAGTGATTGTCAACAAGATTCAGAAGTTGAACCGCCTGAGCAGCCTCAAGAGTCACAGGTCTTTGGCGAGAGTGACGGATTGATTGATTGTGGGAAACAATCATTCCAGGAGCTGCTTCGGGAAGACTTCAGCCAGAAAATAGACGTCGCAAAGATTTTGCCAGAATGCGCTTCCCATATGATTGATTCTCTGATGAATTCTGACTGTAAGTTCCTTTTGTCGGGGATTGTTTGTGTGATGTTTTTCCACAACTGCCACGGCTGCCACGCATGGTTCATGTGTCAGGAACAGCTGCTTGAATCGGACCCAGAGATCTCCAGCGATGTGAACAGATGGTCTCATTGGCCCTTGAAGGTTGCCAGTGTTTGCACTGGGTCTGGGATGTCAGATCTAGCTTGTGAGATCGTCCTCGATACTTTGGGTGAGAAGTGCTGCGCTCCAGCTTGGGCAGAAGTTGTCTTTGGGCTTCTGGGCGGCGCTTGTAAATCTGCGTCTTTTTGTTTCCTTGTGTTTTTTTTGGGGGGTTTCCTTGTGTTTCTTTTTCCCAGCGGTACATGCATTTCCTGAGGTGTGAGGCCAAAAAGAACAAGCGGAACTTCATTTTGAACACGGTGTTCCGCGCCAACAATGCATGCTTGTTTACGGACGTGACCCAAATGAGCACAGGAAAGAGGAAATGTGCCCGCCACGACTCAGCCTGTGCAGTGCCACAAGCTGATCTTCTCATTGCTGGCACCTCTTGCACCGGAGCATCTAAGTTGAATATGAGGTGGAAGGAATTGCAAACAGCTGTGGCCGAGCGTCGCAAAGATGTCCAAACTGTCGTTACATTCATGGGCTTTATGGAAACCCTCAACTTGTGCAGCGCCAGGTATGGAATACTTGAGAATGTGACATCGTTGGGTGACGTTGAAGGCAAACAGTCAGACAATCTCTCAGAGATCTTGCAATTGCTCAAGGAGGCTGGCTGGGAGGCACACGTTACAAAGTTGAGGACGGCTGATTTCTTTCTTCCACAGAATCGCGAGCGACTCTACATCTTCCTGGTGAAGTCCAATTTCCTGGAAGAGAAGGGATGTGACATGCAACAATTTGTGCAAACGCTTGAGGGAAATCTTCAAGTTTGCTCTAGTAACAATGATCCATTGGATATCCGAGATCTTTTGGAGCCAGATGACAGCCCACATGTGATTGCAGAGCTTGAACGCTTGCAAGGGGAGAAGGCGGACAAGGAAACGGGTGATGATGGAGTTCGCAAGGCGCGTGGTAAAGCTGGAAAATGGGTTATGGACCATATGGACCTTTGCGAGAGACTTGGTATTTCGTGGCCACCAGCACCTCCGCCTGATATGGCAAAGTCTGAATGGTACAAGGCGGGGATGCGGCTTCAACATCATTTTAAACAACATCACACAACAGCCACTGTGAATCAATCAAAAACAAACACAAAGGTAACGTTTATCTATCTATCTATCTATCTCTATTTGTATATATATAATATATTTATTTATATCAAATCTTTATGTCAATCTATAAACGTTAAAATAGAGTCCGGTTACGAAACACTGGATTCTGGATTCAGGTTATTTCCCCTCGAGAGCAAGAGATCTTAAGCTTGCGGGCCCACATCCAGTCGAAGAAAGATGGAGACCCAGACTTGGACCATGTTATCAGGAACCGGTTGATTGACACAAGCCAGAATGTTTCCAGAGGGGCGGTTTCAAACCAACTTCTCACGAACACGCTGACGCCCGGGGGATCGTTTTGGTTGACGACCAATCGTCGAATGATGATTGGCCGTGAATGTCTTTCGTTGCAAGGTTTTCCTTGGTCGCAATATGACTATGTGGATTCTGTTTCTGAATCCTTGTTGGGCGATTTGGCAGGAAATGCTATGAGCGGGACTTGCATCCTTGCATGCGTCTTAGCTCTGGTTGCAACTGCTGCCAGGATTGAAAACCCAAATGTGGAGCAGGACGAATTGGAAGACCTTTCCAATTTGCTTGGCAATGCGATTTGACGGCCTCTTGATCTTTAGATCATTGAATTTGAATTTGTTTCACTGCACAGACAAGTGACCGATGCAGACACGGTTGGAGGAAAAATAACTTTGAGCTTGCTGATGAACATGGTCAGAACATGCCTTCTCCACACACCAACCCCCTCCTAATGCACGCACCCTGCATGTTGGGTGCGCTCCTCCTTAATACTCTTCCTTGCACCGAGCACGCTCCTCCCTGCACCGGTGCGTGCTCCTCCCTGTGCCGGTGCATGCCCCGACGCTACGTCCCTACGTACCGTACCCCTTAGATAGGTATCCGTAAGAGTATTGCTCTTGGATTTAGATAACGTAGGAGTCATGAACACCACTATGACATGTGTTGGCATTTCCCCTGTATCTATGGCGTTATAGTATATATATACCAGCACCCGAGACCTGCCAGGTCACCAATGGTTCGACCTCTTAGGGCCTCTCCGAACCCTCAAAATTTCGGAGACCTGTAGAGTCGGGTGCTGGTATCTAAAAGCACAAAGAAAGCAACGAGTCGGGTGCAACTTCTTCCAAATTTCGATCCAAAAGACGGGTGCCATCGTCCTGCAACACTCCCTAAGACACTAAGGGGTCTCCCTAAGACAACCGGGGTGACCGGGTGACCGGGTGGGCTGTGCACAGCAGATTGGCAGAAGGTGAGACTATGCCCTATTTCACACTCAATATAGAGGAAGTGAATCATCAGATGGGCTGCAGATCAGTCTACACTCCCCGAGGTAATCATTTTTTTTGCATGAGTGGATAGGACAAAAACACGGGGGGAAGACGACATGTTCCTCTACAAACAGCGGGTGGAGTGAACTCCACTTCCATGAGCACTTGGAGGGAGGGCCTCTCTTTGTTTTCTCCTTCCGCGGTGCCAGGCGCGAGCGAAGGACCTCACATGCCTCCAACGAGGACCCACCGGATCCGAGCAAGTCAACATTCGTGGTTTCAGTTAAGCCCTTAGGGCTCCAGTCGCACCTTCGTTTCGAAGGTGGGACTGGAGTGGGTGCCAGGTTCGGGTCCAGTCATACCGAACCTGAGGAGGCACGACTGGAGCCCTAAAATCAGGGAGAGCGTCCAGTCATGAAGGACACCACTCCCATCATCCACTGTTATGTACCGGTCACGGGAATCTACCTGACCCATACACCCCTTTGGTGGACGCCTTTCGGACCGAAATGCGTACACACTCAGGCCCGCGCGCGCGCGCGCGCGCAACGCGGAGGAGATGAGACCATTCTTGTTCATCCCTTCGAGAGCGAAGAGTCTCATGGCCGGCCTTAGAAAAGGCCTAGCTTGGTTGGTCTGAAAACTAGCTTTGTTCCAGTATCTTCCAGTGATTTGGATTTTGGAATACTTCCAATCTGTGGACACCAAATTCCTTCGTGAAACTGTTTGGGGGGAGAAAAACATAACAACCTTTGAGTTCCTGGATGGCACATGCAATTGAAAGCGGATGTGTGTTCAAACCATTGATGTTATTGTTATGTGTGGTTCTCATCGTCCTTCAACTTGTTGGAATGTGCTGAACAAGACCAATATAGTACACAGATGTACACAGCCATGCGGCCATGCCCCACGTTTGATGTTTTGGTGTTATTTTTCTATGTTGACCCTTTGCCGTAATTTTTTCCCAACATGTTCCTTGCCATATTGATCTACCCAATGGCACTCTTGTCACTTGATATTTTCAATGTTTGTTTGCGTTGGTTTTAGTTTCCTTTTGACTCACGACTCTGCATTCTCTTTGCCGTACAGGGCTTGAGGGCTTGAGGAACCCTGAACCCAAGGTGATCTTTTTTTTGTGCACGGACATACACGGGTCACGGACACCTTGGTGTCATCTCGCTTACTATGCCCAGATGGTTGTCAGAGACCCTTCCTCTATGAATGCAAGAGGGACAACAGTTGCACAGTCGAACGCCCACATTTACAGACTACCAATTTCTGCTCATTCGTTGTCCTCCCTTCAACAATCATGGAAGTGGATGGACATGTTTCCTGGAAAAACTTTTCTCAGTATACAAACTGGGAATTGCCCACTAAGTTGGACGTTTTAGAGTAAGCAGCTATTCAAAAGACTGTGTATACATAGTGTGCTGATAGCAAACGACCACATCCGCAAAGGCCTTAGTTTAAAAGCTGAGTTGCTTTTCGCCACATGTTTTCTCTCACGAGCCAAAGGGTAGAGAGCCTGATTTGGAGCATGTGACGTGTGTATTAAAAGCCTCTCTTTGCATTTGTAAACCCAACGGGCATTGATATACTTTGTCCAAACCGTGCATGTTTGCTTTTGTGGCATTTAAAATAGTTTCTGTTTGGTTTGTAATTTGTCGGTCTGCGGGGCTTAACAAGTTGCAAGTCTCAAGTAGCAAGGTGGACAAGACTCATGGTTGCCCACAGTCAGTAGTTGGATTATCTTGGATTGGTTTACCATCAAAAATGTATTGCCCGCAAGAATCATGTCTAGATTCAGGTGACCCAATCAGCCCAATTTGATTGGATCATATTATCGGATCCACGTTACTACTTGCTACTTGGACACGTTTCTCCTTTGTTTGACACACGTGCGTACCCAGTCAAGCTCGGGTGAACCTCGTCGGTCTCAGACGTCCCATTCCGCCGGGCGCCCTGCGCCTGGTAGGACTTGGGCATTTGGACTGTAAGCACACCCGAGCATCGAGCCGTGCCTCTTGGCGTAGCAACGCGCCGCGCGAAGACCTGTGGCGCCAGGACGATCCGGAACAGCCGAGCGTCCGAGCGTCCGAGGTCGTGCGGCCGGACGGTTGGTTGATTAATAGAGAGGAGACTCCCAAGTGTACTATGCACCCCGTTATTCCCAAGGTCGGACATCATTGAAAAGGAGTGTTTTGCAGGAGGGGTGACCCCTTTTTAGCTGCTTCATGTAGGACAGGGACTGGGTCGGCCAGCGCCTGTTCGCGCTTCCCCAAACAGTCAAGGCCTCATGTCTTAGCGCCGTTTCCAAAGACGTGAAACATATGCCAGACACACGGTAACTCTCCAGTTTGTGATGAAACTGAAGGTCTCTCCACCAAATACTCAAGTTTGTTCAACACTAATCCATTAGACCATCCTGTTTGTGTTTCGGTGCACATGTTGTGCTTAGTCGTTGCCAGACGAGTCATACCAAAAACATGGTCAGAACCCCAGGTCGGTCACCACCGACGATGTCTTGAGATGGCCATCCAGCGCAAGACCGAACCGTCGACATTTTTTGGGGAAGGTTCTTCTTGGGTCCAGAGGAAGCTGAGTGACCTCTCTTTTGGACCACTTTGGACTACCCACATCCTTCCATGTCCCACCCCAAATACTCTTCTTGTCTCAAAGAACAGGAGTGTTTCACGGGCCAGGAGGAACGCGTGGAACATCCCCCCCAAAAACGTCGCCCGTCTTCGCGGAAGCCAATTGGGATCCAAATTTGGGCTGTAAAAGGGTTGATCTGGTTTTGTGGTGAAATAGCCCTTATAGTAAATAGTAAAACAATGGTTGTTCGGGATCCAGGCTATTTGAATAAATGGTGATTTCTTTTTGGGAGTACTTGGTGTAAACCTACCCAGGAAAAGTGCAGCACCTCCCTGCAAAACCTTCTTTAAAGAGTTCGTTTCTCCACTCAACAAGAATAGGGCGGGCCAGTGATGTCTTTTCTTTGGGCCACCTTGCACTATCCTATCCGAGGAAGACAGACGGCAAGAGTGGTGAACAGGTGGAAAAAGGTTTGGCACTGGAAACTGATAGAATCAGCACAATGAAGAAGAGAACTGATAGTAACTGATAGTAAACTAATAGAAGAGATGGACGTGGATCTTCCGGATCGATATTCTTCAAGAACCATAAGAGCACTGAGGAGCACCAGCAGCAAAGCAGTGCTTTCCTTTCTTCTCAAGTACCAGAGTTTCAGACGGAAGCAAGGCTATACCAAAGCCGGCTACATCCAAAGATGCGCTCCCCTAGCCTATTATGGGGGATAGACCACGTGGGGGATTCAAGATAGTATTTTTTCTGCTGATTCGGCAGCCTATACCAACTGGAATCCAATTACAACCAAAGTCATCTCTCCATAGTCTCGGGTTGTCTTGGGCAATTTTTCCCACTCGCAGGATTCACTCCGACTGTTGTCTTCTTCTACTGTTTGGCCATCCATGTTGATCTATGCTCGGCAGGCGATCTCTTTTACCAGCAGTTTGATGTCGGAATGGTCTCCTTACATGACATGGATGCGACGTCGCATCCATCCACCCAACTCCTTGGAACTGAACTGATCCTTTTCTTCAGCCCCTGCCCCCTGGCCCCATCTCCTCATCCGTCCTGTGACCCCCCCCTTCGTTCGTTCGTTCGTTCCTTCGGTCGACCGGTCGTCGTCGCTCAGGTCGAAGCTCCGCTCCTTTCGGGCGAAGTTGCTCCAGCGCTTCGGTGGAGTGGAGAAGGCCTACATCAGGCCGCGCGGCGGATGGTCGGAGTTGGGGCACCGGTCGAGAAGAGGCGTCCGAGTGAGAGCCTGAAAGAGGTCCGAAGGTCCGGAAGGCGAGGAAGAAGTGAAGGTCGAAATGAGAAGAGTTGGCTTCAGTTGGTGATGTCGATCTTTTTCTGTGCTAATAGAGTGTTGTTTTTCATTGACTATATATGTTGTATGCTGTTGCTTCTGTTTGCTTGTCTTCGCAAGCCCGGCACAGTGAGGAAGATTCTTGGCCCTTCCAACAACAAGAATCATAGACACTCCCTGCAAGAGTCATGAAAGTGGAGTTCACCACCTGTTTGGTATTCGGATTTCATTTGATGTCATGGTCCTCCGAACGAAAGGGGCGATGCCGTCCGGCCCATGATGAAGACGCGGAATGTGACGTGGAATGACAGGTGGGTGCCGGCTCTGACTGGCATGACGGCCGACGTCTTTGCACAGCTGGCTGGCGTGTCCGGGCTCTCATCTGAGTCGGACAGCGGAGCACTCGTTTCGCTCGTTATTTCGACCAGGCCAAGCGGCTAGGGCGATCACGTAGGGGCAATCGATTGATTTGCATGCTGTTTTTTGTTCTGCTCAACGGCCATTCAGACCAGTTTCTCAAATGTCTTTGCCTAGATTGCTGACCAAGCTCTGATGGATACCGTAATAGCAGTATATAGTCTTCCCTAAATGGTTGGGAAGTCGGGCATGGTGAACCGGCTAAAGGCTGCTGGCTGTATCCTCCTGCTCCTTTGATATCATGATCGTTGTGGACATGGTTTGCAGATGCGTGCAGTTCTGCAGGGTACTTGTCAAAAAGTCCCCAAACGTTGTACCAATCATTTGCACGGCCCTCCATGGCAGGCTTTGGACTCTCCATAGTCCCATAGCCGTGTTTGACGGCTCGGATTTAGGGCTAAAGGAATGGAATCCTGGAAGCAATCGGTGACTTGGCCTTTTCTCATATTGACTGAACCCATTTGGTTGGCTCCAATTATGTGATTGGTTTGATCCAAGTAGAAAGTGCATCATATAGTCGTCGCAGAGACAACTTGTGAGATGTTAGGTGCATCGTCCATCATAGTCCCATTCTTTTGATGAATATGTTAACATGCGTCTTCTCCCCCAGCGGATGATCGCATCGCTTTTGGCTCGCGTCCCGAGAAAACGGCGGAACATCACGCGGGGGGAGCAGCCGAGGTTGGGCTTTAGCGACGTCGAAGCCGGTGAGATGCCGGGGATCCCCTGCAGGGAGATCCGTCCTCGTTCGTTCGACCGCGCCGGCGGGCAAGCACGCGGCATGCGAACCCGACGAAAGTCGGCTTGACGGTCGGCTGGACGTGACCCGTTCTGTGACTGCGAAACAAGTTAAGAGGATGTGAGTGGGAATGTCGGCTTGGCGGCTTCCATTTGCCGCCTGAACCAGAAATTGGGACGGCCTAAACGGCGTGAGATGGGGACCCGTGACCCAGACTTGAGTGGCGGCAGATTTCCTGGTGATACACATGCTATGAGCAACCACTTATACCCAGACGCTGGACCCTCATATGGACAAGGGCCAGTCGGGCTGTTTTGAGGGACCAGTCGGGCTGTTTTCACGGAGCGTCTGGGTATTTAGTAAATTCTAATGTTTACAGCATGCTCATGACCCATACACTCCATGTATGGAGTATATGCCTACATTGACCCCTCAAACCACCCCAACTGATCGGCATATATGGCATACATGGAGTGTCTGGGTGATGGTATCGCCACACGCACTCCCGACTCGGCGTGAAGTCACGCGCGTCGCTGCACTGAGGTATGACCTCATGAAGCGCACGCGACCGCAGAAGAAGAGGCTGTGGTGATCGTTGCTGCACCGAATCGTCTTCTGATCTCTTTGGGGGTGCCGGTTTTGGGACCAACTTGGCTATGCTTCCGGTCATCAACATCATGGAAATTAGGTCCTCAATGAGCCTCATGACTAGATAGTAGAGGATGATAGAGGAAAGGGTCTTAAGGTTGGTCCATGTCCATGTTCGTTTAGTCATGTATCAGTGGCGTACATGCGGGGCCCCTTGTCTGACAGGTGGTCCATGCTTTTCCAGCACAGACCAACATGGGATTGCTTGCACTCCCTGAAATCATCATGAAAGTAACTCAAGTGAACATGTTCCTTCCGCCCCGCGCAGACCCTTCTGCAAAACCCTTCTGTTAAGTCCTTTCCGGTCAGTCTCATTGGTCGGGGATCTGGGGATTTGCAGTTGCCCCAGGTGCACCAAACCGGTGAATCGGATCCACCGCTGCAAAACACGGATCCATCTTCTTCTGGACTCAATCCGAGTCCAGATGGATCAGAGTCTGGACTCCGAACTCGCGCAGTTTCTGGGTTTTGACCCGGTTTTGGAACGGTTTTGGACCGAAGGGTTGGGGTGGGTTGCCTCTGGGTGGGATGGACTCCCGGATGGAAATAAGGGCCCACGAGCTTTGCAAGGAAGATGGGTCTATTCAATCTCGTAGTCTTCCCGGTTCAATCAAATCCAAGGTTGTCATCTATGAGCCACGGTCCAAAGCCCACTTTAGCAGGGTGCAGTTGATTCCAGTGCTAAACAATGGATTTTGACAGCACCGCATAATATGCTAAAATAGGCTTGTGAAACAGCCAGCCCTTTTGCTTCTTCATTCTCCATTTGCTTCCAGGCGCGCGAGCATCAGTGGCCCGGAAACCTGATGGGGAGGGGATCGACCCTTGGACCTTCCACCCGTTTTTCCGATCGGCCTAGTCTGAGGTCATTCACCAATGTTTGATTCTTGTACAACGCCCAGGCTGTAGTTCTTGTACTTTGAGATTTGGAATGTCATTTGCGTGTTTGACTATGTACAACTATAGAACTTGTACTTGCCAAAGCCTCGAATTATTGGCACCTAATTTTGGTTTGTGTTTCTTGTCACAAACAAACAGTCCCTGGATGCAGGGGATGGCTCAACTCAACGCAAATGTTTTGCAACTGATGCTACTTGCCGAGGAGTCAACCTCAAGGCGAAAGCAGAACACGAGGAGTGCTTGCACGGAGTTGGGTGTCTTTTGGGACACCCCTGTTCAGGGGAAATAGAAATAGACTGCCAGACAGGGGCGGGTCCTGGAATCTTTTTCTTGAATGAACTTCCAGCCATTTCCAGGCTATTTGTATAGTGAGTTCTTTCCAGGGCTGCTGTATGCAGGTCCCAAAATCATGGCCTTTGCTTCCGGGCAGGAAGCCGAGCTAAGCAGATCCGCAGTGTCAAGTCACTGGCCGCCTGGACCGTTCGGCCTGGATCACTCTCTCGCTGTTTCCAGCTATTCCACTGAGCAGTTTGCTGCCACGTTTGTGCACCTGAAGGCTCAACGTGTTACATCTGTCCCAGGTTTTACCTGTAGCAGTCGGGTTTCACAAGAACATCACGATGATATATTTTAGAGAAAGGCCTGCAACCTAACCATCATCACCCACTGTTGCTGGTGATTCATGGGATGTAACGGGAGTGGTAATGGGATACACCCAAGCTAAACAACACTGACTCGAATAGAAAAGGAGCCTTTTCGCGTGGACCCTTGATTGTGGATGCTGCCACTGCTTTGATAGACACAAACAAAAATTGTTGCATTATTGCCAATATAATGGTTTGTATTGCTCTTCAATTCATAATCACAGTTTGATAATTATAGGTTCCAGGCAAAAAACAAAAAAAAACGTTTTCGGCCGAGGCGCACTTCAGGGGGGAGACTGCGATAGGGTGACACCACCGCCCTTCACTCCCCGACCAAGCCTTAAAAGGATAAGATATACATGTGTATATACCTGGAGTCTCAGTTCGTACCTCAGAAAATGCAGTCGTACCTGTTTTTTTTAGGGGTCATGTCCCATTTTCTAAGGTACTTGAAGTCGGGTCCAGGTACGTTCTTGATTGCTCTTGATAACTTTGGATTACACTCCCTGAAAGAACCATGGATATCGGCCTAACGGTTGAGGGGATGGCGTTCACCAGTGTCCATCCGTTCGGATGATGTTAGGGGTTGGAATTCCACGAAACCATGAGGATTTCGAGGAGTGTCTCTTCTTGGTCTTCGGATGATATGTGTAGCTCAAGACCTGACGTCGACCTCGGCGGAACGCGACCCCTGTGGGGATCGAAGAGCAGGAGCTGTCGACCAGTCGACCAGTCTGTCGCCCAGCCAGGGGCGAGAAAGGGGGGTCTCCAAACAAGTAAATACACAATAAGTACCAGCACCTTCCAACAGGTCTCCTCTGGTGGCTTTTGGAGACTTAAAAGTCGCAGGTGGTGACCTGTTGGAGGGTGCTGGTATATTGCTTTTGGTGTCACTTGTTGTTCACTCCCCCTTGACCGAGGATACATGCATCACCATTTGGGAATCTTTTTGATCTCTTCAATGGACTGCTGACGCCGACCCTGGTCTGCTCATGTGGAGAGGTCTGGGGTTTCAATCACCCAATCCGGTCGAACCGAGCGTCGACGCGGTCGTCCGCTTCACCGCAGGAGCCCTTGGACCGCACAGACTTCACCGAGGCGACCCGTTTGACAGGGCGGGCTCTGGGTTCGCTTTGGTTCGAGTCAAAGGCGACGGTTGTTCATCCGCCAAATTCACTGGTGATGCATGGAATCTACTAATTTCTGTACTTAGTCGTTTTCAGTATTCTAGTTGGACAACGTTGGACTGAGGGTCATGTGGTTGACTGTTTGACTTGCAACCATTCACCAGCCTTTGTCCCTGTGTTCATCCCGGTTCACCGAGGGGTCCAGGGAACAACACACGCTCGCTGCTCTCGATCGATCTGATGGACCCAGCTGATTCAGGTCATGCGGAGAGCCACTCCTGTGAAGAACTTGGTTCAGTTGAGAAGAAGGCACCGAACGGCTTCGGAGCAGTGCGGAACGGCGGTTTCAGGTGGCCGCGCGCTTGAGATCTTGTTTGTTTGTTTCCTTCTTTTTGGATCCTGTGAAGGGATGGTCACTGGTTATCGCCCAGAGAACTGCCACCTGTTTGAGGTCCAAAACGTGCCAAAAGCATCCAAAACCCTAGTTGTGAGGGTCCAAAACCCGAGCTGCACAGGTCCGCTTTGGATCCACTGATTTGCCACGATCCACACTGCCTGTCAAGGGTGTTGAGAGGAAAGGTTGCAAAAACTAAAAATGTGTCTATGCCTGGTTGACCTATATATCTAGAAGGAGACCTTCTAGAGAAAGAAATATGTTCAGCTCGGGAGGAGGTAGAAGTTCAGGATCATAGTTATAATAAGATCAATAAGATCAACTAGGAGATAGAGAGAGATTCATTCCAATGTCGCGTTTACCAACAAGCCCAGTTCGAACACCTACACTCCTATAGGTACCTAGGTACCTCCAAAGTGATCGGATGCTCCGAAGGGAGGTGAATCTGCACGAAACCAGCGAATGGTTGGTTGCCGGAAGGGTCCGTCGAGGACATCTCATTCCGTTCTGAACCGGAACTGTGGCCATTAGCTTGGAACACCTTAGGAGCCATTATAGTAGGGATCCTTGGTAGATCTTGGTTCCTTTTTGGACCCCTTAAGGATGAACCCTCCTTCCTTGCCTTTTGAAATGGGTACCACGTGAGGTCGTATACCTCCTATACCTCCCACAGGTCGCATACTCCGCAACCGCCCGCTCGGCCAGCCCGGCACAGGCTGCGGATCAAGCACCAAACCTGCGAGGCTTAATATGGGACACCTCGGAGGGGTTGGAGGGTTTAGGGTTTAATGGGATGGAGGTGTTTGGGGGATGGATGTGTTACCTGCCAGGGTCATCCTGGACCTGGGTGTCCTGGCTAGACTACCCTACCCTACGTCCAATGGGTTTAGGATTTAAGGGATGGAAGGCCTAGCTTTCGTGCCCCGTCCGGGACTCTTCAGGGCTTTGCAGCGGCAAATGCTGCGGTGTTCAATCACATGCCGATCGGCATCGCGTGTTCAATAACCTAGGCAAGTGCAAACTGGACATGACAATTTGTTTGTGTATGTTTGTGTGTATTTTCGATGTGTTACCTGGTTGTGGTTGTTGTTGTTGTCGCTTCCTTGTTGTTGTTTGTTGTTGTTGTTGTTGTTGTTGTTGTCGTTGTCGTTGTCGTTGTCGTTGTCGTTGTCGTTGTCGTTGTTGTTGTTGTTGTTGTTGTTGTTGTTGTTGTTGTTGTTTACCTTCGGAAGATGTGGATCTTTTTCCTCGGTTCCTCTGATCCATGGTCGCGTGTAGGAGAGAAGTATGAGGCTTCATGTCAAGGTCAGTAGTCGGTCGGGTCTTTGGTTCATGGATGAGCCAATCAGCTGGTGGGTGAGGAAGATAGTGACTGTCGTCCTCCCAAATGGGCCGGAACGGGTAACAGACGAGATGACAATGGTCATCCAGATAGGGATAGGGACGAGTCCTCCAAAAGAGTCATTGAGTCATTAATGCCAACAAATGCCACATTTGTGGACATGTGTGGCAATCACAAGAGGTTGGTAGATGCGTGCTACATCACTTGATGTCATTCAGATGCCATGGCATCAGATTTCACCGGTGCTTTCAGTAACTCACCAAAACTGCTGGGCCTTGCCACGTGACGCCTCTGCAGACGTCAGCGCCAGGCCGCTGTGCAAGCAGCCTTCGGCCGTCGCCAGGCGGGACATCAGTGAGACTCCAACTTACCCGTTTGGGCCCGTTTGGGCTCCTGGCCGCCCCGTTTTCGGTTCGGTGATTGGGGTGGGTGCCAGGTGCCGGGATCTGACTCGCCTATTCACCAAACGGAGCGCCGTTTGGAGCCGAACAGGGTTGATCTGGGGATGGTCAACCTGGAGCCCAGTCCGGTCGTCCACCCTGTAAGCCACGAGTTAGACGGGCCCCACCCAGGGCGCTTGACTCGGGACTCGGGACGTCTGGACGATCCACAGCGACTGCCATCGATCGCAAACGCCGGTTTTGCTGTTTATTTTTCCCTCCTTAGTTCAGACTACAAAACCAGCTCAACTTCTCAACCATGCTTCCACAAGAAAAGCGATCAGGATCCGTTCGCTCAGTCCACAGCGGAACATGAATTGGAGTGTGGGCCCAGGGGCGGGTCAATGTGCACCTCAGTACACTGTTGGTGTCTGAAAATTGCTCTACCCACGCTCCAAACAGGCCGACAGGGCCCTCAAAACCATAGGGATTTGAGGGTCCGACCCCTCCATATGAGGGTCCCACCCCTGCATATGAGGGTCCAGGAGCGTCTGGGTAATATGGTTTTCAGAAGGAAACCAGTCCATTTGATGTCGTAAGGAAGCAGCGGCAAGAGGATGTTTTTCGGGGATGATGTTTCTCGGTCGGCATGGGCAGAGACTACTGTGAGAAGAACCCCCCCCAATAATTAAGTGCACATGCGACCACTGGCAACTGCCATCCGCGAGCGCAAGAGGCAGGGATGAGTGCAGTTTTCTCTCTTGCGAGGCTTCCCAAAACCTTTTGGGGAACATTCGGTCAATTGCACCAAAAGCAGACTACGGGACCGAAGAAGACATTTGATCAAGTATCACTACCAGCACCGAAAACCAACAGGGAGACCCAGCATGGAGGGTTGGGAAGGGCCCTACTAACAGGTTTCAATGGGTCACCTGGCAGAGTCGGGTAGTCAGATCATCGGGCTGTGTTTGTGGGTGATCCTCCGGGAGAATCGGAAGAAAAGAGCCAGGTGCGACTCGCTGTGCGACCCTCCGTCCCCTCGAGACCTGAACCCCCAGACCCACCCGGACTCGCCGGGAAAGGTTTCGGGCACGGTCCGTTCGGGTCGCGGTCTGGGTGGGCAGGACGATGGCCCCTTTCGTTGAAAATCAGACGCAGAACAGGTGCTTTTCACTCGACTCCACAACTCCATTGATTCTCTCATGAGTACGTAGTATCCAGTATTCTCTCATACGTTCGTGGCTCTGCTCAAGCTGCTCAAGCTGCTCGCTGCGACCCGTGGGAGCGCCAGGTCTTGGATCGCGAGACCTTCCGAGACTTCATGATTGACCATGGCGTCTCAGGCCGCGAGGCCGGTGACCCCCCCGCGGGGTGGCGAGGGGTACCAGTGTTAGACGCTGGTAGTGACCGGGAGTGAGAGGAGTCCGCAACATGCAGCTGATGAACTCGAAGATGTTCAAAGGGGGTAGTTTTATGTGGTGGAAGATTAAGCTTCCACTGGGTGTGATCAGTGTGATCAAACATAGTGAAGTTAGGAAGCAACATAATTAGGAAGGTGCAAGAGGGCTTGCTTCTTGATGGTGACAGGGAGTGTGGAGGGAGGGTTGAGTGGTTTTGTGTGGTGGAGCTGTTTGACGTCGATAGCGGTGTTTTGTCCTCCTTAGCTGCCAGGCATTGGTTTGATGGGTCATGATGGGTCTAAAGTAGACATGTCAGACATGTTGCAACGTGCTAGAGATTTTACACAGGTAGATGAATTGTTCAAGTGGTCTAGCTATAACTATATGGCAATATTCCCTTCAATTGTGTCACCACTGATACATGGCACTCCATGCATGTTTGAATGGTTCTCATGCCCCCAAGAAAACAGCGACTCAGGAGGACTGTGGCTCTTGAACCTGGAGTTTGGTCATAGTGATTGGTGTCCAATGGATTTGTATCACTGTAGAACTGCAGCAAGGGTGTTCTCCTCGTGTTTGGTGTATCGGGCCTTGGGAGGCCCGGGACCTTGGGACCCTGGGATTTCTGCGGACATCCAACTGAGCCGGTTTCTAGAGTCGAACGCATCAATGATTCTGCACACCTTCTTAGAAAGACATGTACCAGTTTCTCATGTGTTTTTTTCATGTTTCCCCATATGTACTCTACCTGTCTACTCCAGGATGACTGTATTGCTAAAATCACAAAACCTGAAACCGTGTGAAACCCCTTTCTAGGGGACATTCCAGCAGGACATTCCAGCAGGACATTCCAGCAGGACACCAACATACCCATAGCCAGAATTGGTTATAAGGACAAATCTGCAGGAAACCCATAGTTTTGGTGGTAACAACATATGGGTTTCCTGTACTGTAGATGTTCCTTCAAATCAAATCGATCCGCGGCCAGGCCTATCATCATTTCACGAAAATGACCAAGCACAATGAGACCACAGGCGCCGCTCGCGTGCTTTCCGAGCGCTCCATAATACGCCTGATCCACCTGCTTCAGCCTCGTTTGGTGCGAGTGGCAGTAGGCCGATGCTGGGTCCAGGAATCTAACCAACCGGGTACCACAGATTGATGTACCCGAGAAGTGGTCCACCCTTTTTGCAAAATAGCCTTTACTGAAGAACCATTTTTTTTACATTGTTTTACTATTATAAGGATTTTACACGACAAAACCAGATCGACCATGTGAAAGATGGTCGAACGGACTTCCGCCCATTCGGGATCCCCAACCACTGGAGCCCAGTAACCAGGGGCCCGTTCCGTTCAGTCGGTTTGGCAGTCTTTGGAACCGGTGACAGGTGCCGGTGGAGGTGAGTGGCGCATTTTAACTGGCGCTGGGGTGTTGGGATCCACCTGTTCTCAAAGACCCAGCCCGTTCGCCGGGGTGTTGGTCTACCATTGGTGCCATTAGTTCGGATCCAAACTCACCAGGTCTGGACTCTGAAACAGCAGTCATGAGTGACTTGTTGGTCAGTGGCACCTGATCGAAGAGACCTTGAAAAAAAGGTCTCAACTGGCGTTGTAGAGGAGTTGGCCGGGCAAAGGTTGTCATCCATAGATATCCAAGGAGATCCATATATACCAGCAGTCGAGACGGGGTGCTGTCCATGGAGGTTTGGGGTGCCCAGAACATCCACTCACTTAGGGACTAAAAACCACCCCGTCTTGTGACTCCTGGTATATATATATATATATACCTGGACCTTCTTTCAGGGTGTGGCTGGAGGCCCCTGATCGTAGTGGGCTGGGGCGAAACCCGCCAGGTGACCCCGACATAGTTCCGGTGCTGGTATAGTAGTTTTCGGATGTTCTTCATCTCTTGAATGTCACTTCGATCCTTTGGATTCAGTCGAGGTCAGGTCCGTCCGGACGAAGGCCGGGATGAATCCATGCGGCCGCGGAATCCGGTCGCTGTCTGCGCAGGGAAGGAAGAGGTCGAAGGCGGAGGCCGGAAAAGGTACCTTCTGCCTCACTAACGCGGAAGTGGACAAATAATCCAACATTGTCTTTGGAAAGACTACTTTCCTTAACAAACAGGGGGTGCCATCCACTTCCATATCTTCCATATTATATGCATGTGTATGTAGTGAGTAGGAGTGTAAGGGGATGGAATTTGGCAGGAAAACACGACCATGGTACCAGATGAGTCACTGAAGGGTCGAAGATTGTGTGTTTTTTTTTGACGCTGGGCCGGACCATGGCCACCATCCGAGGGTAACTGAAGGAAGATGCTTTGTGGAGGCTCAAAGTACCTCAGAACATGGGTACAAGTACCTTTTCTTTTTTCAGTTTGACGCTTTTCCAAGTGAACACCATCAACGACCCAGCACCACCCTGTCACGGTGCTTCACAAAGACTCCCCGATACAATCTTGTGTACAGGAATGAACTGACCTGGGTGTTCATCAGTTTGGATCCAGACCCAATTGTTCTCAAGTCTCCGCTGTGCTCGACGTCCTGTTCAACAGATTAGACGTTGTTTGTTTCACAACGTGGGTTAACCGGTTGAACGGTCCTCTGGTTGACCGGTACATTCACCCGGAAAACCGCGAAAACGGGTTCATCCACAACCCTGCTAGACTGGGCTTCCGTTTGACACCGGCGTCCTTGCAACACACCTTGAGTGATCGTTTTCACAACAGCGTCTCCTTCATGCGCTGGCTGCAGAGACTTTCAAGGGCATATAAGTTGTGCTTGGTCGACGGACGCATCGATTGGAACGACAGATCGATTGGACTGCTTCGCCTGTTGGTACCGAACAGTGACACTGCCAATCCTTCCCCGGATCCGGAGATACTCAGGGATACTTGTGTGACTTCGTTTGGAACATGTTTCAATGCATCTGAACCTCTCCTCACTGACTCAATTCATCTCAATTCATTGTGGTTTGCCTTGGCGGATGGGTAAGCACAGATCAGCTCTGGGTGCCTGTAAAATAGAATTAAAAATCCATTTGGGCGTCCATCTGAGCCAAGACACAACAAAAAGTTTCTAGCAGATACATAGCAACACCATTTGGTCTCCAATGGACTACCCTCCGATCTCCAATTGGATGGTCCAGCTAGTAAAAATCTGTGCATCTTCTTTCTACCCGACTGTCCTCACCTGCGTGGTTCCCGACTGTGCAGGTGAGGAGGCACCACAGGTGAGGTTGCTTGGACGGCCAGCTGTGAATGGGGGGATTTCTCAGACCAGACGAAGGGGACCGGACTAGTCCCTAGGGCTCCAACCATATCTTCAGAAGGTGGTTAGACCCCCCCTGGCACCCACCATAACCATCTTCTCAGGAGGTAGGCCAGGAGCCCTAGGGAGTTGCATACATCTACCCGGCCCATATGTTTTAAACACGTTTCTCACCATGAACATGACCCATGCTAACCCAGTAATCCATGCACACCCAGGCAATCGGTACCTATTCCAATCCCGGACCTTGGACGTATCGCAGGAGAAGGTGAGAGCATGTGGTTTGCACCATGGAGCACCATGAAGCACCCGAACCCTTGATGAGTGAAGTGGTTTGCACCAAAAGAGACGTGGAAGGAAAACCCGTGGTGGTTTAGAGCAGTTTCCGAAGACCACCAGCCCAGTGGTTTTGGGGTCCATGTGCTCCTTTGCAGGAGTTTGCTATGGGTTTCATTGATTGAGGATTTGACTTTGATGCTCCACGAGCTCAGAAGGCCATGGCGTTTTGAGAAGGCTAATCCGTTGAAATTGTTTGCAGTGGGAGAGCGGTGAGAACGGTGAAGTCACTTTTTATCGTAGGTCGACCCAGTACGTCGCTGGACCCTCTGACCAAACAAAGCCTGGGTTTGGGTCCCTCATGAAGTACTGTCTTTGCACGACCAATTCCAGTAAAGTGAGGTCTGTTCCTGACCTGTAGGCTGCACACTGGTTTGAACTGGAAGACCTTGGAGCTGGAGCTCCTCTCCGAGCCTGGAATACATGGAAGTGGAAAACCAGCATATGTTTATATCCCAAACACTCCGTGGGACTGGAATATAAGCCTACATTCACCCAGAAACCATCCTATTGTAAGTAAACCCTAGACTTCCAAGACCATTAACAAACATGGTTGACCTGGTTTTTGTAATGTAAAATCCTTAGTTGTTAGCCATGACCGATTGTTGGAAGCCCATTCCATACATTGAGTGTTTGATCCACCGGTCCACGTGGTGCGATACAGGAGGTGACGCGCTTGGCATTCCTGAAGTCGCTGCTCCATGCGGAAGGCCGGGGGTCCCACCTGCGTGGTCCCAGTTGACTCTTACGGATTGCAAGCAAGCACATTTGGGGGTGTTGTTCTCGCATGGCTGCAGCTCAAGTTGCTTTGGTCCTCATCAGGGAAGTAATAGGTGATTAGCTTTCCCATGTCCTTTCTTCGGACTTTTTCACGTGGTTTTGCAGACCACTTGTGGTCCCAAGATTTCTTTGACTCCTAGATTCCTAGTCCAAACGCTTGGTACATCTTGGTATACCAGTTTTTTTGCTGCGTGCTTTTTTTCGGTGCCAACAAGTAAAACCAACACATCAGCTTCCCTCAGGCTTGCAAGCAGCGGAAGCCTTTCGCGCCGAGCTGGTGCAGCTCCTCTTCGGCGCGCCGAGACGACGAGAGACGACGAGAGACGAGACGTAGACGAGACGTGGTGCAACCGGGAGAGGCGGCCACATGGTGCACGGGGTGCGAAGGCCCCAGGTCGAAGAAGTGCGAGATCGGATCTAGTGCAGTTCGAACGAAGCGGAATAGGTCGCGGATGTTTGCCTGAAGGTTGAAGGATGTGTGAAAGGCTTCCAACATCAACGGTTGAAGTGCTGTATATGAGATGTTTGAACAGCTTTTGAACGGCTTTTGTGATACTTGAGATCTTTTGTAACTTCCGTAACTTCTTCACCACTCTTTTGCTCCCCAGACCGTGGTGGCAGTGCCGGCTTGACGAGCGAACGCCGTCGGGTTGCCCAAGAAAGGGAGGGGAGAGGGAGCGACCCAGATGTTTTCAGGTTCCATGGTGTACTGGTTGGTGCGACTCATGAGGAAATGGAACGGAATGGAACCCAGAGAGTCCTCAAATGACGAAACTCTTGACCTCCTGGGCCCGGGGGGCAGTGGGTGGTTCAAGATTCTTAGGTCTGGTGATGTAAAATTGAGTCATTTGGAAGTCTTGGAAAATCCTATATATATATATAGGGGTCATTCTTTGATTCTCTAAGCACCAGTTTGCCTGAGGGCTGTTTTGTCACCGGCTCGAGTGGATATGTCAGTTCCCGCGATTTTTGGGCGAGTCTGACACACAGGACGTCCATGCGATTTCGCTGGCACCCCGGTTTCATGATGCATGGAACGTGTGGGGTTTGGCCTTGTAAACCTGTTACAATGCCAAATAATAGCAAACTACCCTAGAAGTCCAAAGACTATCTATATTTTGACTGACTGAAGTAAAGGACATTCACCTAAAGACCATTCTTTTTATAGTCTTTGACTCCCAGGGACTACTATATCAAAATGATTGAGATGCGACAATTTAGATGTGTTTGTCTTGCATTTGCTCCGGTCCGAGTGGTACATCCCAATTCCAAATGACGGACTCGCCTATCGACGTGAGGCTTCTGAGGCTTCGGACGTGAGGCTTCGTGTCAAACGCTCAAAGGCTTTGTACTCTGCCCTATGGATCCACTCTCTGAGAGGGTGATTGGAGACACTTATATATATATATTGATTTTCTATATGCGTAGCCTTCCAGGGTCCAGTCATACCTGCTGAGGTGGCAGTGGATCTGTAGGGATGGTTTACCAAGTGAATCGTGCTCCGAAATGACCAGACTGAAACGGAATCAGCCAGTGCACACTGCCAACCGAAAGTATTTGGCTCTGGACATTCAGAAAAAATCACTGGTTTTCCTTCACCTCAAATACCTCAAGGAGAAACGGCATCTTACTGCACCATTGTTGATCATACAGTTGGTTTTAGGATGTTTTAGGTTCATTTGCGGATCCAAGCTATACCAGATCGAATTTGTCAATTCTGTCGATTGCAGCGGCTTGCACCCCCCCACCTGTGGCTTTTCAAGAGGCACTTCCACATCCGTCGACCCCCATGAGCGACCCATGCGTCGACGAGCGACCCATGCGTCCACTCCTGTGCCGAGCCGGTTACAGCCGGTCAGGTGGGCGTCGGACGGCTGCCTTGCTGACGCAAGAACTCCTTTCAACGCTCATGCAAGGCGCGAGGGCGTCTCCGAGCTGAGTTCGTTCCGCTGGGTGAAGAAGTGATGCTGGGGACTGGTCAGTGATAGGTAGATAATGGTAGATACATGACACTCCCTAAAATCATCAAGTGGATGGCATAGACCCGAGTGCATAAACCCAAACCGGTGGCGAACTCCACGAAACCATGATTATATTCTAGGGAGTGTATGTAGTTCAAGATAAAAATCAACAGAACCTAATCCTTGGAATGAAGCATGATTGGCTTTCGGAGATCTCTTGGTTGCGGAGACCTCTTGGTTCTCGTTCTGTTGGTTGCCTGAAAGAGTACATGCTTGGAGGATTCCTTTTGACCACTCGACCTGCAAGGCGGAATATTCCAATGGTTTTGATGTTTTCTTTTTTTTCCCGGCTAATAAGATATGTTGTATATGTATATGACTAGCAGATATATGCAGATATAATATAAGACGCAAACATAAAATCAGAGAAATACAACACTTCACCAAGCGCTCCAAACAACAGTTCACTTGATATTTGCCCTCGTGGTGGGTCTCGTCTCGACCAAATCTCTGCTCCGTTCAAGGCGTGGATCGTGTTTGGGATGAGGCCTGGAGAGATACAAATCGGATGGAAAGATGCTGGACAAGTTGGATGGAACGTTTGAAAAAAACAGACAACATGGACCACAAAAAGGTCACAAATGGCAATTGGATTGTAAGAACAGTGTGACAAGTACTCAGTGACCGGCCACATGACGTGACCGGTAGAACTGCCCGGATCGACCTGGAAAAACATCGTCCTTCGCCAACCGAGATGGGAGACATCTAGGGGACATCGAATGGGGCTAAAAGTACAAGAACCACGACACAACAAACGACATTGGGGTTTTCAGGGAAACGTTTCGCTGAACATTCATTGAATGTATGGTCTATTTATGGGTTTGGAGTGCTTTTTTTTGCTTGGCTTCTATGACATTAATCATATATCGACATTAGTTTGGATCTACTTCGCTGAGGTTTGTATTCATTAATTGAGATAGATAGATACATAGAGGGATAGAAGCACAAGGGATTTTTTCGGGGATCGCCTCCCAAAAGAGAGCCTCACTTCACACGCAGAAAAGGACGGCAGATCTGTAGTTCGAGGGGGGAGGAGACTGAGAGACGGTCCAAAAGGAGGAACAGATCAGTCTACCTATGGGCTAGATCGGGGTGGCACCCTTACTTTTATGCAACCCAATGCAAACCATTCTGTTGCGTCTTTTGCGTTGTCGCAGCCGGCTGAAAAAAGGAAGACATTCAGGTGATAGAATCAGTGTAGACCCCTTTGTGAGGGATGTTTTAGAGTGTAAACAGCTAGAAGGGAATCAGTGTAGACCCCTTTGTGAGGGATGTTTTAGAGTGTAAATAGCTAGAAGGAGTTGACATCCTTAGGTTGATCGAAACGCCTCTCACATCGTTTAGTTTGGTGTGCATTAGCATGCATACATTTAATTAGCAAATAGCAACATGTTGTAATGGAAATATTAGGACACATGACAAAGTACCACATATATAGAAGGTGAATGCAGTTACTTAGAAGATCCAACCTGGTTTTATCTCAATTGAGCAGCTTTATAATTTTGTATGATCTACTTCATTAAAATGAGGTCCAGGTCCAACTGACTTGTACGGAATGATTTGTCCCTTGAAACACCAACACCTCCGACAGTTGGAAATCCGAGATACACCAGAGAGCAGCATTCCCACTTCTTCGTAAGAAACACGGGGGAAGAAGTCGGAGCTCAGAGCCGACAGATGTCTTATTCTGCTTCACTACACTACACCACAAAGACGGGAACGAACATGAAAGAACACCATTTTGATGCTTGGTCTCTTTTCAGCGTTCTCTCATCCACCTGGATCATCAATAGATCCAATAGAATGTCTTGCACTACATACCTCCAGCCAGTATACCCAGGACCGATGATCCTGGCACTGCTTCGGTTGTTGGATCGACCTACACTCCCTCGAAGAGTCACGGGTTTCGTGGAGTATTTGGATTTCATGGTCATCCGCAATCGGGGCCATGATCCACTTCCATGATGATTCCATGGAGGGCAACTCCGACACGAGGACGGCCGAAATCGGTGGCCGGTGGCAGCTTTCAGGTGGACAGCCCAGCAGTGGCCAAGCGAAAGCGCTCCACTTCCCTGGCAGCTTGGAGCTTCATACAGTAGGGGAGTTGCTGTGGTGAATTCTACTTAGACCTCGGGTCTAAGTTGTCATCTTCAGTTGGTGCATTCTGGTCACTTTCCCCTTTGATGTTGAGAACTGTTTGTTTCAGTATTGAATCTATTGCACACACATTGGGAGGTGTCACTAACCCGTCAGTAGTACCTACAAAGGTCTTTTGCATGGAGAGTATTCCCTACACGAGATCCTAACTTTTCCCACATTCCGTGGTGAATGGCCATGAACTCGTGGGCAGTATGTCCTCAAGGTATTCTTTTCCTGAGATTCACGTACATCCATACCCAAACCATCCATGATCATCAATGGCCTATTTACCTACATTGCTTTGGTTGAAAAGGTTGTCAATGGGACGGCATAGATTCCAGTCTGCATGGGCTGAGGTAATAGGGAGCTTCTCGTAGGGGGCCTCACCACCGAGGTCGTCCCCGTGCCCCACGGGCCGCATGCGCCGCATGCGCCACATGCGCACGGCTTGGGGGCACGCGCCAGCATGCTCAATTCCTTGATGACCTCGGCACCTGCTACGCAGGCGCCAGCCCGGCTTGGAGTGGGTGGAAGGTTCCACCTCCCCCCTGGATGAGTTCAGATCACAGCCGTTTAGCTCTTTTCTTCGCAGAGAACACACGGTTCAAGAGAGAAAACGTCTTTGATCACGCAGTTGACCGCACTTGATCAATTCAGATCAGCAAACCACAGGCACTGTGCAAGTTGCTTTGTTCGGGCTAAATGAAGCGATCAGATTCTCGCCCCTGCGAGACCGAGAGTGACACTACCGATCGTTAGATGGCGACCTCTCCTGCTTTGAGTGATGTCCTGATTCAAACAGCTGACGGCTGACGGCTGAAAAGTGAACATGTGCTACTCCAAACATCTTAAAGCCCGCTGGTTAGGAGATCATTAGCTGCGAGGGTCGATCCTTTCTTTGGACTCCACTCAGTCAACTGACTCGGACCCCGACCCACCGGCTTAAGCGCCGTTTGCAGACCGCAAACGCTGCAGCCCGGTGAAACGGACCTTTTTGTTATTCAAACTCAGCGGTTCTTTGCCGGTTCTTGCGCTGATCTGTTCTTCCAAAAAGGACATCGGAGAGACATGATTCTGAGTCGGGTCTGTGCAAGCCACTGAGGCCCAACTCCAGCCTACTTGCAACAATCCTACATGATTGGATTGTCAGTTGTCAGTTTCTAGTCCATAGACCGGCTGTAAAGATTCCAATCTGATCAACATCACTAAGCTTTAATCCTACCAGCACCTTCATGTACAGGGTCACCTGGCTGGTTTCGCCCCAGCCCACCATCCGGGACCTCCAGCCACACCCCGAAAGAAGGTACAGGTATTGTTATATCCCATACACTCCATGTATGGAGTATATGCCTACATTGACCCCCACCACCCCCCCAACGTAGGCAAATATGGCATACATGGAGTGTCTGGGTATTAGATGTTTTATGTTTTTGAACAAGGCCTATACCAGCTGCCCTGCCCACGTTCGCTCTGCCCATCCTCCCCATGACTCCAGGCTCCGCCCATGGAGGCGGCTGGGCGCATTTTCTCAGAACCGTGCACTCCCATAATGTACATACAACCCTCCAGCCATCGGAGACCTGTTGGTTTCGGTGCTGGTACTATCATTCTCGATGGTTTCAAGCACTCTCGTGCATGCTCTCGTGTCATGTTTCGGAGACCTTGGTGAACTCGTTGCTGCATGGCATGCCGAGGGACCCAATGACCATGAGGATGCTTGATGATTGCTTGATTGAGGTTGTGAAAGTGTGCTTGGATGATTTCTTTCGGGGCAGCCACGTGTCCCTGAAGACACTTGCAGCAGTTATAGTTGGTTCATGTTGGTTCTATGTGGGGAGATTTTAGCTTGCTTGCTCTAATTGATCGAACAGCCATAAAAAGACACCTTCCAATCTTCCAAGACCACTGCTACTGATTAATCGTCATCAGTGGATGCCTACATTCAGAAGGGCATGATATACTCCCCAGGAAACAGCACTCCCACCCCCCGTCCCACCACTCTTTCCTCCGCCGATCCTGTTTGTTTCGCTCGCGCAGGTGGTGCAGGTGGTCCAACCCGTGGCCCAACCTGTCGCCTCATCCACTCGGAGGGCCAGTGCCAGTGCCATGATGCAAGCGCGACGGACGAGCATGGCGGAGCAACTCTCCCAGGAGACGCGACGCGATGGACTTCGACGCGAGCGGCCCGTTCAAGTGTCACTTCCTCAAGTTCAAGTCACTCCCTGGGAAGACGACTAACCTGGACCCTGAAAACCACTGGGTTGGTAGAGGAAAACCGGGTCGATGTGAGTTTTTGGGAGGACGGATTGAGACCCCAGACCGGACCCCTCCACATGCTTTAATCAGCACCATTTGTCGTCCAAGTCCCTGAAGCAAGAGGATGCAAGAGTGCAGGTGCGATAAAAGCGGATAAACGGATAAACTAACTACTATTTGGTTTGTTAGGAGTTTTGATGGCATGTGTTTTGAAAGGTGCACACCAAGCAACGGATGCAGAGAATGGTTGAAGAGAGTAAGCCAACCAAATCTTGCAGGGATTCAGTATCTTTCAGGGGACTTGGCCCGCCCTATGTCGCCCTATCCATCGCTAGTAGGTTCGAGGCCATTGCTAGTAGGTTCGAGGCCATTGCTAGTAGGTTGGAAGCCATTGCTATTAGGTTCCTCAAACTTTCCTTAAAGCTAGTTGGCAAAAAGAGGTCTCAGGGGTCATCTTCCAGCCTTGGAGGCGGATGGCGCCTCCAGTGGCTCTGAATGCCTGTGGCGGTGTGGGTCAGAATTGGAAGGTCCTAGGGTGCTGAATCTGGCAAGTATATACCCTACAGGTCCAAAGGAGTTACTTTTACCGCTTTACTTTTACCTCATTAAGGAGTTTTGTATAACATATGACCAACTCCAGTAATGTAAGGTCTTTGACACGTAGGGATAGGAATTATATACTGTATCTGAAAGTATTGTGGTTTGGGGACCCTTTTGGATTTGCTTTGAGTATATTCATCTTCGGTTGAACCCATTTGCACCTCAAGCGATTGGCCAGATCATCATCGCAGGACGTGGCAGCCTTGGGAGGACGCATGGAGGTGCTGGGTTTTGGTCGGAGAAATCGAAGGCGCATGCGGTAGACCATCTGTAGGCCCGGATCCAACTTGTAGACCATCTGTTCTAAAGCATCTCCAAGGTCGAAGTGAAACAGCACCAGCCTGACTGACCTAGCAAGAAAAACAAAAATAACAAGTCCCCTAGAGAAATGGGACATGAGGTACAAACCCCAAAAAGCAGGTCAAGATACACCAGGCGCTGGTAACATTTGGTCGCCATTTTTTCTGAACAAGCAGACCAGATCGACTCCAGATAGTGAAAGGAAGGCTTGATGAAAGCTCAAAGTCTAAAACCCGTTCGCTGTAGGGTTTGAACCCCCTCAAAAAACCCAGGACTTTAGACCAAAACAACATGTAGCATGTAGCAATATTTAGCAGCTGGTTCGGGTCCTTGAGCGTTTGTGGATAGAAATGATGCATGTCTCAGAGTTCAGGAGGATGTTCTTGTTCTTGTGTTGGGGGGGGTCTTTTGCGCGTGTTTAGACACTCACGGCTGACCGATTGGAGGCTCGCGAGTGCGACAATGCTTGGGGGATACTTCACGCAGCCACCGATCTCATGCAAGTCCAGGGACTCTTTGTTTGGATGAAACACACTTCACGCGATCTTTGAGCAAGTAAAAATATGATATTCCTGTGATTTTGTTTGCTTCACTAGCTTTCTTGTCGGTGGTGGTCCGTTTCCACCTTTTGTTTGGGCTACCAGTATCACACTGATACTTCCGAACAGAATCCTTCGGTTTCAGCCTCCCATCGTCCAGTTTTTTCGGCCAATCGTCCATCGGCGTTTGTTTGTTTTTTCTCTCCTGGACAGCACGGACCTGACTAAGTGCGAAGTGACTAAGACCCATGCACGGAACCTGGACATGGTTCAATCCAATTTAGGGTTGACCTTGTCCCATTCAACAGGGCTGGTCCATATCCGTAGGGCTGGTCCATATGGTGACCGGTGGTCTTCGACCTCCCCAGTCGACCACCCACCGAACCGAGGTACCGGACGGGACCGGCCGTGAGAGACCCTTCCAGTCACTGGTAGACCCGAACTCGCGGACCCGCAGCATGTGTTTGGGCAACCAAACACCGGGGTCGTGTCGTTGAACCCGGGTGCAACGCAAGGTTCGAGATAGGACTCACCCCGGTCTCCCAGGAAGTATGTGGATCACCTGCAAAACCTTTTTTGGGGGGGATTGGTTTAACATTGGGTTTTTAATTGAAAAAGGTTGACCTCTATTTTCCAGGGAAACCATTTGGTGACTCACCCAAGTGCCTCACCTGGCCGGAGCCAGGCTGAGGCGGAGGTCGCCTTGCCCGAAGGTGGGGGGGGACATGCGGTCTTGCCGCGTAAGGAACTCGCGTGGAGCTGGATCGTGCCAAAGGGGATTGTGCTTGGGGCCCCTTTGCAGAGCTACAGAATGAACTGGTTGTACAGATTTTGAGGACTTGAGGATCTCTCTCCAAGTGAAAGCTAGAACCTGACAGAGTGTCCCCTGTTTTGGAGCAAAAGGATCAAATGGGTTCTAGGTAAAAACATATATATATATATACACCCTAGGGATCCAATTACCTTCTCAGAAGGCACCTGGACCCTCCAAACCCACTCCAAACACCTTCTGAGAAGGTACTTGGATCCCTAGGGTATATATATATATATAATTATATACTACAGTATAGCCGAAGTGGTTGGGATTATGCCTTTCCACCAATTGGGGGTTGTTGGCAGTTTCTTTGATTTTTTGTTTCCGAACGCATCAAGATGTGGTGGTGGAGTCGAGACCCAACTTTCCGATGAAGAACATGAATGATGGTGTTTTGTTCAAAAAAAGGAAGGACACTTTGCTGGTGTGGGTGATTGCCACAAGTGACACTTCAATTGTGAAGATAGTTTCATCTACAACATCATGCACATTCTTATCCTACCCTTTCCAGCAAGAGGACTTTTATTTAATAATCAGTTGTTTGGCAGCCTGCATCCCTTGTGTACTGAAAGAAAGACTCTGGTCTACCGGTCATTTTCACAGGGCATCAGGGTACTGGCAATCCGACTAGATGCAACCGACACTTCAGGGCATGTCCAATGGGTTGGACTGTCTGGACAATCCAGTACTGTGCGGAGGACAAGTACGTACTAGTTTGGATTTGGATATGTTTCTTTTCCTCCGAGGAGACTTTTTCTTAATGTGAGGGGTGCTGAAAGAGGAGAGAAACCCTCTCAACAAGCTCGGACTGTCCACAAGTCACAAGACTAAATGTTTACACGACATACTTACACTTAATTACGTAGCAGGAATTGTCACGTCCTGTCCTCACATCAACCAAAACCTTGCCCTGTTTGTCTCATTTGGTCTTCTTATTTGCAGGTGGCACCAGCAAGCATTTCAACACCAGCGGCTTACCCTCTGAGCTGGCGAAGTCCGCGTCCCGACGCGCCAGCGAAGCTGGCGCGCAGTCCACGGCACAACACAACATGGCGATGGGCTTCGCCGGCGTGTCGCAACGGAGGAGGTCCTTGGCACAGCCTATGAGTGGCGGGATGCTTTTGTGGCTCGGAGTTGATTGAGATTTTGAGGTAGCAGATGGGAGGTATAATTGTCAGTTGCGAACATCTACGAAGGAAGCATGTTTTTATTATGGGTAATGGGACGTACCTTCCATGTAGTCTGGGGAAGATCATGGAAGATTCAAGATTGGACTGACATGTCTGGGGGTTGCGAGTTGGACTTCCACGAAAAAGAACGGTTAAGGCAACTTCCCCATCCCGTACCATGTGAAACCTTTTAGGTATATATTCTAATAATAGCATCCAATGGTCTTGATCCGATCTGTGAACATCTCCAAGATTCACGGTTTGGCATGTATGTTGTTTGGCCAAATGGAGTCAGAGTTTTCTGGACCTTCGAAAGACAAATCCCCAAAAGATCACTATATTTGGAGTCCCTAATCTAGACCTAAGTGACGATCAAGTTCGGTCACTTTGAAGAACCGGGTTGATGGTGTCTTCTTTAGGATGCGACAAATTCTATTTTTGACCGATGTGTCTCTACTAGTCTGTGTCCCGTCGATGTGTCGATGTGATTCGTTTCGAGAGGTCACCACCTGGTCTCCAACCATCATCCATGACCGACCCCAAGTTCGGCGTTTTTTGGCCACCCTGAATCACTTCTAAAAGGCTTTTGTAGACAGCAGACAGCCCTGTGTTCGGGTCCTGGCAAAAATAGGTCACACACATTCGACACGTTCGACCAGGGGAAGTATTCGACATATTCGACACATAGTGCGCTTTCTTGGCAGGGGAAGTTTTCAGATGCTGAGATCAAATGATCTTCCACTCGTTAAAAACAACGATCCAGTAGTCGTTCCGAGCCGAGCGAAGCGAGCCGTCCTGAAGCTGCAGGTCGGGAGCTCACTTGGAGGCGCATGCGCAAGGCCACGAGCACGAGGAGAATGCGAAGTAGATGCTGGTGGTCACCTCTTTTGAGAGGTCGAGTCTGTTTTTTTTTGAGACGCCTGGGGTTTGGAGCGATTCCTGAAATTCCGTGGTAAACGTAGAATTTATTTGCTCTACCCCAATTCGAGACCTATAGAAGCAGCGGCCCAAAGGCATTTACTAAGTCGTGCTGACCTCCGACCTCTGGATGTCATGTGATTTTCCAGTCGTGCCAGGGCCCACACAGTTCGTGAACGGTCCCAGGATCGTCCCGAACGGTCGGAGTGTTCCGTCGCATAGAGTCCGGCCTGGGACCAGGTCACAGAGACTCCGATTCGACGGGGACCAGGGCGTTTGGGACGGCGTTTGGGAGCCATTGGACCCTGATCCGACTGTAGCCACGTTCTTTGGAGTGCTAAGTTCAAGCCACGTTCTTTGGAGCGCGAACCAAAACAACACGGTGGCAGGCTGCGTTCGAGGCCACACATGATCCCCCAGGTCCCGCGTGTTTTGACTCTCAATGTGTTCCAAATTCTGCGCCGCAGAGAGGATCGGGTTTTCAGATCTATAGGGTTCTTCATGGTTCTAAGGACTTGGTGAATGTGTTCGATATCCCGGACACGACTAATGGGACTGCCATAACATGCATCCCCAGACAGACCCCCTTTTCAACCACCCAAAAAAGGCCGTTTCTCGGCCAAGATGGCAGTCCCATGTGTTGTGTCTGGGAATTAAAGGGCTCGAGGCTTCGGCTAATCAATTAAAGTAGGACCCTTCTAATCTCTTCATCCCAAACTCATTGCTCTCTAAACCTGCGACTGTAGTAGAGGTTAACCGCCACTTATGGCCACTTTCATTAACATCTGAAATCTTATCAAACATTCCCAGTTTATCATTGCACCACTGTTTTATATTAATTAATATAGAAATATATAGCATATATATATACTGTACACATCTGTACACCTTTCTTGGGGAAGACGCATCCTGCAGGACAGCTCCAGCAGTTCTTCCGCCTCCTCCGCACCGCGTGTGCTGCTGCAGGGGCAGCCACTGGACCCACGTACCGCCTCGGGCGGCCGTGTGGCACGTGTACCGCGGCGCTCGAGCGACTCGGGCAGCGAGCTGAGTGCCTTAAGCGCGTTGACAGGATCCAGGAGGAGCCGGGTTCGGAAGTTCTGGCGGGTTCCGGCGGGGGAGCCAGAGAAGAGGAGACCCCTTGATTTTTTGAGGATCGGGTGGTTTGGATGTTCGTATAATATTTTGAGAATCCCCCTTTGGGAAGATGCTAAATCCAAGAGGAGACCATCTGGTGACACCCTGTGATGGCTGTTCAAAGGCCCTTGTCACCTGGTAGACGATGGTGACCCCAGATTTCAGAGCGGCTTTGCCAACGCTTGGCCCACACAGAAGCTCGTAACAAGACGTGTATTCATTTGATTTGGCTGGCGCAAAAAAAAATGCCATGATCAAGTCAGGCATAGAGCTAGTGCCTGGCGTTTCTAAACCAGAGATCCAGCGGTGGTCAAACAGCGAGTCCGCTTCGTGGCCTGCGGATTGACCACCTGAGGTGTTTGAGCTCCTAGAGCTGTCTGGATCATTTTAATTACAGTAGTTTCAGAGGTGCGGATGCACCCCAACATGTCTTTTATATATATATATATATATGGGGGTCCATAAATATATATATATATAAACCACCGACCATGGGGATTGTGCCATTTGCTCTGAAACCACTCTATGTCTATCAGATATCATCCAGGAGTTCCAAAGGGGTGTTAGTTTTGTTCCCTTACGTGTAAGTGGATGTGACAGGGGCACCCGCCTCCAAGCTTCGGACCCGACATAGAACTGCTAGATGGTCTTACCTGGACCCTCCAGTCGGGATGCCCTGTCTGGAAGCCTAGGCCGGTAGTGCGGGGTAGTTCATTGGACACCCCAACAGGGGGGGTCCTGGTAGTGTATCTTATATTGCTAGGACATGGGCGTGGTGGGAAATGGGACATGGAATCCAGGTCTGATTCTAGACACGACCCGTCTGGGACTGCCAGGACGGACTGCCGCCCCAGAGGTCGACCCCCCCGACTTCAACCACCCCTGGCCCAGGCCGTAACTCTCGGCAGTCCGGACTGGCAGTCCCAGGTCCGGGTCGTGTCTGGGTTATGGAACTTGGCAGGAACGGTCTCAAGACCCGGACCGTTCACCGCCGACCCGCCGGACCAGGCGAGACCGGTCTCGCAGATCTGGTCGAGACCCTTTTTTCCCGAACTGCTGGGGGGACTGGGAGGTTCATCCTGGGGGTTCTAACAGTAACATCTGGAAATTGCTAGGTAACAACTTATTTCTATGTCACATCGAATTCGAAACTGAATGGGGTCCCCATGCCGAAGCTTCAGCGGCGACCAGCTTCGGTTCTTCGCCACAGGCTTCGGTTCTTCGGGTCCATCGTCGTCGCCGGTTGGCCTCAACACGACGTCCCCAGTGGTGTTTACAGTGCGGACGACGGACGGACGGCGCCAGGAGCGTCTCCGCCTCTTCGTTCCGCTCCAGTGCTCCTTCCTCATGCAGCTCACAGCACTCTGGTCATGAGAGCTCCAGTGGCTTGGTCCGGTCATGAGGAGTATGGCGTTTTTGGTTGTTTTCGGTGGAGTGAAAACAGGTTTCAACTCATAGTAGCCAGTAGCTTGTATTTTGGGGGGTGGGCTTCTGGAACGACTTTTTTTAGACTTTTGTCCAGAATTTGCAGAACATCCTGGTCATTCCATGCACGTGAGGTTGACGTGACATGACAATGACCAGAGATGGATCACCAAATGGGACACCAAATGGTTTCTGAATGATACAGCTGCTTCATTTGCCAAGTTGGTCAAACTAAAAGCACTAGGACCAAACCCAAGTGAAGAAAAGGAACCACATTTCACCCAAACCATGAAAAACAAAAACAAACACACACGACATCATGTCTACACAATTGTTCGAGTTCATTTGAATTAATATGATATATATATATAATGTTGTTCACTGTTGTTTTTTACAACTTTAATGATAGTGTGAAGAAAGGGCCCAGCACAAGAACACTTGAAAAGCATATGGCATATACCTAGCTTTGTGGGCGATCGCCATTCAGCTCAAGAGAGCATACAATCTTCGTGCTGAGAGTTTCATTCAAAGGTTGGACCCCCCAAAATCCATGGGTTTTGGTCTATGCTTATTGGGGTTTTGGTCTAGTCTCTTTGGCTTCCTACACACACCACTTTCACCAGTTTCAAGTTCCTTTGTGGCCTTTGAATGAATCCAGGTCTTTCCAGCGAGAGAAGTCAATCAAAGCGCTTGAAGATCTTCGCGGACAAGATGCATCATGAGACAGAGCTGTCACACGGCCAAAAGGGAAAACCTCGGTTGGAGAAGAGGAAGTCTTTTTGATCACTTTGCACCCGTGTATGTTCATGCATATGCTGCAGATGTGATGTGTTTTTTTGCATGTGATTGGAGTATTGGAGTGTTTTTTTGGGGGGGTCTGCCCCTAGCTTCCGAGGATGGACAGGAGCCCCCAAAGATCCATGTTAAACACTTGAGTCTCATTCACGGCATGCTGGACGGAGAAAACCCTACGATACACACACCGTTTGTCTGTCCACTGTCCACAAGCAGTTCTTTTTTTGGTCATGTACAAGAGAGGTCCACGTACTGTTCCACCGGTCCACGTAGGGTTTTCGTGCATCGCTGTGCAGGATGAATTCGGCTCATTGCTGTCACCAATCTATAGAAAGCTTTGCTCTTTGGGCTCAACTAACCAGGTTGACGTCAAAGAACATGCGCCTCGTTTTGACAGAATCCTACGAATCGATCCTCCCTCCAAATCTGGAAGTGAATATTCACCCCATTTCTAGAGGAACAATATGGAAGAAGGTGGAAGAACAACGACTTCTGAGAGCAAAAGTACGTGAAGTGTAGCTGTGCCAAACTTGAGCTGTTTGCATGTTGGAATGCGGAGATTCCTTCCACTCTCATGGATGAAGTGTACGGTTTCAGTGGTTCGATGGCACTGGCATCCACCCCAAGATGTGGTCACGACAGATGGGGTCCCGACTTGGGGATACTAGTGCCATCTACTCTCAAGCCACTAGACCCGAAAAGGGTCTATCCACCACCTACTTCGAAGGTCTTTGAACACATCCATCTTCTCGGCAGTCGCGCCGTCGCGGTGGATCCGGGATTAGCTGCGCGAAGACAGCGCAGAAGTGATCCGACCAACTTGAAGAAATGATCGAGGTCTGTGACCAGCTCGAAGAAATCATCCCTGAATATGTTTCAACATATTGCATTATATATATATAAAGGCTACTGTATATATAAACAGTGGTTTCAGAGTAGATGGTTTATATATGTTCCACAGCTGAAGGACCTCTTGCGGTGCGCCATCTGAAACCGAATCCCGGATCGGAATCTCCTGCGACGCATTTCCGCCGGTGCCGGGGCCGCTGGGGTGGATGAAGTTCGGATGATCAGAGCCAGGACCGTGCGAACCGTGTGTGACCCAGGACCTAAGCATATCCTGGAGACTCTAAATGTCTCTAAGCAAATCCCCAGGTCAGGTAGAGTCTGTAGCCTTGTAAATGAATTATGTACCTGCTTTCGGGGATTTCAACTCAGCATATCTCCCACATGTCGGCCTCTTCCTGAACACCCTGGCCTTTCAACTGCAAGACGGATGGTTTCCCCTTTCACCGCGGTGCCCAGTCGCCTCACACAGCCGTCTCCGCCGGTCAACAAGAACATGGCTATTTGACAGATGGAACGGCCTGCAACCAGGCCCCATCATCATGTATACTTACTGGGCAAACAGGGAATAGGATAGACCCTACTAATGTTATTGATATGTTCCAGCTGCTTCCAGCCGGAGTGTAGTCTTTGGGCTACCCTTTTTTTGACGAGGACACCCGGATGCTGGGAGTCTCTGTGTATGTTGTTTTCGGAGGCAGTATGACAAGGCCTTGATGAAGGTCTTCTGCCAGCTAGTGAATCCGAAGGCCGGGCCCAGCCATGGGTGGGAGAAAGATCTGAGAGATCGGTGGGTCATGCAGTCAGTTTGGGACGGGCTAGTTCAGCACTCACAGCTAGTTCGGAAGTTGAGAGGTTTGATCGGGCTGGGTCTTTCGACTTCAGTAGCTCAGTTGAAGAGAGTCGGCAGACATGGGGGAAGTAGCTGCTAGTCTGTGAAATGTATATATATATATATTATATATATATTATATTATATATTCTATATTACATAATATATATATATATATACACATACCGGCACACATGGTGGCACACACACAAATTGACCATGACCTGAAACTTTCTCCATGTGTCCAATGTTTATGCACCTTGTCGCCAGAACGGCAAAACTGCACGCTAGACGGTGCTGGGTGTTTTGGGGCAACCCATCTGGACCCGTCTCGGATGCCGAGAAAGCGTGAGACCGTTGCCGTTTGGACGGACATCCAAGAGAGGTTGAGAGACCTGAACTGGGACCCTGTAGTACGGCTCATGACTCTGTTAAGAAAGACGCTTTTTTAGAGTAGACTCTAGATTATTTCTCAACTATAACCTTTCAATTAAGAAATTTGGCTAGCAGGTAGACTCTAAATAAGGTTTCTTATTCTATTTTCTCCCTGTCAACCCTTCTTAGACCATGAAATCGCTCTCCCTCGAGCTCTAAATCGCTCAACCGCATCGCTATGCGCATGGTCTTTGACTTCTTCGACCCGTATCCCCGGATGTTGTACAATGTTCTATCATGGTATAATGCTCAAGAATCTGAGATGAGGGGAGGGAGGGAGGGAGGCTCAAAGTTGAAGGCTCCGATGGGACTTCTAAAGGGCTTCAGACCAGTATCAGACCACCCGAGAGGACAGGTTGGGGACAGTTTTTGCAACAGATCTAAACAAACTGAACCTTTTGCTCTACGTACGTATCATGGAAAGGGGTCATAAATGATGTCAAGTTTGTCATTTTACACCTGCACCCTGGAAATCCAAGGGTCATTGTCTAAAAGCGGATTTTTGATCGCAAGATTAAACAATGCGGCCCTTGTGCCGCGCCATTCCATGTGGGGTCTGTAAGTGAGATACGTTCAGGGTCTACAGGATAATGACGGCTCGCTTTTAATTAGGTACCACTATGGTCGTAATTCGGTGCGTCCAATAGTTGAAATGCTCGCCGACGTTCTTCGAACCACCTCAGTGAACCATTTTCGGAGTGATGGGGAGGAATGTCACGAAGCGTCCGTCCAGAGTAGTTCAATACGCCAAACAGATGCTCGGTTACCTGAAGGCTACTCTTAGCTGGACCTTGCACTACGGGAAGCCTAGATCTGTGGTGTGTGGAGAGATGCAGGTTGCAGTTCGAGGAGATGGACAGCTCCGTGTCGATATGCTGGCAGATGCTTTCTTTGGCCCACCATCGGGCAGGGGACACCAAACAGCTGCGGAACATGACGAAGCACACAAGCAACTCTGCAAACAAGTCCAAAAAACTAAAAAGCTCTGAAATCCAAAAGACTGAAGTCGAAGGCTTTCTCAAAGCTAGCAATGCACTGACTTGCTGACTCTCAACATGACTGCTTAAGCTAGATTGCACACTCTGCTGCCCCCCTTTCAACAAAATCACCGCACAAAACACATTGTCCATGTACGAGTGAATGCAAAAAGCCTTGAAAGGAAACATCAATCACCGAATCAACTGTCGATCTCATCGTGAGCACCACAAATCCAAGTGTGGTTCGGTGACGCAAGAAAACAGCCAAAGCCAAACACTTGGTCGATGCATCTGCCGGGTTCTCAGTACCGGGGACATGAGCACATTCGAGGATTCCTTTGGCCATGAGCTCGCGAAGCCAACAAATTGTAATTTCCACATAACGCGAACGACGCTGCAAATCAGAAGCTTCGAGGATCATTTTTCCAGAGAGGGAGTCAGTCAACCAAACAAGGTCCTCCGCCAAGTCCAAGGAATGTGGCGGGGGGGGGTGTTCCGGCGCGGTTTTTCGGAACACCTCATGATCAAGTATGTGGGGCAAATCAGGGTAGATTCGGGTAGATACCTCATAATACTTTGCAGTCTTTTGATGGGAGCTGAACGTTTCAACACACATGCACACATGCATGAAAGATCCTAAACCGTTGAATTTATCGCGCAAAGAGAACAAACCTTTGGGCGTCATTTCGCCACAGATACATCTAAACCAGTGACTAATGGGGTTGCAAAGGCCTGCCTGTTTCATCGGCGTTTTGTTTGTCGCTGCTGCCTTGTCTCCCCACTTGTCTCCTTACACATCTCCGCACTTGTTTGCAGGTGTAATCGGCCTGTTTTTGCTACTGCTGCCTTGTCTTTTGCACTTGTCTGGCTGTTTGATGGCTTCCCCACTTGCTTGCCTGTGTGATTGGCCGCTGGAAGCGGTCATGGTTTTCTAGTGAAGTATACTGTATGTACTGTACTTGATTCCCCACTGCCAGGTGAGGGTTGTTAGATATTATGTCAGTTGCCTCGCGTCTCCTCCTCCTCCTCGTCCTCCTCGCCTCCTCTACCACCAGCTCCGGATGGCAGTGTTCCCCGCCAGACCTCAACCGCCAACTTGTTGCCCGCCGGACTTCACCTCAACCGCCAGCTCCCGACGGCAGTGTTCCCTGCCACACCTCAACCGGGAGTCAGAAGATATGCCAGAAAGAATGTCAGAAGACACGGAAGATATGCAGAAGATATGCCAGATAGAATGTCGGAAAGAATGGCAGAAGATATGCCAGAAAGAACGTCAGAAGATATGCCATACAGAATGTCAGCAGATATGCCAGATAGAATGCCGGAAAGATTTCCATGAGATATGCCAGAAGGAATGTCAGAAATAATGTCAACAGATATGCCAGAAAGAATGTCAGAAGAGATGCAAGAAATAATTGTAGAATGCCAGAATGAATGTCAGAAGAGATGCCAGAAAGAATGTCACAAGATATGCCAGATAGAATGCCAGAAGATATGCCAGAAAGCGTGTCAGAAGAGATGCCGGAGATAAGAAGCGGGGACTCCTCTCTCTCTCTCTCTCTCTCTCTCCCTGAAGCGACATTGGGAATGTTTGGGTCAGAAGAGAACAAGATGAGCACAACATCTGGAAGATCAAGAATGAAAAGCTAGAAACATTGGGCTTCCTGGCAACGTATGTGGACGACATGTTCACTGTGGGCTGTCTCTCTCTCTCTCTTTCTTTACGGGGTGTTCCGTGGCTTCTTTGTTGGCGTCTTCTTCCGCACCGCATACGGCCTCGAAGCCACGTGCGTCAACCTGGTGGTTTGGGGCTCGCCCCATGCCGAGCTGGCGGATGAGGTGACTACCAGTCACGCTAAGACAGGCCCTTCCAGGCGGTACAAGCGGGATGCCTTCGAGCACCTCTGCCACCAATACCCCTGGTCCGTAGTCGTGGTCACCTACTCCGGCAGCAAGGTCGAGAGCCCTGCCGACCTTCGGCCGCCGGAGGCCGTGCTGCACCTCGAGCTGGTGGTGCCCTCCGCCGGTCCTACCTCTTACACGCAGCGGTTCTCTTCGGGCTGGAAGCGTGCCGAGGTGGTCATGGCGCATGGTGCGGCTTCCTTTCCACTGGTTGAACCTCCAGTGGACTTCATGCCTGGAAGCCAGCGAGGTACATCCGCGGGATGGAACGCGCCCCCAGCGCCTTCACCTCTGGAAATTGATCGAGATGCTGCAGCTGACCTCTCCGGAAGGCGCTGCCATCTTTTTGGGAGAAGAGAGGGCCGATCTGTCCATCGGAACCCTCCGGAAACTGCGCAGAGACTGTCCGGAAAACCAATGCACTCCTTCAAGATCAGCTTGATGGGATGATTCCAGCACACGAAACTGAGGCACCACGACAGTCTCGAATGCTACTGCTGCAACTGATCTCGTCCACGAAGTGGAATCTCCGTTCATTCGATATCAAAGCCGCATTTTTGCAGGGACAGACTCAGAAAGGTAGAGGCAGAAGAGGTTGAGGTAGCTGTGCCACCACAGCAGCAGCTGCTTCGTCTTTTTGCTCGAGGTGGGAAGAAGAGAATGGCAGCCCAGAAAGTGTGGGAGGTGGTGGACAAGTCTGTGCTGGACAGAGGAGACAAAGGATGCAGTGGCCTTGGCCTTGGCAGCCACCGGAAACTGTGAGGCAGCACAGGATCCATCCCTCCATCCATCAACCAAGCACACAAACAAAAAAACTGCATCTCCATCACAAGCACTGTATCACGCAAGCAATCAACAGCAAGCGAACCAAGCCTGTGTTTCCCAAATGCTGTCGATACTTGGTTTGCATTTCGGGGGAGCCGCTCCGCCCTTCCCCGCACCCCCCTCCCGCATTTGTTTTCATTCCGTCCATTTATGCATCCATGCCCGCCCGCCATTATTTACAGAGCATCCATCCATCCACCCATCAAACAAGCAAGGAACCAACAAACCAAGAAACCCAAACCACACAACCCGGTGTTTTCTCCAAACACTGTTGCCCTCCGCCGGTGAAGCAGGTAACCCCTGGAACCTGCACAGACAACGATGTCACCTCCTGTTTGTTTCACACCGCTTGTTTGCGCCTGCCAAACTGCCAAACCTTTTGTTTTCACCTCAATAGCTTCTTGTTACAAACCCTTCTGAACCCTCCGGCAACTACGCAGAGATTGTCTGGAGCAGCATTCCTCAACTGACACCCGACGCGCAAGGCTGCGTTGTCGTCCACCCTGGATCTCTGGTCCCTAGAGGGCCCGTTGCAAAGGTTTCCCTGCAGCGCCCTCTATACAGCAATTCCTATTCCTGCAGGCGAAAGTCTTCTTTTTGATCTATGAAGAATGCGCTTCTGAGCGTGAATTACCATCATGGTGATCTTGGCGATTTGTTCTATATAGAGGATTTGGTCCTTCCCAATGAGTCCTCTTTGTAGGGCTGTAGATTGAGGGATGTGGGTCAAGAGAACCCAAGCGTACAGGATCCCTATGAGACTCATGGTTTGAAGAGAAGAGTTTCCTCATCCAGCACCCCTGCAATGTCACCCACCAAAGGCCACATCTTTTAATCGATTTTCACATGTTAAGGCCGTGAACCAGTATATATTGGGCTATTGATATATGAGTTGAATGTCACCCAAACATTATACTACCCGCCACTGACATAGGATTTGTCGGAGGTATGCTCAAAAAACACAAGTCCCATGTCATGAGGAGAGAGCAAAATGTGCCAAAAGCCACAAGTCCTAAGTCATGACGCTTGTAGAAATGCAGGACAAAACGCATGACTGGAGATTTGTGCGCTAAAACCAACCTTCTGGCAAAGCCAGGACATGGGAAGAAGCTGGGTTTAAAGTTTAAATAAGGAGGCCGTCCTATGTCATGTCCATGGCGAGGCAAAAATATTACATGACTGGAGATGAGAACGGTTCACAAACATACAAGAGTTCCATGTCATGTGGTCCCGATATAGCACAATTTGATGTTCATTCAAAAAATAACAATTTGCTGATATCATCTTTTGTGCGCAACTCCTAAGTCAAATGTTTTTTCATTTCACTCAGGTAGATGCCCCTTTTTTTCTGCTTCATGGTGACTTGGGAAAACCGCCCCAGCAACTACCCATGTCATTGGTACCAACAAGTCCTAAGTCATTGGTCCTCAGTATAACTAAATGGTGTTGCAAGAACAGGCTGTTGCTGATGCAAATGATGAACTAATCCATTCCCCTTGCATTTTCTGCACCAACGCACCAAAATCACATCCTTGGCACACCTCCCGCCAGACCCCCTAAAGACTCACTGCGCTCACAGAAAATGATTTCAGCCTAGCCAATCGACTGGTTTTCGTGATAAAGCGGCATAGACCACACATAGCAACAAACTGCAAAGACAACCCGAAATAAACAAAACAAATTTTTAACTTCAAGTGATCCCCACCATGACATTTCAATCTGACAATTTTCTTGGCATGTATTGCAACGGACTTCTCGTGCCGGTGATCGCGGACGAAGCCCTTGGCCTTCTCATGGAGCAAGTTGTTTGTCGTTCTGGAATGTTCGGGTGAGGTACGACCCCGGAGCCCCGAACGGAGCCCCTGCCACAAAATTTTGACCTGTTGCTGGTGCAAGCAATTGGCCGATCTCTGTCGTGGGTCGATCGGCTTCCGACACCTGGGATCGCAATGGCCTTGTCGTATACAGCAGCGCGGGGGGGGACAGGCCCAAGTTTTTTGAGAAGGAAATGGTCTCCTTGTGGTGCCCGCGGCACAACTTTTGCTGCAGATCCACTTCATCAGCAGAATTTGAAGCGAGAAACCAACGAACGATCGAACGAACCAACAACCAGTGAGCCAACAAACCAATCAACCCGACGATCGAAGCCACCAACGATCCAAACGACAACCAACGAAGGGCCAACCAAGCCAACCAAAGTAACGAACCAACGAACGATCGAACTGACATTTTGGCATGTGATATGAATTGGTTTACCAGTTGGTTGCTGCTGGCTTTTGTTACCTTTTTTATATTTTCAGCAGGACCCTGCACCAGTCCCAGGCGTCCGCACTTTTAGAGGATTTTTTAAACTCTGAAAATCAATGGACCCAACACCTTCAGCAAACCTTTCGGGGGCCCGGATGTGTTTTTGTTGTTTAATAAAAGGTTGTCTTCCATACAAAAACCACCAGTTTTTGTTTAGCACCTATACCGTTTCAAACATCTTATAAGCCAATCTTTGGCGAATCTTGCAGTCTGACTCAGGATATTCTGGAAAATGCCGCCAGTGACCGCCGCGCAGGTCGACTTGTGGACGCCGATGTCGCGAGAGGAGTTCGTGAAGTCGGTGAGCAAGCTAAAGTTGGGAGAGGACAGGTGCTGCAGGTGCTGCAAGTTGGACTTGATTTGCCCGGTGAGTGTAAAATCCTTAGTTGATTTGGGATGACCCGCCTATTAAATCAATGGTGGGCCAGGAAACCCAGGGTTTGGATTTGGGTCACAGGGCTAGCTTCTGGACCACCTCGCGCTGTGGTTGGTTCTTTTGCCAGGTGGTCCAGTCTGTTTGGGTCCGGTCAACCAAGGTCTTTGGGTTTTGTTATTAACTAAAACCTATAGTGTTTGAACTTTGAACCCATAGTGTTTTTTATGGAAGTCTTTGGGCTTGACCAAGGTCTTTGGGTTTTTGAACTCGTGGAAGAACCACGAGCGACTTCCGACCCACTAGACTTTCACTCGCGGACGAACCCGCGACTTCCGACCCGCGAGCGGGAGTTATAGTTGGACGCAAGGGAGCGAGCCCTGAGAGAAGGAACCGTGAGGATTTTCCAAGTGAAGACTTTTTTGTCTCATTGATTTCAAGATGGCATTGAAGCTATAGAACAAAGGATCACACGCTAGTATTTCCAATGTATCCCTTGAACACCCATCACCGCGAGACCGCCACAACAGCTGGGATTTGCATCAAATGGCTCCATGTTTGCAGAGGTTAGCTGAAGAGTTTATTTGGTTCAGCCCCATGGGCTGCGATATGTTCCCCCAAAGAAACAATCAATGCATGACTGTATGACCGGTCCTTCAAAAAAGGACACACCACCAGTAGATGGTCGCTTGCCCAAAAGTCGATGCGTAAGCGGCAGTGAAGTCGGTCCTGAAGACCGCGGCACGAACAGTCGCCTCCGAGGGAGTCGGACCGGGTGAGATGTTCCGCACCGAACAGTTCCACCGTCGGGGAGCCGCAAAAAAAAGGACCACGATGTTGGAGGGCCTGAAACACCCCATTTTTACCGTTTCGAAAGGCCGTTAAACCTGAAAACCGACGAGTCGGGAACCTCAAAACTTGTGAACATATAAAAGCTATGAACCTATAAGCCTATGAGCCTAGAAACCTATGAGCATATAAACCTATGAATCTATATACCTGCAACCTCAAATGATCAAAAATAATTGTGCATTCAGAAATTCCTGTGCACTACACGTCTTTCAGGAAAAACACAAAAGTCATTTGAAATGCACGTTTTCTGATTGTAGCCCTTTGGGCTGTATTGGGTAGCATTTTTTCCACTTCCGAAGCCTGTCATTCGGTGACAAATGATGAGAAGATGCAGCTTTGTCAGAAGTATTGAGATACCTTTGCGGGTCGAAGGGTGTGCCCATCCCAAAGGAATGGCGTCCGCTGCTCCCTCAAGAGATTTGGAATGATTTGGAGCTTGTCAAACCGGCAGGGCTCCATTTTGTTGAAGAAAAGTCCCGCGTGACAAACTTGTTCTACCCGGAAATTCCCGTCAAATACACGTCTTTACCCGTCCAATACACGTCTTTTCCCGTCCTATACACGTCTTTCCCACCCAACACACATCTTTCCCAGTCCACTACCCTACAGTTACGAAGCTTATGAACCTGTGGTGGGACATGTTAGCAGGATATGTCAGAGAGTGAGTTCAAGAACTGCAAGCCGCAGAGTGCTAGACCGGATCCGTATCAAAACGAAATGGGAGATTCGGAAGTTGAGCTGGAAGCGCAGGCTCCGGCGAAAGTGACAAGCAGGGCCTTCTTGTGTGTTTCAAGACAGGACCATGCTCACAGAAATGCACAATTTTGTGTTCAAGTGCACAGATTTCTGTAGAGTACACGGAAATCTCCTCCAAAATCAAGTGCACAAAAACTTTTGCCCAATGAAGATGCAGGTATATATTCCTCGAACCCACAAACTGCTGAACCTATTATCCTTTGAAACTTTGAACCTATAAACTTCTAGACCTATAAACCTTTGAACCTATAAACCTTCAAGCCTTAAACCTATGAAGCTATCAACCTTTGAACCGATAAACGGCTCTCGTTCCCGGAACACCGTATGAACATATAGACCCATGAAGTTGTAGACACATGAAACTATGAAGCACAGACAATCGTATGAACATCCATGATTTCGACATCCCGGGAAGCGATACACCTGGTAATCACCAATGAAGCTGTTTTCCCTATGAGGCTATAAAGCTACGAAGCCATAAACCACTGAACCTATAAAACGATGAACCTAAAGCCTGTGAAGCTAGAACCCTACGAGCCTACAAAGTTATGAACCTGCACACTTAATAACCTATGAACCTCTAAACCTACAAACCTGACCTATGAAACTATATAGACTTGATAACTTTGGCCACATCAATCAGTGTGAATGGGTATGTACAAGCAAGTCTTAAGTATCATCATACCAAGGGCTTGGTGTTTCACTGCTGGATAATTTTTGAATGTCAATATGCTGCCACCTTGCCACGGCCTTTCCCCAAGACTGTGACCAAAGCAAACAAAAAATACCTCGTGACCATCAGAGTGCTAAGCAGTGGGATGATGCGTTGGTGCTCTTCGGCTTGAAAGCCAATGGCTATTTTGGAAAGCTTGAAAGAGATCAGGAAGGAGCTGCGCTTGAAAAACCACCCACACAAAAGGAGGGAAACTGGGTCAGCAGAAGCCGAGGATCACACTATCATGGGCAGAATCAACAAGGTTTTCGCAACACTTCAGGATTCAGCCAAACAAGTCACCTTCAAAGAGGCTTCAAAAGAGAACATCTTGCAGATCCAGGTGCAGTGGCTCAGGCCTTACTTTTATGAGGCTAGGCTTAAGTGTGACAAATGCACCAGTGTGGCTTTGCAAGCTTTCGGCTGTGCACCATATTTAGGAAGGCTCAGCCGCATGATCTCAAAGACATTCAAGCCAAGGAAGACCTATCAATTTTCGGCGTTGGAGGCCTTGCTGAGCGCCACAGTTCTGACTTAAAGGGAAGGCAGAACCCTCCATGTAACGGAGGGCGATCCATGCACGAAAGCATGTTGACCACCCGCACTGTAGATTTGGAAAGGGAACTTACTATATTCTACGTTTATACCACGTGTATACCGTATTGGCCATGTCTATAACTAGCAATTCAAAAAGAACAAAAGCCTCCCTAGCCACTTCTGTGCTGCAGGAGGGAGCCAAAGCGGTCTTCAAGCTTTCTGCCCGCTCGGAGGGCCATGCGCCCATGGGTGCCTTGAACTTGGGGTGACTGGGTGACCTGGGTGAAGTAGACGGAGTGAAGTGGATGAGAGGAATAGTGGATGAAGCCTCCAAAAGATGATCCGAAATGCGACTGCAAAATGATCTGAAGCGTTTTGAAGTTGTGTTTTGATGTGCCTTCTCCAAGCGTTTTGAGTGGTATAATGCGATTTTCCTCGCTGAAGACCCAATGTTGTGTGACATGTTTCTACTCCCAGAAACAACTCAAATCACAACCTTCAAGTTCTTAGTTGCTGTGTTCTCCCACCAATCCCCGCCACTCTCTTTCATGTCGGCGCTCTACGGCTGTTTTGAGGCGAGATTTTGCTGCGGGCGCTGGGTGGCTTTGGGCGCAAGTACCGGAAGCTCCGCGGGCTCTTGGGTTTGTGCCTTGTCGTAGAGGTGGGGGGATCCATGGCACCTTCAGGTGGAGTTTTGTTTGTGGAAGAATCCAAGCGCAGTTCCAACAGAATGATTTTGGTCCAAACAGGCATCCTTTTGGAAACTGCGCCCGCATGCAGCTGGCTTGGTTGAGCTCGAACCACTTCCCATGATTCAGGAAGACAGGAGCAGGGAAGGAAGATAAGCTAACGAAGCGTTTTCGAGTGCAGAATGAAGGGCAAGGGTTCTTTCATGTTCTTTCACTTTCAGGGTTTGACTCGTAATCCAATAGAGTCAACAACCGAGCCCCTGCCTTTTTCACTAGAAACAACACTTACTTTAGGGCCGAAAACCTCTGCGAATTTGCAAGACATGATTGTTTTGGTGATGCCATTTGTTGTTTACATCCCATGGTGTTTGGATTTCCAATGTTGTGCGTGGAATGCTGACAGTCACGCAGTCTTTCCTGAAGACGAACACAGAAGCAAGTCTCAAAAAACGTGTCCAGCGGCTGCAACATGTCGCAAAACGGTATTTCAACAGAGAGACCCAAACAGTAGTCATGTGTTTTTGTTGCCTTCTTCTAGGCGGTCTTTGGGAGGTTCTCCCTCTTGCAAGACACACATCCATAATATGTTGCAGGGCCGTTGGCGCCGTTTGCCATTCGCTTGGTTCTTGGCCGCCACGGGCGAAGACATCCGGAAATCTGCAGAAGAGTCCACCCAGGTGAAAGCTTCCTGTCTTTTCAGGTGAATAGCTTAGTGAATGAACATTGGAATTCTTGATCGATCTTCTAAGAAACCCTCCTGGCAATGTCTTTCGTAAGGGCAACATGGGCCTCTTTCATGTGGAGCCAACGGGACGACCGTCTTTGCTCAACTAAGGGCTGTTGAGGGAAGCAGCCGTGGTTCCTCCAAAGCCTCTGTGGCACCTGAGCACGCGGAGGAGGTGAAGGAAGACGTTAAAGCCTTAGAGATGCTCGGTAAGAGACCATCCGAGGTTGTTTGGTCGGTGACCAGGGTTCGGTTGATTGACATCTACAGCTACCTTTGGATCAATTTGGGGTGTTTTTTGTGTTGGAAAAATGACCCAATCAGTAGTCTTGGCCCTGAAATATTCCGAGCGTTTGCAGTTGTCATCGATTATATACCCTAGGGATCCAAGTACCTTCTCAGAAGGTGTTTGGAGTGGGTTTGGAGGGTGTGCCTTCTGAGAAGGTAATTGGATCCCTAGGGATAGTCATAATGTGATTAACAAGGGGGGGTTGGGTCGTCCTGGCATGATGACGTGGATGTCATGCTGAGAACACTGTCATCACTTGCATAAGATAATCTTTGGCTTCACAACATTGTCATTTGTTTTGCAAGATCGTCATCGATGTGTGGATGTTGTCACCGATGAGTCGTGTGATCTGGAATGATAATGTTCATGTCATGCTCAGAAAACTGTCATCACTTTCCCAAGATAACCTTCGGCTTCACAACATTGTCATCAGTTTTGCAAAATTATCATCGATGTATGGATGTTGTCATCGATGAGTCGCGTGATCTGAAATGATAA
>CAXAMN010020557.1:1139751-1157354 GCA_963970005.1 Durusdinium trenchii
CATTGTCATCGGTTTTGCAAGATCGTCATCGATGTGTGGATGTTGTCATCGATGAGTCGCGCGATTTGGAATGATAACGTGGATGTCATGCTGAGAACACTTACATCACTTTCATAAGACAATCTTTAGCTTCACAACATTGTCATTTGATTTGCAAGATCGTCATCGATGTGTGGATGTTGTCATCGATGAGTCACGTTATTTTGAATGATAACGTGGATATCATGGTGAGAACACTGTCATGATTTTCATATGATAATATGTGGCTTCACAACATTGTATTGTCATCGATGTATGGATGTTGTCATCGATTAGTCATGAATAGTCGCGCGCTGTGGAATGATTATGTGGCTGTCATGTGGGGAACACTGTCATGATTTCTTTTTGATAAACTTGGATTTTGAACCGCAGACCTGACTCAGGGGTAAATGCAGCTATATACATATAAAGAAGATGCTTTACCTCTTTTTGACAAGATTGGGAAGCGGTTGCGTTTTGGCAGCTATGATCAATGTCATCTCGGTTGCCAGAAGTTCTCATGCGCATTCAATCTGGAGAGTGGTGCCGCGTCAAAGTCGGAAGTGTTTTTGATGGCCTCCTCGTGGCAAATCTGGAAAGTGGTCCTTCACCAGGGCAATCACTCAAAGCGATTGTTCAATGTTGAGGAAGGTTTGGCAATGCTCAAACGATCGGCGCCAAGCTGCTTGGGTCCCGGGTTCCGTGAAGAATCCAAAGGCAACCCAGCCATGTGGTGATACTGTCAATCCTTTCAGTGGAGATGGGAGATCTTCAGAAAGATAGGTGACGCACACCGCCGAGATCCGCTTCGCAAACTCTGAATGTGTGCACTGCAGTTCCGATGGAATGTGCGACCTGAACGAGCTGAATGTTCTACGCTGATCAAGTTGTGTCGATTTAGCATTGAAAACCTCTACAACATGGGGGGACCAAGCTTCTTGAGGGGCGTGCATTTTGGACCCCAAAATCTAGACTAAAGGATACTAAAGGTAGTGCCCCCATTTTGTATAGAGGGTCCTCATGGGAAGGTTGGGACCTTTGTACTATAGAGCTGTCCGGGTGATAGTTTAGGCCCCTGATTTTATAGAATATCAAAGCAAGGAAGAAAAAAATCAGAAGTCCAGAATGATCTGGCCTAGCAATGACCGAGTCCAGCATGACCGCGTCGAGCGTCCGCGTCAAAAGTGTTGTCCGTTTGCGGCAGGCTCACGAGCAGTCACTGTAAAATCAAGGGCACAACCTTACCCTAGTTTGGCCTTTTTCTTACTTTAGCAACTCAGATGTTGCAATTGGGTATTTTATAGTGGTTCATGTTGTTGCAATTGTTGAATCGGATGCAGCCGAAAAAGCCACTACGTTGATGTAGATAGATGAGTCTGCTGCTTCTATAGAGAGGCTGTTTTGCCCGTTTTATACCGAAAAAAAACGTTTTATACCCATACCAATGGCCTGACTTCGACCCACTAAACCTCCGAATTCCCATGGGGATCCATATTTATTTGGTATACCACGGATCACCACAGATGTGGTTTTGAGTCCAGTGATTCTTCCTCATGGGCACCTGGTTTCCTCCGCAATAAGACCACGTTGGATTGGATGGCTGCTGGCATCTTTTTCATGTCATCGCATCATCTCCAGAAGAACGGAGTCTTCCCGTCTTCCCTTTATTTGTTTTTGTATTTTTTGCCTACATGTTTTGCTTCCTGAGGATTGGCTTGGCGATCGGAAATCCGACTGAGCTGGTCACTCGACAGTGCTAGTAGCGACGTGGGAAGCAGAAGGTTCGCAGCACGACCCGGTCTTGTCTTCCGATCCAATTGTATCTGACACTGTGAATCATTCATTTTCGGGGTGGTAGGAACATGGCCAGGAATGGTGATCCCACTTGAGGAATGTTTGGGGGCATGGAATGGTTGAAGTCAACAACATGTTTTTCTTGGTAGATGACTTGTTCATTTGATTGGACAACAAGTTGTGGTCAGTGAACAGATGGTTTTCAGTGACAGCAGGTTTGGAGGCACCGCTTTCCAAGCAGAACCGGAAAACCACTGGGTTGTAGAGGAAAATTGTCCTCCAGTCTGGTCCATTTTTCAGGTTCCATGTTAAATTTGCCAGGTGTACCTGTTGGACATGAAACTTGGACACTACTGCTGTGCTAGCGTGGGCCTTCACATTGGACCTCAGAACGAACAGTTTTCCTCACTGGTACAAGGTGGGGTCATTGGGTCAGGCACATCATTGAAGCCAATGGATGAACAGAACTTAAAGGTTTCGTGTTGTGTCACAAAGTTGGCCTGTTCAACCCACAGGAATTTCAATGCACCTGGTCACCTAAAACAATCTAAAACAACATGCTTGAAATCGTGGCTTCCGCATGTTCAAGCAACAATCCAATGGATGAGGCTCAACCATCCCATTGTTTTTTTCATGCCAGGTTGCCAATGCTAAAGGACTTTGACTTGAGTCATTTGACAGCGACAACATTCACATTCTGGAAGGTCTCCTCACATCTCCTCACTCTGTCTACAGACTTGGGGCATGTTCACCACCAGACTTGCTTCCTAGCGTCGTGTCTGGGTCCGACGGAGGAGAATGCCAGCGATGACTTGATCCTCGAATGATCCAGCGGGTGAGTTCGGGAGCGACGACGACACGCGATGACGAGCGACGTCCAGTGGACGACGAGTCGAGCGACGTGGATCCGGATCCGAGTCGCTGGTTCTGGAAAGCATCGGTTCGCAGCTTTGGAAGAAAGAATAGGTCAACTGTTACCAAACTGTTCCGAAAAAAAAAAAAAAAAAAACATGTTTGTATCAATCACTGGGGTTCAAGATGGTCCTCATAATCACCAAAACATGGACCAAACCCGAGATCCAAAAAATGGACTTTCGACCAAGACGAGGAGAGACGCGGAAGTAGTTCCAGGGCGGTTCCAGGGCGTTCTTAGGTGCCGGTCCCGAACGGAGGAAGTGGTTTTCGGTGTCCAGAACGTCCAGTAGATGAGACGAACCACCCACCCGGTCACTCCTGGCATCTGCCCAGACTGGACCCGCATATGGAGGGGGTCCGGACCAACCCAGCCCCCAATCCCGGTTTGGTTCGGGACCCGGTCCTGTCAGGTTGGGAACGAAACCGGAGCGGTTTGGGTAAGTCTGGGTGCTATATTGGTATACCTAGGCCTATCTGGGGGGTTTCGGGAGTCCATTTTGCCATGGTGGATGGTGTAAACATGGAGTGTTTTGGGGACCGAGGGATGTGAACACGAGAATCGACCTACTTCGTTGGCCCTGGCATCCCCAAATCGTCCGAGTACCCGGGCACTGTGCCGGGGTTGAGTTGGTGGAGACCAGTGAAGGAGGCCCAAAACAGGCCGGTTCCGCTTTTGAGTGATGTTTGGGCGATGGTTCAGCGCAAATCTTTCGCTAGGGCTTCTTGCTGCCTGAAACATGCCCAAAACAGGCCCAGTACATGCATGGACTGCGTCATGCCGTGTTCCCAAAAAAACACAGAAGTCGAAGCGTATGGCACACGGGTGATCCAAAACAGGTATGGGAGATTCGGGAGATGGTCGTTTTATTTGTTGTTTAAGGCTGCTTGAAGTGAAATCCAAAGTCTCTATGACATGAAGAGATGATGCAACAAATCGCTTGTAAACTGCAGTACAAAGGCTGGCTACAACAAGGAGCAAGATGAGAAGGCACAAAGACTTTTTACACATTGAGTAGGCTTCGTTGGTCAAATCCTCACAATCATTTTGGAAAACCACGTGATGCCAAGATCACAGGTGGTGATGGTAGATGAGGATGCATCGAGTAAACTCACATGAAGTTAAACCAAGAACATCCAAGAACAGCAACGGATTTGCACCATGCAGATCATGTGGGTGTGTATTTGGGCCAAACAGACACCCTGGCCCAATAAGTCGAGGACCGGTCTATGTCCGCGAAACCGACCCGACACACGTTGCCGGCCGATCCGCTGGATCGGCGGATCCGCGGGATCCGCCAACACCCCCCCACTCCAACGCCCTGTTTTGCTCAGGAAGCAACGAGCCAAGGCAAAGCTCAGCAAGGCCGTCAGGAGCGGTGTGTGTCGAGCAGGGAGTCTAGAGCCGGCTCAGCTGAGCCATCAACTCGAGAGAAAAAGAAACACACAGGAGTTCCCTAAGGATTCAGTCCATGTCGTGTTTTTCTTTTTCAGCTACAAGATGCTACAAGAATATTTTTGGAATCAAAACAGTGAATACATGTCATGTATTGAAGGGAACCTGTTTTCCGCGAGCAGGCCGGCCTGCGAAGTGACCCAATCAGGCATGTACCTGAACAGGCGAAATCCTTCCCATTCACCCTGTCTTCGCGAGCGGATCTTTGTTCATCTTGATGCAGTCACTGAGCCTGTTCCTGCCACAGGCGATAGGAGGACGCACCCAGAGAACCCCGTTCGTACAGGTATTCAACAGTGTGAGGTGTTCCATCCCGTTTTTTCACGAACGAAACAGTGCATGAAAAACAAACCATTTGCTCAACACATACTCCCAGGTGGCTAGATACTAGTTCATCCTGCCGTGCCTGCTGTACCTGTAGGGTTCTCCTCTTCAGGAGGGTGTTCTCCACCATTTGCTGAAGTTGCGCTGCAGGATGATCGGCCTCACCTTCAACTTGAGCAAGGAAGCCAAGGAGGCGAAGGACAGCGCTGCGGGGGCGCTGCCCAGCGGTATTTCTCTTCCTTGATCGGTCCAAAACGTGCCCCCCCCAAGGAAAAAACAGACAGACTGTGGCTGGGAGTACACGGGAGTCACTTGGTGGACTTGAGAGATGGAACCTATCGCTTTGTTTCCCAGACACTCCATGTATGCCATATATGCCTACATTGGGGTGGTTTTGGGGGTCAATGGGGCGGCATATATGGCAGTCCCATGGAGTGTCTGGGTTTGGATGTTTTCAGGACTTTTCCAAAGAAATCCAGATCTCTTTCGGTCGATGTTCGGCCGGCCGTTCATGATGAACGACCCCTCCTTCTAATCCTTCTATAGATCTTGCAAGGTCGGGGGGTTGGAACGCCATGCCTGCGAGGTCAGCCCCATGCAATTTCGAGGTTGGACAAAAACCCAAGTCATCGGAAACAGCACCTCTTGGCGCACCTCCAACAGCTGCGAACAGCACCTCCAACAGCTCCAAATAGCACCTCAGGGGCCATGCCACGTTGGCATTTCCATGATCTCAGCCTCGGTGGGGCGGCCGGCGGCCGCGGGGGGGAAGAGGTGTTATGTTTTGACCATTTGGTTGACTATATGAGTGGTGGTTTTTCAATGTTTTAGATATGTTCAATGGTGTTCAACCTTTAGTTACTTGGGATGATTGAACCAGTTGTTTATTTGTTGCTTGCTTTTGATTGGCATGACCAGATACTATGACTATGACCTTCACATTGAACCAATTATATCTCTTTAAGACCTCAAGGATGATTCTTCAACTGTGGACGCTGAACGTGAAGAGTGGCTTTGAGGTGACGAACTGAGTCTGACGAACTGAGTCTCCATGTTAGGTTCCGTGGACTGCTAACCTGTTCGGAGGGGCTCAGATGAAATCTCTGCGGTCGAGATCGGGAACACCAGCTGTCATATAAAGCTGTTTCACTGAATTCAGACCATCTTTTCCAAGAGGACACCATAGGACACCAATGAGATGCGATTTTCCTTGGTGCAAATACAGGAGGAACGAAACAGAATTTGATGCAAGGCTACTGAGGTATTAATATCCACCTCCCACTCAGACAAGGAGTAGGAGAATGTGTTTACGTTGTTTGACAACACAGTTTACAGTACATGTGTGTTAATGTCTTTGCTAGATCAGCATTTATGTGGTTGGGTATCACAATCACATAGACTTTAACATGAATTCGTGGGTTCCTGGTCGTGGGTTCCTGGCCTACCTCCGTGTCCGTTCGGTGTTTGAAATAGCTTTTGAGAATCATGTGCACTCCTTTGAAAGCATCACCCACCACCTGTTTGGTATTCGGAAAATGATCGTCCAACGGGCCATGGCATCCACATAACTATGTTTGTTCCAGGGAGTGCAGTACCTTCTGAGAAGCTTAGAAACTGGAGGGGAATTCATGGCAACTTCCGGGGGGGAAATCCACCAAAGCCATAGCAGATATTTGCTCGGAACATGTAGCCGCGTTGGTTTCTTCTCGAAGAGGCACCCCTGGACTTGCGTACCAGCTGGCCATCTTCGTCCAGCAATTCATGAACGGTGTACCGTGACCTCAAATCGATTCCCACATCGGATTGCGTACGTTTAATTGGACATCATGCCATCCCAGACCATTAATAGAAATATATAGAAATACAGCATGGCACGTTACCCCGCCCCCAAACCACCCCAATGTATGTCAGTTCGATGGTCTTGGCAAGAAGAAGCTTCCAGAAGCCCGAGCGACGTGGGATCCCTCCACCACATCTTCGTTTCCAGAGCTCCCAGGATTCGTTTCCTCTCCAAGATTCCTTTAAGAGACATGGGGCCTGGGGACCCCCCCAAATGAACAACCCATCTGGGACCGGGCATCGACCCCCCTCATGACTTATTCCGAAAAGGACATCCATTCGATTTGGATCTGCGGAACCCTTCGAATTCCAACCATTCCAGGAGAAGTCGGAGCAAGTCCCAACAGAGCCATGGCCTTGGCACTGCGATGGCACTCGGTCGTTGAGTCGTTGCGAAACGTTTCGGTTTGACTGGTTGACCCTGCTGGGAAGTAGGACAAAGGACAAGTTTAAGCAGTTACTATGTAGGACTGGCTTAAGCTACTGATGTGAATGAATGATTAGAATTGAGAAAGCTGCAGGGAATTGGGTAAATTTAGGATAATTACTTGGCCATTTATGCACATTTTACCCTTTTACTCAAGCTCCTGACCGGTTGGTATGAAGCTCATTTTGAGCTTTATTGACTATGAGTCTATGGAGTTTCAGGGCACTGCCCCAATCGCATGTTCCATTCCAAGTCGTCTTCTGCGTGATTGTGTCGATACCATGTGTTGGGTGTGCGTATCACGTCTGCGATCCTCATGAATCCTGGTTTGGAACATCCAAACCCGAATCTTCCCTACCAAAATCCAAAACACAGCCGCGTCAGACAAAATCCATCACATGCAACATCCATCCCTCCCTTGCGGTCAGTGCGCGCCCACGGCCGACGAGAGCGGTGAGCGGTCCGCACCAGACACATGCAACATTCCTACCATCCCAATCCCTACCTTTCGTTCATCCAACACATGTCCTACGTTTGATTGGTGGGCTGTTGCTTCTACACAACGCATTGATTCATATTACCCTTTGACTCACGTACGTGGAAGTGGACCACTGGATCGGAATTCCCATACAGGCAGCGGAAGTGGTCCACTTCCATCAGTCGGTTTGCATAGGAAGCGGAAGTGGTCCAGGTTCCACAACAGGGTTGTGTTTGTCCTTTTTTACCTTTTTTACCCTGTCTTCATGAGTGGGTTGTGTCCACTTCACCGAGTCCCTGTATTTGTTCCTTTTTCTTTTTGTCCCGACTCCTTTTTCAAAGCGCTCCGAGATGTTCTGTAGGTATATCGTCACATGGAGCGTCAAGGAACAGCTTTGGGCAAACAGTCTAGGGTGAGGTGATGCGGCCAGTGTTCCGCCATCCCCCAGATATCGATAGCTGTGGGGTTCTTACTTCAAAGAATGAACTGGCTGTGCGTGCTTTCAAGACAGGGCGGCGGTGCTGGTGCTTAGTGCTGGTGCCTCTGCAAGCTGGCTGTGCGGGCTATCGAGCTTTCGAGACAGGGTGTTTGTCCTGGTGCTGGGTGCTGGTGCTGGGTGAGCTGGCTGTTTGCACTTTCAAAACAGGGTGTCGGTGCAGGGTGCTGGTGCCGCTGCGAGCAGGCTGCGCGCGCTTTTCGATTCAATATCTTGTGCCATTTGGGGTCGATGCTGGAGTCGCCGGGGGCCATTTGTTCGTCCGCGCGGCCAGGCTCTCCGTGGGTGAGGAGATCGGAGCGTCCGGATGTGCAGAGATGAGAACCGGGGTCTTTAATCCATGTAGTTCGTCCACCCAACAAGGAGTTCGTGAGATCGTTTGATTTGGACCTAATATATTAGTCAACATTATACATATTACTGTTCATATGCAACTATACCTACCTTGTGCAGAGTTTCATGGTGCTTGGTGTTTGGGCAACACAACACCCTGGGGGTGTTCATGGTGTCGGCACAGAACACCGGTGTCACCGTGAAAACATGTGAAGTGTACATATCCAGGTGGCCATGTACCTCTGGAGGTGGCCACTCGCAGCCATTGGCAAGTGGACCCCAGAATCGAAGGGTTGCTTGGGGGCCAAAAATGGTCATCTGACATGCTCTTAAGTTTAGGATTGGGCTTGAAATCCCCAGTGGGTTCCCAGCCTTACGAACTGTACAGACTAGAAATGTTCCCAGCCAAGATTCTCCACCAAGTGTGAAGACGAGGTTCCACCACTTGCATGCAACAGTGGAAAGAGCGCAAACATGCGCCAACATCATTCAGACTCAGTAGTAAAACCTGGTCTTTACATCATTAATTATGATCAACTCCAATGAGGTCTTTAACCTGCAAGGAGACCTTCTCAGACAAATCATCAATCCACTGTACAAGGTCTATCAGTCCAACACCAGATCCGGAGACCAACTCCAGATCCGGAGACCAAGCCTCAAGATTGGTAAGGATTCTTCATCAAAACGATCCCAGACGACGTCTTAGGACTGGCATATTTCTACACCCGTTTGGGCTCCGATCGTCCCATCTCCTCAGGTTCGGTGGCATTCGACCCCCCCTGGCACCCACCCCTGGCCCATCGAACCTCACGGAGGTGGGCCAGGAGCCCTAGGGACATACATTGACCCCCTATTTTCAAGCACCCAAAAGGCCTTTTCTCGGGAGTCCGTCCTGACAGTCCCAGACAGGTCGTGTCTGGGCTATGGATCCATCGAACATGAAGTGAGAATCCCGTTTGGCCTCCAGTCGTACTGAACCTGAGGTTCATTGAAACTGGGGTGGGTGCCAGGAGGGTCTAGTCATACCTTCTGAGGAGGTATGACTGGAGGTGTAGGGGGAATAGACTACGAGTCGGAGCTCAATGGACGAGTCGGGTGTCTTCCCACCCCGGAACGCAGCCTGCAGGACGGGGACGCGCCGCAACGCTCGCAGACACAGGGAGGACGGCGTCGAAGTTCCCTGTCCCTGCAGAGCTTACGGAGATCTTCCACGGTGGGGGTGACCTGGCGTTGAAAAGGGGCACCGGATCTTGAAGGGGAACATCGCCATAAAAGAGTGACTGACCTACAGTGGGGGTCATGGGCCAATGGGGTGTTCATGCATGTAACTATTCGGAGGTTGGAGGGAATCAGGGCAAAATCCAGGACAGCCTTCTGGGAAAAGAACAAACCCTTTGATTGGATGCCGCTTGGTTGCAAGTCCAAGAAAAGAACACTTGGGAGCACAGGCAAATTCAGATCATTCAGAAGCCACATATAAGGGGGAATGAGCAGGAGCTTCAAACATGAAGCCAGTAATGCATACAGCAGTATGCGCTAGCGGCGAACGCCCTTTCAAGTCACTCGCTGCTTGCCACATGCCGAGATCGGCTTTGCTTAGCCAACGGAGCTACTGGAGCCACTGAAGCTTAGCCTAGTCCTCATGACTACTTAGCTTACTTAAGCTTAGTAGCTAAGCTTAGCTCAACTGCTACTGAAGCTTAGACTATAGGAGTGGTAACCACCAGCCGCTGTCGTTCACCGAAAACTCCGTGTGTTTCGTGGAAGGCGCGGGACTCGTGTCGTCCCAGGGGACCTCTGAGGCGGTTTGGATCCCGTCAGTGGATATCAAGTAAATTCAAGTGAACATCCCAGGTCACCTGGCTGGTTTCGCCCCAGCCCACCACTTCGGGACCTCCAGCCAGGACACCCCGAAAGAAGGTCCAGGTCTGTTTTTGTTTGGAGGGGGACTGTGTTTCCACCCACGTTTCCCATGCACCAAAAACATGACAAAGACCCTATAGGCAGAAGTCCAGTTCAACGCGGCAACGAGACGTTGACCCAGTGAGGGTTTCAGGAAGTGTCCTCAGCTCACCAGACGTCAAACCATTCGATGACGTCAACGTCTTTTCCGGGTTTTTCACCCGTTTGTTCGGCTGGCCGGTCAACGGTTGGTTCGTCCGTGCGGGATCCACATAAGTAGGCTTTTTTCAGAATCCCTAGGGATCCAAGTACCTTCTCAGAAGGTGTTTGGAGTGGGTTTGGAGGGTCCAGGTGCCTTCTGAGAAGGTAATTGGATCTTTAGGGAATGTATGACTGGGCCCTCCTGGCGCCTACTTACCCTAGGGCGACAAAAACCATATCTTCAGGTGACCGGTGGTCAAAAGACCCCCCCGGAAAGACCCCCACCAGCCTTCGAAACGAAAACGGGGCGGACGAACGGAGCCCAAACGGGTGAAAGTCTCCAATCACCTTGTCAGGTTCGGTATGATCCCCAAACACTCCATGTATGCCATATATGCCTACATTGGGGTGGTTTTGGAGGTCAATGTAGGCATATATGGCACACATGGAGTGTCTGGGATCCATAAGGCCTGGGAAGCTGAGGCCTTTGCCCAGTCCAAGGGCCTTGCTTCACTCCTCGTGGGTGGCGCACCTTCTTCGGGTGGAGGCGATGGCACGAGCGATGCCGAGGACGGGGCGGGCGAGTTGGGGGATGCAGAAAGCAACCTGACTTCATTACTGAACCACCATGTGTACTTGTTGTCAAGCGGAAGATGTCTTCCCAGAAGTGGTCGAGAGTCGGGCTAATGAAAAAAAATGCCTATAGCATGCTGCTATAGCTGATAGTTTTCGTGTGAAAGACTTGATTCTCCAGCTTGAGTGCTTCAGAATTGGGCTTTCGGGGGCTTTTTTGAAGGAGCCTCACCAGAACTGGGACCGCATCTCAAGTGCTAGAATGCTTGGCTTGTGGGTGGTCCCCCTATATAGAGGTTCGGTGCAGCTTTGCTGCGTCAGTATGTAGCCTAAGCCAACATATTGACTTTTGTATGTAGAATATCAGCAGATGGCTTCACCCCAAATTATATAGCCTGTCAGCGCTGTCAGATATCCAGATCTTCTCGCTCTCGAATCCATTTGGATTTGTCCTACATGCAATTCCTAACTGAAAAATGAGGCGCAAAGAAAGTAACTGATAGTGCCTTGCTTCTTTGCATTGCTGGTTTGGGCTGGCCTTGACTTGAGAGAACCAGGCCTCGACTTGGTTTCATGTGAGGATTTGGATTTGGATTTGCATGCCGAAGGGGGGCTGCATACATCATGCAGCTACCTTATCCTTGGAGCCAAAAGAGCTGATTCCCCAAATGGCTTCGAGAGAACAACTGCGAGAGGAACTAGAACATCGCATGAAGTGGCCATGTCCAAAACCTTTCCGGTCACTGTGGTTGCTCACCATGTCGAGGGTTTCAAGGCGAAGGTTCGTACGTTCAAGTTGCTTGAGGAGTTTAAGGTGCCAATGCGTGAGCCCTACAGCCCTACAGGTCAAAGACCTCATAAAGCCCCCACTCAATGAGGTCACCGGGCACGGTTTTACGTGGTCTTAGGATCCGTAAGGATCCGGGGTTGGGGGAAATCGCAATCTGCACCCCCCGCGATCGACGAAACCGGCTTCCAATCCTGAGGCGGTTTTTCTGCGCAGATACTCCGGAATGATCCATGGGGCTGGAAAAAGCATCTTCGGTTATGTTCGGTTGGCATCTCGACGGGTCACCTGGATCGAAGAGCTCTTTTCTCGGACGACCTGCAGGACGAGTCGAGCCCACAAAGCGCTGATTGGCAGCGGTCCAAGTCCATGAAAAGCCAACCGACCATGACAAAAGCTGCTTGGAGCGACCAAGGATGTGCCAGTTTTGGTCAAGTATGGTCAATTCATTACCGGGTATATTCAAGGACTCTTCCAGAATATCAAGATAAACAGCCAAGTACCTGGTACATGAGATTGTGGACTGAGTCGTAAGGGTAAGACTGTTTTTGGGTCACCGGGCACACCACTGTTTCCTCTACAAACGTCGTGCGTGGATTTCACTGCTGAGGGTCCGTCCTGGCGAGTTCTCGACCAAATACTTCTCAGCATTTGCAGATGTCAAGATACGGAAGATACCATCCATAGCAGGCCATAGTCAGTATAACTTTCCGAGTGGATCTCACCATCTACAGAACCAACCTTTGGGATCCTTTCGGTCAGTCGACAGCATCAGTACTAGTTACTAGTCGACTAGAAGCCGCTAGTTGCGGTGTTTTTGTGCCTCGACTCGATACAAGTTGGTGACTGTCCCACCGCTTCCTTCGCACCAACCCACCCAGGTGACCGACCTTTTTAAGGTGCGGCCAGTCCGGACCGGGCCACCCAGTCTGTCCGTTTTGGGCTTAATATGTCGAACGAAGAAACGTTGGGCCTGAACTGCGCCGCGCCAGAAAGCGCCCTTGGGGGAACGAAAACGAAGTCCCAAGAAAACCCTCAGGTCAACCTGGACGCGCCCATCGACCGTGGCTCGCCCCGCCGTCGCAGCTCGCTGACCTCCGCAGCCTCCGCCGTGCTCGCTGCCGCTCGGTGGTTCCTTGCGTGGGCGAAGCTGGGGGATACGAAGCCCATGCGAAGCGGACCGGAGCTCGGTCAAGGTCTAGGTGGGTGTGAATTGACATAGGGCGACCTCCCAGGCAACGACCTCCTGAGGAAGTTGAAATATACTGGTCTACCCATTGGCTATATGTCTCCCTATATTCATGTACAGTACACACCCATTGTCACCAAAAATCTGGGAGTTGCACCGTTCAAAAGATCGAAATGTGTTCAAAGTCTATGCGGGTTTGGGATCAATGACTGCAGTGACTGCAAGTAGATGCAAGTAGTGGGTTAGATATATAGTGCAGCTCTCAGTTTGAGGAACTGCAGAAGTTCAAGGGTGGGCTCAAATGTTGACGACTTCTTAACGTGGGTACGTGGAAACTAATTATTTGTGTTTGCAAATATATGCTCATCCCTCCCATGAGCTGGGGTTCATGGTTCCAAACGCAGATACAGGTTGGTTTCGACTGGATTCTTGCTTCCATGGCTTCATGACTCAGGTTTGTCACCCCTGATTTGCCAGTGTTTCTTTCAGTGAAGAATTGTTTGCCCAGCCTTGGAGCACTTTGTTTCGTCTTAAAACAAGGAGGAAGGTGCTCTAGAGATTCAGAACCGATCTTGAACCATTTCAATGGGCGCTGGACCACCCCTCAAGGCCAGGGCACCGTTTCTGCCAGGCCTCTCCACGTCGCTCCTTGCGGCGGATGTCCACTGGACGGCGGACCAGCCTCACCTTTGGGCCGCTGGGCGAACGCGAGACAAGAACACTACTTGGATAAGGTCTACTGCATGGGTTTGCTAAGTTGAGTTACTTGGGAAAGTGGAAGGTCAGAAGTGCACCTACAGTATGTTGATGGATTCTTAAGGTCTTCCATAGTAAGGGCAGTGGGTGTCCATGATGTTTTTGATGGTGTGAAGGAGAAAACAAGGCAAACGGCTGGCCCACGGGCGTCTGGTGGAAGGGAAGTGAGAAGGCGGATTCCAACACTGGACCTTGCAGTGACAACGGATCTGTCATGTTCATGGGATGATGCAAGGTGCACTCGTACGGACGGCCCGTGCTGTTGAAATGGTACCAAACACTGGATTCATCTCAAGAATCAAGTCCAAGCCCTCCTGAATCATATTTCCCTCACACTGGGTTTGTGGAGACGTCAAGTGTTATTTTTACGTGATTTTGTGAAGTCCATGTAGTCCAGGTGCTTTCTAAATTCAAGGTCTCCAATCACGGACTCGAATGAATCATCGCTTAGCTGACCGCATGTGTCCAATCAGAGATGCTGGGGCCCTGGAAGGGCACAGACTTAGACTTTCTGTGTCTCGAGATCCATCTGAAACTGAAATAGCAGCTTCTTCAGTTCCTGACCATCTTTGGACCCTTTTCATGAGGCCTTTTCATGACCTCATACCAGGAGATCAAGCTTGGTCACTGAAGAACCAGCGAATACTAATTATAATTTATATACTTTAGTTGATTCACCACCAGATACTCGGGAGAATCTTCCGGATATGGCGGCCAGTAAGAGACTGCCCTTCCTCTTGGAGATGGCCAGGGGAGGCATTTCTGATGCAGACACCTGGTCTGTTCGTTGCAGACTCCTGGTCCTGGAACCATCCATGGGACTGGAACAGCCATACATGTACCGCTAGCAAGCTAACACCAATGCAAGGTCATGTTTGTTTGGTGAACTGAGAGCAGCCAGGCTGGAAGATGAACCGGAGGCTCCTACAGAGGACGGTTGGTGCAGTGAAGCTGCCGGACGTCTTTTTCATGGTGCAGTCCTCATGAGTGGACTGCTAGTCCTCATGCTGGTCACGTCGGTGGTCGCGAAATCGGCTGAACAGAGTGGTGACATGGATTCCCCGACACGACTAATGGGACTGCCATATTTGCCGATCAGTTGGGGTGGTTTTGGGGGTCAATGTAGGGACATGGAGTGTCTGGGATTGGTCAGTTTTTGGGTGTTGTGAAGAGCTTACATTCCAGAACCGGGCCGAAGTTTGTCCGGGCGAGTGTGAAGACCCCTGATTGGGAATACCAGGCTATAGTAGTGATCTTTCCATCTTGGCTATCCGGATTCGGATCAAAGTTTATTCACCAAGCCGAACGTGTTCTTTGGACCCAGGCTAACTCTGAATCATTCTGAATCTCTGAGAATCTAATTAAGTCCCTAGGGATCCAAGTACCTTCTCAGAAGGTGTTTGGAGTGGGTTTGGAGGGTCCAGGTGCCTTCTGAGAAGGTAATTGGATCCCTAGGGAGTGGTTAACATAAACCTAAGCCTTCGAAATCAGCCACCTCTCCGCCAAAAGGCGCAGACCGAGTAGGAAGCAGACAGAGGAATGACTCCACGCACCCCACCGGTGCGTGCGCACCGCCTGCCGCACGCGTTCGCGCGAGGAGACCTATGACTTTCTGGAGCCGGTCTGGCAAAGCCGCACCGCGCGCGAGGGCTCCGGCGCCGACTCGGACGTGCGGCGAGCAGAGCGTGAACCCGTAGAGGTGGGACCCGAGAGTGTTGCGGAACCCGCTGGGTGGTGGTAATTGAAGATTTGGATGTTCAGCCATTTTCAGTACTTAACTGACTCAGATTGTTTGATATTTGTCGCCAACTTGAAACCACAATGCAGAAAGTCATCGCATTCTTCCATTCCTGGTAGTCCAAGCTGTTCGTTTTCAGCTTCGGCAGTCGCATCCACCCTCAGCCTGGTCGCGACGAGGTGTATACGGTTCTCAGGGAGTCGTAGCCGGTCACAGACTTTGACGGACGAAGCTTCGGTCGTGACGAGTCACGAAGCGAAGCTGGACATCACAGATGGAGATTCTTCCGCCTACCTACAGAGGTTAAGTGACCTGAACTAGGACCCTACAGGAGTACCCATAGGATAGTCTAGTTCGGGTTCTTCAACCTTTGCTGTTGTTGGTGGATCTTGGTGAGGTCGACCATCTGCCATCTACCGTTCCTTCCCGTTACTTCACGCAATGAGAGTCATGAGGAATGTGGGAGGCATGACCATCCATATACCGCTTTTGATGTTCGGATCATCTTGGACCCTGAAAAAAACACATCGTGATTTGTAGCATTTTTCTACAAGTTTTGTGTGTGTTCTTTCTGAAGGCTCTTAGTGCAATGACATTGAGCAGGCCATGCCATGTTCGACACAAAACCTTCCAAAGGCTTCAGTGTAGTCAGTGTAGTCGACAGATTGGAACTTGAGGTGTTTTTTGCCGGGGCCTGGAGCGAAGCTGAAGGCTGAAGCTCTTCTTGGAGCTAGGCATGCTGACTGGTGCTTAGTAGGGAATAAGAGAATGAGCCCCTAATAGAGATTCTATTGGATCCAGCCACCCTCATTCCCTGCAAGACGCACCAGGTAGGCATGTTTGGGAAAGAGGAGAAGCAAACCAACAGAAGTTAAGTGACCTTATAGGACCCGTAAGCTTATAGGACCCTTATAGGATAGCCTATAGGGTTCTTCAACCTCTGGAACACTGCCGCGGTCCACGCCACGCCAGGAGATGGACCGGTTGAAGCAGTTCAGTGAGATCGAAGCGAGGCGGCGCGGTCCGGCAACCGCGTCGAGCGGTTTCGATGCTGTTCGAGCTGATGATGAAGTGGTGTTGGGCTTTGAAAAAATCGCTGAACGATGCAGAACCTCACCTATCTTAGAATATCTCGTCGAAAGGAGTGGTCTCATATTCCGTGTTGATGATATTTGACGGGTGTCTTCGGGAGGTTGCAAACGGGTTCTGGTTGGGCTGTTTAGTTTGGTGGAACTCTTGCTCGATTGATTCTAAGATGTTTTCAGCTGGTCACCCCCCCTCTCTGTTCACGTTGCAAGTCCGGGAAAAAAAACAGTGTGACGGTGTGACGAGTCAGAGGGTCATGCCAATGGCCAGCCATGTCACAGCCCGTCCCGTGGCAGGAACTGAGTCCCAATATGTCCCCAATGATCCTACCCTCAGAATCTATAGACCCTCCATAGCAGGCGGTTTGGATCCTCAATCGAAGCAGGGGTTTGGACCAGAGGTCAAGGTCACAGTAGTTTACAGTAGAAGCAGTGCGCATTCAGTGCACAACGAAGGGATCACAGTGGATGGCAAAATCTCAATTCAAAAGATCCAGGAACGAGATCCAGGGCTGCACGACGCTATCGTGAATGGTTTGCCGTGGCGCATGATCACCAAAGCAGTTGCCCAGAATTTCCCTCCATTGCTACCTTTGATCCAGCAGTGCGGCAACGCCAGCCTGGTCAAAGGCGAAGGCGAGCTGCAAATCCTCAGAAGGCTACACTCGCATTCAATGGCGGCATAGTTCCAGCATGGTCCTGTGTTTCGCAGCAGTCTGCACCCACGTGCTGGCAATGCAGATGTTGCAGCAGCAGGAGGAGCGCTGGCAGTAGGTGCTGCTACGACTGTCGGCAGGCTGATGGAAACTGCCACTACATTCTTTTCCGCTGGCCATGTAGCATTTCTATTCATTAATTTGTCTCCCAGGTCTGTCACTGCTGGTGTCCGCCCTTTTCCGCTGGCCATGTAGCATTTCTATTCGTTTTTCATTTGTCTCTCAAGTCTGTCACTGGTTACCGCCCTTTTCCGCTGGCAATATAGCATTTCTTTTCATGGTCTGTCACTGCTGGTGTCCGCCCTTTTCCGTTAGCCATGTACCATTTCATTTCTACGCATTTGTCTCCCAGGTCTGTCGCTGCTGGTGTCTGCTGTCACTGGTGGTGTCCGCCCTTTTCCGCTGGCCATGCAGCATTTCTATTCATTTGTCTCCCACTGTCACGGCTGGTGTCCACCCTTCTCCGCTGGCCATGCAGCATTTCTATTCATGTGTCTCCCACTATCACTGCTGGTGTCCGCTCTTTTCCGGTGGCCCTGCTGCAATTTCTATTCAAGTGTCTCCCGCTGTCAATGCTCC
>CAXAMN010020580.1:0-63730 GCA_963970005.1 Durusdinium trenchii
CTTTCTGACCAGCAAATTCTGGACGAGATCTATACTGATGATGCGGCGTCAGGGTTCTCCCCCAGCCCCTTGAACGAGGAGGAAGTGAGAGGATTGGCAGCACGGCAGGTGGAAGACACTGATGAAGTGCCCCTAATGCAATGGACTCTCGCAAATCACCACAGTCGCGATCTTAGAGATGGATGGTGTGACACGAATAACACAAGCAATGAGAGCATTCCTGAAGACTGGTGTCTGGACTTGCAAAGATTGGTGCAAGGACAAATGCAGAGAGGTGATGGTCCTTATCCACAGGAACTGATGTTCTCAGTATACACGTGGTACATCGACCTTGGCGATTCTTACATTTGTCGAGAGCCACGTATTGCAATGCTGGGAGATGACCCTAATGAGTGGCGAGAAGATATCCTCGAACCGTGGAGACACCAAATCCGGAGGGGAGATGGTGTCCTGATTGACCTTGTTAGCCCACATGCTCCACGTGCTGAGATAGAGGAACACATCGCTCACATCATTATTACGCAAAGACCAAATGAGCTCAATCCAGCCCTGCTCTCCCTTGAGTTTGTAGACACAACTAGCCCAAGCGTGATTGTTAGGTTTGCGATTGCAGTCTCTGAAACTTGCTCTCCACCTCAAATTGAAGAGCTTGTTCCCCTACATCACTCCTTTGCAGGCAATCGTCAAGAATGGATTAACCCAGTCATCAGTGTACTACAAAGCTTTCAAACCAGACCAGGTATTAATCTCATTGTTCGAATCTTTCCTCATGTTGATGAGAATGAAGAAGAGTCACAGGATGTCAGTTTGATACAGCAGTACATAGTAAGCTCTCACCCAGATGGGGCTGCCTTTGGAAGTTGCAGCAACTGTTGCGACGAAGATCGCAAACAATCCGGTCTTTCATCAGAACAGATTTCCAGAAAGCAAGTCAAGGGCCCTGCAGGTCCTTTCACTGATTTTAGCCTCACTGAAGAATTTATCCGATATATTCAGGCAGTCGGCACCCAAGCTGAAGCACCTCCTGCCTTGCTTGAACCGCCAGATGGTCTGCGTGATCAACCTGTTTGGGTGCAGGATCTCTGGGAAAAATGGGTTGAAACGATTCAGGCCCCCGTCGGGGACGTGCCGCATGGACCGAGGCTTGAAACTTGGTTCACAAATCCACGCAGATGGACAAGATGCGAACACTCCAGGGTAGTAGTGTTATCAAGCAATTTCCACCAATGGGAAAGAGAACTTCTGGCGGCTTGGCATGATCGTGCTGATATAGCCCTGCCTACACAGTTTGCAATTGTTTTTCCTACGCCTCCCGATGCAGACAGATCAGTCCAAGAACAAGTTGTTATTGAACAACAATCAGAACCGTTCTCAAGGTCAATTGTCGTGACTGTTTGCGATACAGCCCGTAGCTCAGGTCGTCATGGTTCCTTGGCTTTAGTAGTATCCGACAGACTTATGGTCCAGTCGTTGATTACTCTGCTGGGATACTCTGAGATTTGCCCACCTGAGAGAACGGAAAATGAGTGCATTATGTGGATGGGAAACATTGCAATTAGACCTGATCAAGTTTTGAATGTTCGAAATGGGAATGCATTGCGCTTCCTGGTCAGGCGCGGAATAAGAATTGGGATTCCTGAGCTTTTGTCCATGACTGATGGTCAGCTCCGTTGTGAACTGCAGGCAGCCATTGATGGTGCAGTCTACCGAAGGCCCAATGTCTCAGGATTCCCAGCTGATCCCCATTCCATCAATAATCCCAGCCCAAGACACGCAAATGCATCTGGAGATGAAGGCCGGTTTCCGCCAGACTGGCTCAATGCATTGCAAGCACTGTTTGAAGAGGTTGCTTTTGTTGAGAACAGTGATGAAGGTCGTGTCATTTATGTGCTGGTATGGTTTGCGAATGGGAATAACAGAAGACAAAATGACGATCCAAGAGTGGTTCGACTCGATGCTGTAAGCCAATGGTGGAGAAGTGAACTCATCTTCCCTTGGCGTGACTCATTTGAGCGTGCGAGCCCTATTGACTTGTATTTTGTTGACCCCATGCCTCCAAGAGACCCATGGAGATCTCATGCAGCTCATATAATTGTTACCCAAGCGGTTCCTGATGATCATGTTGCGGTGTTGGTCACAACGGCCTCTCATTCAGGGCCTGGAGGCATCACGGCACAAGAAGCCCGCATTGTCAATCAGTTCTCTGGTGTGCGTGATTTCTTCGCTCAGGGTGAACGTGATAGTCACACAACTTCGAGTGTCGCTGCAAGCAGGGGAGGCCTTATCTTCCCTGATGATCACACAGTGCGAGTTGGAAATGGCGACAGTATACTTCTGCAAATTTCCTATGGAGGCCATACACAAGTTGTTCATGATGAGGTACATGGTCAAACATTGGATACAGGTGATGACCGTGGCGATCCTAATCAGGAGAGGATTGCAGACACTGAAGGGCATTATGTCGAAAACGATGAAACAGATGACTCATCACTGATGCAACATTTAGCTGGTGGTGAATGCCAGTCGACTTCCTTCGATCACCAAAACGATGTATCTTCTGCACCAGCATGTGCGATCGAGATTGAAGCAGGTGCTCCGAGAGAAACTGACTTCTTTCAATTCAATCCGGATGCTGACGAGTTCAGACCTCAAGATATAGTTTTGCCCGGATGGGCGCAAGTCATTGCTGATATATATCAGGACTGGGATTTGCAAGCTTTTGCATGGCAGGGTGAATCACGTGCCTCTCATTTTATGACTTGGTTTGTCGCTCCTGGAATTGGTCGTTTTCAGTGCTTATATGGCAGAAGAATCGTTTTGTTTGCTGATTTTTGGAACTGGCGAGAACAATTTCGGCGCAAGTGGATTGATGAGGTCGATCCAGGTGCTGACATTGAGCTGGTGTATGTGTCTCCACCTCCGTCTCAACTTGAGCCAGGGATTACAGGTCATGTGATCATCATCCAGCACAATGCTCCTGAATGGTCCTCTATCCTGCTTACGGCATTCGATCCTGCAATCAATTATCGCCATCCGTTTCACATGGCTCATTCGTTTGGTGAACAATTGCAGCTTCAGGATGTTATTTCGAGAATTGGCTACACACAAGAATGTCTATACCACGCACAATGCACGTTCCGGCTTAGGAATCAGCCATTTACTGCACAGGATCGCATCCGAGCGGCAGATGGAGATGCAATTGATCTTATAGTCAATCGCCATTTTCTGCCGGCCAACTGGAACCCTCCATTTATTCCTCATGCCCCTGGGGCTGAAGGCCATGCGCTCCTACAAACCGGAACTCACGTCACCAAGAGAAGTTCTGATGCAGTGAATGAAAATCGAGCCAGGATCAAGCAAGAGGTGGTCATCTCATTGCATGAAGCCCTTAATCAGCCAGTTGAAGATGTTGAGGGAGCGCCCTTCACATTGTCCGTACTTTTTGGTCAGACAGGTGCGCAGAACAAGGAGCTCATTTTGTGCATTTGGGAATTGCATGATGGTAGCAATCAATTTGATTTGCATCCCAGGCTGCCCTTCAACGTACATGAAGCTTGCTTGGCCTTTCAGCAACAGCATCAGCTGATTTACGCATGCTCTGACTTGTATCAGGTACACTTTTCTCGAGCGTCCTGGAACCTGATGCCGGAAAGTTGGTATATTGGCTCTTTCACGCAAGTGCCGTCTCAGAAAGCAATTGTTGCGTGTGTTGTTTACCAGAAAGGTGGTGCCCATGTTCGAGTTGGAACTTTGCCTAAGACATGCAAAATTGATTTGCTGAGGGATATCCTTAGTGTTGTTCATGGTACGTTCCTGAGAGTCAACGGAGCTATCGTGAATGAGGTGGCAACGCTGTCCAATGGAGATGTGTTGGAATATCATGGTGCTGAATCTGGTAACTCGTTCAATATCGACATGAGCAACAAAAAAGTGCAGATATGCTTAGATGCCTCCTTGACCTCTCACAAAGCAAGTTTTGATGAAGAAGGCGATGCCTTTGAGGTTTTGCCCGGGCCAGACATTCAACGGGCTTTGCAGATTGAAGAGAATTGGGAGTTCACTTTGATTCCTGAAGGCACAAATTTGCATAAAGAAACATATGAAGCTCTTCATGCTCAACCAAACCTGCAGGATGACTCAGTCCTTGCTTACGAGCTATACGTCGATGGTGCCACACATGGTGATTGCTCAGCATGGGCTGTCGTCGCAGTGGCCGTCACAAGTTCTGGTCGCACGTTTCAAGGCTGTATTGGGGGCTTGACGGAAATTGAGAAGCAATCGCCGAAATGGATTGGTGCTGAAGGTCACACGAACATTGATGCAGAGCTATCAGCAATTGCTATTGCTGCCTCCTTTGCTCACTTTGGAGCGGTCGACAAGTATTTCGTGATTAGACCAGATTTGGCCTTGAGTAAAAGGTATATCGACATCGATGCGACCAGCAGACAATCGAGTGTTTTGGCAAAGGTTGTTCATGTTTTGGGGCAATTGAAAGCCCCCAACGTGGAAGTGGCTGAAGTACGTGCTCATTGTGGTGATCCGTGGAATGAGTTAGCTGACTCGGTGGCCAAGAAAGTTGCTCAGTCGGGAGTGCAAGTTGGCAGGGTTCCATGGTCAACGCTGCACCGTCTAGCTGTCTCGCCATCAACCCGGAAATGGGAATGGTTACGACACCAGTCCAAAGCATATGAAATTGCAATGCCAAAGCTGCATGGCGGTGCAATTTGGCAACCAACACCATCTGAGAAAAGAATTGATGTTTGTGCAAAACTGGCGATGCCAGATCATAAACACATGCAGTTGAATCTGAAGGTTGCCACCTATAATGGACTGGCGTTGAATGACGATGATCAACTGCCGGTGAAATCAGGTGCGCGATCATTGCGCCTTGATTTTCAGTTTGACAGCAAGCAAATCGCCCTGATTGGCGTTCAGGAAGCACGAACTGCAGCTGGAATACGAAATACTGACCACTACAAAATTTTTGCCTCCGGCTATCAACAATGTGGCAGATCTAGACATTTCGGTTGTGAATTGTGGGTTCACAAGTTTTTGCCGCTTGCGTGGCAACCCGATGGCAGTCCGATCAAGCTGAGTGAATGCAAGGTGACCATCACATGGTCTGACCCAAGATTGATTATCGCACAATTTGAAGGACCACTAAGTTTTTGTGCAGTGGTTGCCCATGCACCTTGTGTTTCATCAGAAAGACCCATTGCGCAAGTTACACAGTGGTGGAATGAGATGGCGCAGAAGCTTGGATGCCTTCAAAGCGATAAGTATGTCATGCTTATCGATGCTAATGCCCCCCTTGCTGATCATGAGTCCCCTTATTTCGGCATGCACCAGGCAGAAGAAATGAACCAGCAAGGATATGTATTCCAAGATTTTCTTGTTGCGAACGAACTTTATGTGCCGTCCACTTTTTCCAGTCATGTTGGTTCCTCTGTCACATGGCACCATCCAAGAGGGGGACAATTGCGACGGGACTATGTGCTTTTGAGCAAGTCGATGTTCAGTCTGTGTGCCAAATCTCAGGTTTGGAGTGATTTTGATGGCGGATTTGGTCACATAGATCATTGCCCAGCGATTTGTGAACTCGCAGGCAACATTGTGCTTCGACCAGCTGCCAAAAAGATTCGTTGGGATTATGACAAGATTCACGACCCAGCTGAGCAAAAAAGGTTTGCTGAAGCTCTTACCGCATTGCCCATGCCTTCATGGGAAGTGTTGATTGATGATCATTCAGCCTTGCTGGAGTCGAATAGCATGCGCTGCACGTTGTTCATTGCACTGCTGAGCTTTTTCTTGTCAATTGGTTGGCGGCTTGGATGGACTTGGATCTTGCCCGCTTCGGTGCCCTCCATCAAGGCATCGGACTTTGGCCGATAAATTTTCCGCTCGGGTTCCTCCTGAGGGAGCGGCAGTGTCAAAGTAGCACTGCGGCCGTTTAGTTCGACTTTTCCCGCCACGGAGACAGAAGCCATTGAGCAACTAAGACCTTGACTGAAGAAGCCGATGCAGAACGGATGAGCTGCTGTATTTTGAGGCGAGCGATTGGCAACTGAAATGGGCCAAGGATACAGTATTGATATTTGCAAGCCGTCAATGATATTTTGTTGCGTGGAAATTGTACTGCACTCAATCGACTAATGGCAGTCTGGAATTGCATATACCCTGTGACCCCCTGCCTGTGCTAGGCAAGCATGTCAACACCGCCGAATTCGGCCTTGGCACTGTGACCACGTTGGAGTATTGGAATTCAAGCAGACGAGCACGGATATTGGCAATCAAGAATTGTCAGTAACATTTTACAGCAGATTGTTACACTCAGGGTGATACATCAGTTCAGATTGTTACACTCAGGGTCACACATCAGTCTGGAACAGTACATCAAAGCCGCCCACTCCAGCCTTGGCATTTGGAGCGCGTTAGAGTAGTGTAGTTTTAGCAAATGTTGCGGAGAGGTGCCGGTACTAGGGGTACTAGGGGGTACTAGGAGGTACTAGTGCCTGACCTAATCTAAGATCCAACAGGACTCCTGGAGAGAATCTTGGATTTGCTGCATTTTGCTGCTATCATTACCTGGCCCTAATATTTGACCTAATCCAAGATTCTCTCCAGGATTCCTGTGGAATCTTGGATCTTGGATCTTGGATGAGGCCAGGTACTAGTGCCTCCTAGTACCTCCTAGTGCCTGCTGATGCCAGAGTCAGATGGTAGAATTTAACACTTTTGAGGATTAAGCCTCAGTAATGGGATATTGCCCCACCACGCAATATGGTCCTGTAAAAAGGTTAGACTACTAAATGCGAATATATGGCAACCCCCATTATGAACCTCAAAAAGGTAGATCTTTGGGGGGGCTACCATATATGATGTATGATATTATTGGAATATGTTCGATACACATTACACATCTTATATATTTGTGTAATTGAGTACGGTAATATCATGTAACATCCACTTAAATGATCAAAATATCACTATCACAAATACAGCTTTGTGTTGCAGAAATCACCAGTCCTGCAGTCACATTGATGACCTGGTTGAAAAGGAGCGCATTGCCAGTCCTGGAGGTCACGGGAGGTTCACGGGAGGTCACGGCCAGGCGGTATCCAGGAAGGATTTTACTGGGGAATGGAATGATTATAACGATTAAGAAGTGAATTTGGGGTGCCAATTTTGTGGTCAAACCCTGTGTGTGTAAATCTAATACATATGTATTATATATACATATATTATATAAATGAAATATATATATTATCCATTATCCAGGAGTAGCCTAGAGAATCTTCTACTTTCAATGTTTAGATGATTTTCCGATTGGGCACGGTCCAATTCTATCATTTATATGACAAATAACGCACGGATGATATGACATGTGGTCCCCATCAAAAGATATCAAAAGAAAGGTGGATCATCACGAATCATCATGCCATGTTTATGCCATTCTTGGGAAGGGAGACAATTCACATACTTCCCATAGTATTCCAGAGTATATGGATGTGGGTCAATACCTATAGATACATTTTTAGTGGGATGAACATCCATAAATCCCAGCTATTTTGGGGTTCACTAGGTACCAGGGTTTTGACCCATCCCCATATAATCCTATCCATCCACATCCCACTTGCCATCAGACTCCGCGCCTTCCACGAAAGTTGGTGGAGAGTAGGTCCTCAGCTGATGACCCTGGATGAATAAACCCCGTTTACGGCTGTTGAATTGGGAAGGTACCATTGAAGTATCAAATCATGACTATTGGGGGAATATCCCCTAATAAATCATGGTTTATTAATCCGAGGTGACATTACATCACAAGTTTTTTCCAAACGCTGAAATTCTTGGAGCATCCCATGTCTCCCGACCTTGTACTGCGCCAAATGCGCCCCACAAGCTGCGCAGCAGTAGACCTTGGACACCAAAGTTATATGTTGCCATTTCTTGTTCCCCACCTGCCAGGTGAGGGTTGTTAGATTTTATGTCAGTTGCCTCCTCCTGCCTCGTCCTCCTCCTCCTCCTCCTCCTCTCCTCCTCTCCTCCTCGTCCTCCTCGTCCTCCTTGTCATCCTTGTCGTCCTCGTCGTCCTCGTCGTCCTCGTCCAACTGCGACCCGCGATCCACAGTGTTCTCTGCCGGACCTCAACCACGACCATCCACGCCCAGTGTTCCCTGCCGGACCTCAACCACGACCATCCCCGCCCCGTGTTCCCTGCCGGACCTCAACCACGACCATCCACGCCCAGTGTTCCCTGCCGGACCTCAACCGCGAATATCCACGCCAAGTGTTCCCTGCCGGACCTCATGTAGGAAGATATGGGACAAAGAATGTGCAGAAGAAAGTTAAAAAGAATGTCAGAAAGAATGTCAGAAGATATGACAGAAGATATGCCAGATAGAATGCCAAATAGAATGCCAGATAGAATGCCAGAAGATATGTCAGAATATATGCCAGAAGATATGCCAGATAGAATGCCAGATAATATGCCAGAAGATATGCCAGATAGAATGCCAGATAGAATGCCAGAAGATTTGCCAGATAGAATGCCAGAAAATATGCCAGAAGATATGCCAGATAGATATGCCAGAAGATATGCCAGAAGATATGCCAGAAGATATGTCAGAATATATGCCAGAAGATATGTCAGATAGAATGCCAGAAGATATGTCAGAATATATGCCAGAAGATATGTCAGATAGAATGCCAGAAGATATGTCAGAATATATGCCAGAAGATATGCCAGATAATATGCCAGAAGATATGCCAGATAGAATGCCAGATTGAATGCCAGAAGATTTGCCAGATAGAATGCCAGAAGATATGCCAGAAGATATGCCAGATCATATGCCAGAAGATATGCCAGATAGAATGCCAAATAGAATGTCAGAAGATATGTCAGATAGAATGCCAGAAGATTTGCCAGTAAGAAAATGTATAAATGTCATGGTGGGGATCACACGAAGTAAAGTAATTCCCTTTTTTGAACATGTTTTAATGTGTTTTAAATGCAACTAAAAATGACAAATTAGATCAGTTGTCTATAGTATCTAGAGTCTATAGTATGTTTGTGGATGCTTCTACACCAATGGTATGTATGGAATGGCTCAGAATGACATTGCGCGCAACCCAAGAGCAGCTGGAGGTAGTGAACCCAAGAGCCCGGATTCAACTCACAGCTGACTTTGCTGGGCCCGCAGCTGGCTCTTCGTCACTGTAAAAGCGTCTAAAGAAGCGCCCCATGATTTTGGCAAGTTGTGCTGTCAACCCTTCAGATGGAGCACACTAGTGAATCGTATCAGGAAGAAATGTTACATCCTCCAACATGTGTGGTTTCTGGTGGTTTTCACTCAAACATGTCCGACGGCATCAAATGAAATATATTGAAATATCATTGAAGCACATCTTCACAAGCACAAATATCACAAATATTGGGGCAAATAGTTTGGATTGGTCCATCACGGCATGTCATGTCACGTCATGGTCAAACAGCAGCAACCTGAGCAATCTTGATCAAAAAAGCTTCAAAGGAGCCAACCTCGAAAGGTTGTCACTGCACCTTAGGTTTCCTCGAACCCGTTGAACAGGGTGGGTACCGAGCCCATTAAGGGTTGGATCCTGCTTCCTATTTAACGATGATAATTTTAGGGCTCCAAATAGCGACGAAATATGACGAAGCACAAGCGAACGCCTCACCTCTTTAGTTCCTGACTACTGGGTCCTCTAGATGTTTTCATCCCAGGCACTTGACTAATTTGCAACTCAACTACCTGGTACATTACGGCTGAATACATTTTCTATGGATCTTGAAGATCTTGAATGATTCTGAGAAAAAGACCAGTAAGACCAATCCACAAAAAACAATGCGGAAAAAATGGAATCGTAAAAGGACCGTGAAAACACCGCCAAAAGACCTTAAAAGACCGGTGTTCATCCCCTCCAAAAACGGTGTGTATCGTTTACGTTCCCATTTTCTGAGGATGGGAGCTTGGTGATTTGGCATCCTCAAGATTTGATACTATGAACTTCTGATAATTACACTATAACTACATGTCATGGCCATCTTATAGATCTATTAGTCATAGAAAACAGTTTTGGAGGGGGCCAAGTAAAGACATGGGTTCCAAACCCGTTAAACTGATGGGTTGGAAGCATTATAGGTATGTGTTTCCACGGTTGACGAGTCGACGACGTTTGCCACATTTGTTCGATTGGTTGCCACGTGCAATGCACTACATGTGCCCGTTGGAATTGACGTTTTTCCCTTGTATTTTCACCACTCGCAGAAGTGTTTTGCAAGCGCTGTCTCCTGCTTTGGGTCTGAGGAGGAGTGGGGGGCGAGTAAGACAATTCATGTCTGCGCGCAAGCCCTTGGAGTGCTTTGGCAAGTCCAAAGGTTCTCAACTACTGCCATGCGCTACTTATCTTGAACAAGTCTTGGAGTGCGCTACTTAGATAAAATACCAATATTCTCAACAACTGAAACACGTTAGAGTTTAGAAACAAAGGTTCTCAGCTACTGATACATACACTTTTCTTCTGTTGAATACAGCACCAAGTTCCTTGACTACTGAACCACACTATTTATCTTCTGATACCAGGGGTCTCAAACTTCTGATGTTAGATACCAAGGTTCTCATCTACTAAAACTTGTTCTATAGCAAGCTCTTCAAACAATATGACAAGAGGGTATGCTACTTGCAAACTCCCAGCCATGCTTGCCAGCAATCCACTGCTTCGTGGATTTTCTTCCCACAAACTCTGATTTTGAGACGTTTCTCGACAAACACATCCACAAATTGCAAAAATCATCCTGCAATCTTTTATATTCGTTGATCTTTGGGCAAGAAAAGAGGTGGATTCAGCAGAATGAAGGACTGGTCAAGGAAGCCATCGGAAGAGGCGACCTCAAGGGATTGGCTCTCATATTTTCAAAGACTACCAGGGGCAGAGGCCATCGGAAATTCTCTTCAAAAGAGACATCCAGGTAGAAACTTGACCTGTGATGCATATATGCCATATATTGAAATATGTTAAAGCCTAGGGCCTAGAGAATGCAGCAACCCTCATCATACAAGGAGGTGGCTCAAAATCCAGAGACGTATGGCCTCCAATGGAAAGCTCGTCAACAAGGATGGTTTTTCTCTAGCCAGGCATTTGGGCCCAGGGTGCTGACCTAAAAAACTTTGCTTAAAAGGAATCTCCAATCTCCATGACACAGAAATCAACATTCGCGATGATCGCGATGTTCATTCTAAAATAATCCGAAGGATTCCGAAGGTCAGCTACGCTGAGTCTAGTCTGTCAGTAGATAAGTACAAGGTGGTGCCCCCTAGTTGTAAGTTGGTTTATAAACCCCATTCACCCCAGATACGTGCATACAATGTATATATATATATAATTATATTATATATACGTATTTACAGTATATTTGCACCCAAAAGGTTGCGCTGCATTTATTTTTGGCCGCGCAACCAGAGTTGGTTAGGATGTGGTGCATGGATCCTAACAAGGAAACCAAAAACACCACGAACACACCCGCAGATGTCCCGCCTTCCGGGGGAGAAAGACAAGAAGCAACAGCTTGGCAAAACAACACAAGCACCACATCCCACCGTGGTGAGGGAGGGCAGCTGAAGCCTAAGTGCCGCATTGAGTGCAAATACTCGTGAACTGCTTTCAGCAGCATGCATTGCTTTCAGCAGACCCACTCATGGCAATATGTATATACATATATATATTATATACGCCATAAAATCCATAAACCCTACTTCGTGGTTATAAACCAACTCAGCTAAGGATTGCGCGCACCCCAGCATTTGCGATGCCAACAGGCCGATCTTTGTTGAGACCTCCCTTGGAAGGTCGTCCAACTACGGCCATCTCCAGCCCCTTTTCCCATCCAACGCAGTCGGCGCGTCCGCTGAAGAAACTCGAGTCATAGCTCAAACAAACGCAGCACGAATTTCTCAGACTCCTGAGGTAGGCACACAGTATCATAGCTAAAACTGGGATTGACATAGATCATACAGCATCAATTCGCGTGGCTACAGGAGTCATCGGTCATCGGAAGATATTGGAAGCGGATCCTAAACAGATTCCTGTCTGAGCTGGAAAAAGTCACTTCAACCCTACGTCGCCCAATAGCCAACTCCTTGGGAGTTGGGGACTTGAAATATTTACTGCTTATAGATGGATGGGCTTGTCTGAAAATAGGGAGCAAAAAAATGGAGGTGTCCCTTGGTTGAAACTCCATTGGTTGATCATCATTTGCCCCAACGAATCAACCACTTTGATCTATATTGGTGGTTTGTTTAAACTGCTATACAGCGGTATACGGCATTTTTCAGACAAACAAAGGCCCTGCAATTCTTCAAAAAACCACTTCTGTCATTTCCTCACGCTCCGGCCCCATAGCTTCAAGACCCACGGCGCGATCGGACGTAAATGTGGATCGAATGTAAAGACACCGTGTGGCGAGATCAGGGACATCCCCATCCTGCGCTGGAGCCCGCTGGAGCCCGCTGGAGCACTTGGGCTGAAGGGAGCACTTGGGCTGTATGATAAATGGTGGATGTACATCGCAATCAGTGCGTAATAGATATGAAATATGTTAAAGTATATTTTAAAGTAAGTGTTTGCAAATATCTTGGTAAAACAAAAATCGGCGAACCAGGGAACAATTACCCATCGCTCCGTCACTTTCTAGAAATATGATAAATCATGGTGGCAAAGGCCAAACCACTGATTTCATGATACTCATGATTCACATCATGATATTTATTGCAGCTTTTAGACCCTAAAGATCCCTAAAGCCTCTGGGCATGAAAAATCTAAGGGTTCTGTGAATATCTTATTATCCTCAAAGGAAGGCTACTTCGAAAACTCAGAGACATGGAATCTTCGAACTCATTCGAACTCCAAAATTTGGAATCTCAATGGAATCCTATTAGCTGATCAGCCGAGTCCCATCTAAACACACAGCTTCCATGTTGTTCGAACCATGGTGAGGTTTTCTTTCGGCTGTCTTCGAATACTACGAGCACAGATGCACCGGATTTGTAGTGTGTTTACAGATGTTTACATGAAATATTGATTGTTTACTTCATGGTTAGGATGACCAAGAATTGGACAACAATATAAACAAGGTCAACAGAAACAAAAACATATTTTTTCCAAGGTCAGCCCGGCTGGGAATCGCTTGGTTCAACAAAGCGAATGTGATACCGCCATCCCAAGCCTCCAAACGCTGTAGGATTCTGTGGGCTTTCCATTTGAGATCATCCTCAGAGGACTTCTGCGGCAAGAAAGGCAGTGTGATCTCCAGAAAGAGCGACTGGAGGATGGTGAGGTAGAGAGTCACATCTGTAGAATTCAGCGAGAGGGAATGGCCCATGTTTACACTGGGCAATTCAAAATCCTCGCTGCTAACGATTGGCAACACTCGGCAGTCCAAGCTGTACGCTTGAAGTAGCCAGTCGGCCATTTGCTTGGAATGAAAGCAGAGGCGCGTACAAACCAGCAAACAAGAAATTGCACCACTTGCACCATGCTTGACTGTAATTGCTGGCAGCTTCTCTTCTTTCACCACGACTCTCGGTAGAGTTTGTTGAGTATGCATGATCTGCCGGGAGGTCATAGCTGCTAGAATATAGGCAGTTGCCATAGCCTCTGTGTTTGAAGGATCGGACAGAATCAAACAGTCCGAGTCGGTCGAGTCTGTCGAGTCTGCTACAGGACTGAGTGCTGGTTTCACTCCCTTTAGCTCGTCCACAATTGACTGCAAAGCTGACAGACTGAAGTCCTCCAAGGGAAAGCACTTCACCGTTTCCAGCCAATTTATGGTGTCCTTCAAGCCCTCTATGCTGATTCCATAGTTAGCCAAATCAGAAGTATTCACAAGGCCCAAATGCGTATCTAAGCAGCAGTGATTTGGCAGCTCAAAGTCTGCCAATCCCAGAATCACCGTTGGCACATTGTTCACTCTCGCAGTCGTAATTTCACCCAGGCACCATTTCCGCGTGAGCACTGATGATGTGCCAACAACGACCAACATATCCTTGGATTTGCTTGAAAACATATCGCTTCCAAACAAAACCAAGTCTATAAATATATATATATATATGATTATATGTATATGTCCTATAGATTCCCGCAAATGATATTGAATGGCAGATTTACCATGGGAAAGACAACAAAAACAAGAACTTAAAACCAACAACTTAGCATCCACTTCGTCGCTCACGACCGTAAAGAGGCGGGTTAGGTCAGTGAGATTGTCCGTGTCTACAAAGACCTTGTGCTTTGCACCTTGGCCTTGCAGTTCCTGGGTCGGAACGAAAAACATGTTGAAAAAGGGCCACCAATCAACCTGTTTTTGGCTGTTCCAATCAAATATAGCGCTTGAGTATCCAAAACATAATAACACAATATAACATAATATAACATATACTGTGTTAACATATAGATGTATTATAAATGAAGACTAGACAATTCAAAAATGGGGAATCCCAACCAAAGTCAAAGCTTTGTTTTCAAAAATCGTTCAGTATCCATCTTCAGCAAGCGCGCGAGGCATCCAGCCGAAGCCTTGTGATGGCATAGGAAAAAACGGTAACTCTGCAGCCAGCGAGCCAGTAGCTGCTTTGCGAGGGCCACTCCAGCACACGTCAATAGGCCAAACAGCAGCACAGCTACCACACAGGTACAAAGAGCCATGGATGCTGATGGATCAATTGTTGGCATGAAGAAGGATCCTTCGGCATCAAATGGCATGTTTCTTGACTACCTTTATCACATTAATATACATTAATAATTAATAATCATTAATAATTAAATATATAATTAATATAAATTGATACGACATCGATCCATTCCTGTTGTTCTTCCCTTAATCCCTCCATGTTTCCCTTGGTTCTACCTAGTTTTTTGTAGTTATTTTCAGCATCACTTGCCTATAAGGAGCACGGATTGCAGGCTCGCATTCACCAAGATATCAAGGACAATGGCAGCTCGCGTTTTCCAGGGCTTGAAATAGGTGGTTAAAGCGATGCTGCAACCCAGTAGGCTTTCCATGATGACCACGCTGACCGAAGGCCACTGTAGCATGGGTGCACAAGCAAACAGGATGTTGCGAGCCAGCAGAATCAGAGCAAAGACCTCGTAGCCTGGGTGAAATCGGAAAATCAAAAATCTGCAAGAGCGGACAAAGGTCACGTCACCTGAATTCACCCGCTTGGGAAGCTCAATCAGAAGCATCCAGCTGCAAAGGCTCAAGAAACCCAGAGGTATGAGGCCAATTGCAACCCCCAGCAAGCACAGTTGAAGGTGCTCTGCTGCAAAATCGCAAACCACTGCATGATATCCTTGCATAGTCCGTAGGCCATTGGGGTGTGGAGAACATCGAAATGGCCCCACAGCAGAGTTCACTTGGGTAATGATCAGTGCAGCATACAGGCCAAGCAAGGTCTCTCCAAGTATATGCATCTTCCAGGCCTGACCTGTCACCTTTGCATAGGCCAAGTGCAAAATTGCTGGCGGCAGCGCCAGTGCAGTGGGAAGAATGACCTGGCAGAGTTTCGGTCCCCAATTGGTGACCAATTCACATCACTTCCTGCTGGTCACCGACTCACCCTTTTCATGCGGAAGGGACAGAAAAATATCTATGTTTATCTGATATTGTGTGAGATAGTATTAAAGAATGATTTAAACAATATCTACAGTATATTTAGTGAATAATCATTAAATATACATATTTACATGTTATCAAGATGTGTCCACTGTGTTCTCTGGAAGCCTTGTAGAGTCCGAAAAACGTCGCCATCAACACTCAGTTTCTGCATGGTTTCCTACCAAGAGGGTAGCCCCGAATCATCCAACGACCATTTCAGTATCTAAGCCAAAAAAAACATGGGAATCCACCATTTTAAGAAACCCATGTGTATCATAGATGTCATTCTATAGATGTGGGGTCATCAGCCTGTAGATCGCATTCGCTCTTTTCATATATTTCAAGAATATTAAGCAAAATGTGTCCAGCTGTCAGAAACACTTTTTGCAGGCTGGGAAATACCCTTGGAAACCGCCAAGCTCAGACCTGCTTGGAATAAGCTGGTGCAGTTCGGAATCAATCACTGTTGGTTAACATAACTCCAATCACTGTTGGATTTTCTGGTAGATCTGGATATCTGGGGATCAATACTGGGCACCACCGATATTTTTCGGACAAGTTTTTGGACAAGTGACATTTGTGAAGAGAAATCGCAGAACGGGAGTCACATCTGCAACACAGTTCAAGGCTCTAAAACCATGCGCAAGTTCGTCCAAGGACACATAGCTCAAGGCGTCCAAGAGCAGGGTAAATGGATCCTGAGCAGCTTTGAAGCCCCAATGTTCATCAATTTTAATCAATTTTCTCGACGTCTTTCAGGAATCAACAAGCAGTCCAAGACCTAAACGAAGATTGAACACTAAGGGTCTCCAATCTCCAAGGAAAAAGAAATATGTCTTTGTCCACATTTCATGAATACTCTAAAGACTTAAGCGCTTGGATCATGGTCTTTGTGAAAAGCCCCATATTTGGGAAATTTAAGGGATCACCATGGATCACCCCAATTTGATCCAATTGGTATATGGTATCCCGGTGACAAACCGGCACTGTCCGTTTTCGACCTATCTTAGCCAGACAGAGAATTGAAGAAAACGAGGGGTTTGGACTGTAAAGCTTTGAAGAAACACCTCAAAAAAATTCGATGGAAACAATGATGAACTATCATGTAAAAACAATGTAAAAACAATGTAAAGACAAGACATGAAAAAACGATAAAGATCATGAAGTGCATCATTGAGTGCATGAATATCATGCGGCACTGTGTGGCATTGTGTGACATTGTGTGGCATTGTGTGGCTGAATCACACCATGCGTCCAGGCTCAATGTTGCAAATGCGCAAGACACTTCTGATGTGTTTGCCTGGATTAGCCGACCTGGCATGCCGCCTGAGGAGCACCATTGGATTTGAAACGCACCATCGACTGTTGAACTCTGTTGAAATCCATAATGGAAACTTCCACTGAACCCGGACTGAACCCCTTACTGTAGCCGTAGCTCAAAGAGCGCAGTGTTACAAGATGTCCTAATCTCTCGATGGGCTCTATATTCTCATCTTTGCGCAGGACAGCAAGATCCTCATTGATGAGGTAGTCTACCAGGCACATCTTGTCGAATCTTGTCGAATCTTTGTGACTGTTTATACTGTTTACTTTGACTTGGTACGACTGTCGTACGACTTGCTACTTGTTTTTCTATTTCTATTTCCATTGTAGGATGAAATGTCAAGGCAATCCGCCCGGAGGGTGAGCCGGGTGAGCGATTCAGCTTCGACCCTGCAGCAGGTGAAGTACAAAATCCATTCTCTTCCCGATGAGGCACTGCGAAGAATTCAAGAGTTTCTGGGCTGAGACGTGCTTAGACGTGCTGAGACGTGCTGAGACGTGCTTAGACGTGGTGAGACGTGCTGAGATTTGCGGAGATGTTCTAAGATTTCTAAGGATTTCTAAGGATTTCTAAGGTATAGAGTTTGATTTCTGAAACATGAAAAGCTGATCTGAGCTTTCCCAGTTTTCGCATTACTTTAGCTGAGGTTCCTGCTCGAAGTGAAAGACAAACTGCAGCAAATCATCATGGACATGCGTTCAGAGACGAAGACGGATCAGCAGCATGTCAAAAGTTGGCCATAAACCTTGCACAAGGTGCACAACTCGCACAGAAATTGCAGCATGCCAACGCTGGCATCACAAAAGCACCTGATAAGCTGCCAAAATGGCAGAATCTTTGTCCTCAGGTCAACTATGGCGGATTTGGCAGACAAAGAAGCAGCTGTAAGCCACGCCATCAACTTGATCCGAGCCAAGGTCGATCACAGATCACAGAAGAGGGCAAGGGCTTAAAGTGTTTGGTTACTGGTTGTCTTTGAAGTCACTTTGAATCGTTTTGGATTGAGTGTCATGTTGTGAAGTTGCAAAGCGCTTCAAGTTGCAAACTGAACCTGGCCATATGTAGATTCAGGTGGGTCCGGTCCCACGAAGCAGCTGCAGACTCTTGGGTGGTTTACCAACTGCTGGCTATGCGGCCTGGAATCCAAGTCAAAGAAAGTCAAAGAACTTTCACACGAGAATTGAAGCCGATGAATTGAAGCCGATGGTGTCATTCTGGCTGTCTTTCTGGCTAAAGACGTCCCCTTGCTTTGTGGCTCGCGACTTGGTACAGGTTCCTGATGCAGAGTCTTTGCACCGCCCTCGGGTTCAAGAGATTCAAGAAACCCTCGTCTGCAACGCACAGACATCTACCTGTTGAAGGCTTTCCGAAGACAAAATTGAAGCAATGGGATAAACGGGAGTCCCAACAGATGCTGTCTCTGAGCGACTTGTCTCCGAGGAGTGTTGCGACACCAGACCAGAGTCAGGCAAGACTGAAGCAAAGCGCTGAGAATTTTTCCAAGTTCTGACTGTTCGGATGCTTGAGAGATCTCGAGAGTCGCAGAGCAAATTGTCGCCAGGGGGCTGCCCCAGTGCCAGCTGTACCGAATGCAAGAGATGCTCGGCTGTTAAGCAGAATCTTTGTGTTTTCGTCTCAAGCAGAATGACTTCTCGTCGTCTCATGAGCCATGATTAGTAATTAGCTGTTGAATTCTCTACATGCATATGTATTCTTATTCTTGTTTATTTCGGTAGACAAAGCTTATGCACCATTTCATTTCCCAAGCCAACCTCTGACTTTTGGTGCTGGGATGCTTTGGTGTTCAAACTGGAGTGAACAAACTGGAGTGAACTGCAGATGCATTCCAGAAACCTTGGGCCAGCGAAAACAATCGCTTCCTTTGTGGATCATTCGGAATTTGGAAACAGGTCCGTGTGTCTGAGATCATGGAGGCCGAGTGCTGGCCTGAGCTCAGGAATGCGTTTCCTTTTCAAAAAAAACACGCCTTCGAGTCATGAGTAAATAAAATTTAAATAAATACATAAGTATTACATTACATTAGTGTTTTTTGTTGTTTTTTGCTTATTTTTCTTGGACTCATCCGCGTCCTAATTGCTGCCTTTGTTTACATACAGCTGCACGGCCCCGGCTATTGTGTGCACATTTGCCACATTTGAATTACTTGGAGAATTTTGATGTCATCGACGTTCTCGTATGAAGTAGCTGCAGTATCCATCAGTATCCATCAGTATCTCTGCTGAGGCGACACACTTCGCTTCCCAAGCCTATTGGGCCAGTCGCAAGCGCTTTATTTTAGGAAATTTTGTAGACAGCGCAGTTCGATCTGGTGTCCATACTTCCAGAGTACAGGATGTTTGCAATTCTGGCGGAAGCTCTCCCTGTTAGACATAGTTCCGTACATAACTTGGGCTGCTTGAATTGCAACACAGTCTTCCGTGAAGTAAAGCTCCTCACAATCATTCTCAAAGACTACAACCTTGAAACATCAACGGCTGGACCGGCAGTCAAATCCAAAGAAGACATGTCCTCCAAGTGCACAATGTGTACGTCGCACATGCCTCTCTTCAATCCAGACTTGTGTGCTGGGAGCAAAAAGTCTGCAATCTGGCACTCCTGGGTGACTCTGTGAAAAGTGCTTTGTTTATTTGTTCTGCAAACTGGGTCTGATTATTTTGCGCAGCTTCAAGTCACAGAGTGGTCCTTGGTGCTGACCTCAAGATCTCTTCTGGAGCCTACCCAGCTGAAAGCGAACGCACTCGCAACAATTCAACAAGAAAAGCATCATTGGAAGGGGCTTCCAAGTCATGCAACAGATTGCTACTTGGAACAAATCATGGATGCGGTCAATTGACAGTGGCTTGGATCGAGTAAGGTCTAGAGTTTTTTAAGTCCTTCATTTCCACTTTTTTTTGTGTTGTGGGTTCGAATGCGCCAACCTCTGAACCTAGAGATGCGCTTGAGATCGCTTGAGAATCTCAGTAGTCTGCAGAGTATCAACTTCCAATGGCATAAGCTGCCAGCTGCCATGGTTGGATCTGAGCTGCGCTTTGCTACTGATGAGGGCGCGGTGTTGGTGCATCAGCCCCACCGGCAGGAAGGGACCAGAGATGCAGAAGAGTAACAGACAAAAACACCAGGAAAAGAAGACGATTTGAAAGAAAAGGAAGGAACATATTGAAGGGAACGGGCAAGAAACACTCGTCATGAGAAGATTCATGATTAATTTAGCCACTTGTGAATGCAAGACTTTGCTGCCAGGATGCTCAACGAAGCCGCGTGCACTGCACTGTTTCAGGACTTGGTGGAGTGCCGACACAAGACAAACAAAAAGGATTCAGACTCTTGTTTCCGGTCCAAACCACGTGCATCATGACTCAGAACAGTTGCTGTTCAAGAAAAGGCGGTGGAATTTGCCACCCACATGAAGAAACATGATGATATGTAAGCCGCATTAAGCCGCTAGCCAAAGATGAAGATACGCTGCACAGCTTCAGATCAGAGTATACAGTGGTATACAGTGGTATACAGTATCATCGGCCGATGTGAACATTGTGAACACGTGACAGATCCTCGAGTATGAAGCTTAAAAAAAGCTGAGAGCTTGAGAGATCTTTTTTAGTACAGGTTTTTTACGGACAGATGGGCAGCGGCTGTGGGCTGTGGGGAGCGATGCAGGAGCTGCCTTTGATCTGTGGCGGCTGTCTGCCGCACCGCCTGGTGGGGGACGAACTGCGGGACTCGTCTCTTTGGAGGCACTCGAGGCCGTGCAGCGCGAGGCCGACTTCGCCCAGCGTGCAGGCGCCTATGATTGTTGATTGTAACATATTGTAACCCTCCTGCCATGCATTGCAAATCTCTAAATCTTTATAAAATGAAAACATTCTAACATGATGCTAACATGATGCTAACATGATGACATGATGCGAACATGTCAACCAATCGAAGCGAAGGAAGGTGGTCAAACAAGACATGTCAAAACAAGAATCAGACTTGGTGCAATCTGTGCAATCTGCAGGCCGACATCCAAACATAGTACGTTGTCATGGTGTCCTCGTGCAGAATGAGGGAACCGCTCTCAGCACTTCTTGTGTGACAACTCGGGAAATGGGCTTCGTACAGCCTCTGGCCGAGCTAGCCTTTCAATTGCCTTCATGAGATATTCCACAAGTAGTTCCAACATTTCGATTTCAACATTGCCTTCCCCTTCCCGCATCTTCAAGCGAGAATGGGCATGTGAGGAGCCGTGCACTCGAAGCTCTTGCTGTGTGAGCCTTGTGTGTTTGATCTGGCAACCCACACAGCTTCTAGTCGATGCCTCAGATGTAGCTCGCTTGCTGCGATAGTGCTGATTTTGTGAGATGCTGGAGTGGCTGATTGGTGCTGATTGGTGCTGATTGGAGTTGGGGTGCAAGTGGTGTTTTAATGTTTTTGAGAGATTCCTCCAGATTTGTCATGGCAGTTCTGGACCTTCCAGATTTCTTGACTTTCAAAGTTATGCGCAGCGTGAGCTAAGGCTCTTCTTTGCCTTCGCGTGAGGTTTCAGATCTTGGCCAAGAGCTGGCTTTTGGACTTGGGCATCTTCACAACCTGGGAATCTTGTGACGCGGCAGCAGATTTCGGACATTTTCAGAATCTGGCAGTGTTTGAATTCTGACAATGTTACTTATATAGTCTTATATTGCCACAAATATTGCCACAGAACTTGAGGTGTCGAGTAGAGACACTCCCAGGTACGGTGGATTTGATGCGAGTGGAATCTTCAGAGGCTTGATCAGCATGTTCACTGTTTGGTTTCTGATTCGCCTCTCTGAACATGCACATTTTCGTGTTGATTTGTTTCCAAGGGTCCTAAGACTTCCTAAGACGTCCAAGACTTTGGATTTCGCTCACTTTGAATTCTGTCCTGATCCGTCCAAACCACCAAACAGTCATTATTAAGTAACCATCATTACCATCATTAACCACTCTTATTGGTATAGAATCCCATTAAAAAGTGAATCCGTGAGGTCATGATGGCTTGTGGAAGCTCCGCGACTTCTGCCGTGCAGCGCTGCTACCTGTGGCAGCCTCCGAGTGGCGCGCGAGAAGCCACGCACGGCCTCAGGAGGCACCCCCAGAGGCCAGGTGAAACCCGGTGAAACCCGGTGAAACCCGGTGAAACCCGGTGAAACCCGGTGAAACCAAGTTACGAAACTTACGCTGAAGGAGAGAAAAGGGGGAAAAGGAGAAGAGAGAGAAGAGAGAGAAGAGATCGGAAGAGATCGGAAGATGAAGCAACTGCAAATTGATGCAAATTGCTTGTGATCCTGACCCTTTGCTTGTGACTAGTCTGTCTCACAGGCCCGTGGCAGCCAGAATCTCAGCCTGTTCTATCGTGTTTCTCATAAAAGCTTTGCCGGTCATAGCAGATCCTAGTAATACAAAAACGCTTCTCATGGATATACTATACTGATATACTACTCGAATGTATATACAGTATATACATACATGTTTAGGGCACTCTATCAGGACACACCACTGGACTTTTTAGATCTTTTTAGCAGATGCCATTTACTGTACCATTGACTCATGGCTCCCTTGTTACCAAAGCACGTTTGTATTGGATACAAAGCACGTTGGTGAGTTGATTTAATCAATGGGTCCACACTGTCCTAAGCAAGGTACGGACGATGCTCTGAAGCCGGAGGCCTCTTGGTGCGTTACATGGTTACTGTGTGGATCCTCCGTTCCCACTCTTGGAGTGAACGGTTCTGATCGGCAGCTTCACTTAACTCAGCTTGCGCTAAGAACGAAGAATCTCAGAATCTCAGAGCAGTATCGTGCGAAGATCAACAATGTCCTACCTAGAGCACACCATCTATCCATCCATATGTCCATCTGTCTATTTGCCCTTGCTTGGTTCTGCGAGCTGATGTCCAGGCGGACGTTTGGATGCTGGGCTCTTTCCTGTCCTCTCTCGTCTCCGGACTTCCGCAAGGCAAGTTGCGCGCATCCAGCTGTGTACTTCACCTAATCTTGGAGGATGCCTTCTGCAATTTCTGCAGTTGTAGGAGACCTTTCGTTGACGAGGTCTACGTATCTTTTTTTCTCCGCAAATTCTAATTCAACTTTATTTTAATACATTGTAGCTCAAAACATGGATGCTGCAGTGATGCCTGAGCTTGAGTCGCTAGAGATTCAGCGCCTAGAAAACTGTGCTGAAATCCCAGGCACTGGGGCTTTGGCCATTGCACCTCAACAGCCGGACACGCAGTGCAAATCAGTGCAATTGTCGACACCGATCTCTGCTCTCCTGATCTCTCCTGCAATCCTTCCAATCTTGGCTGTAATTTTTGGAAAGAAATGTTCCAGCTTCATGCGCAGGAATTCCCGGCATCTTCCTTCAAGTGAAACTACTGTAGCTAGTGTGCAATGCAGGTAGTCAATCTGTCTTCTGAATGCCCAAACAGAAGCACTTCAATTCACCCGGGCTCACGATTTTTCAATTGTTGTGGGTTGTGAATCTGCATGCTCAAAGCACAGCATTCGCTTCATTTCCTACAAGGCTAGTGGATGCTGCTGTCGCACGCCTTTGTCTCCTACTTCAATGGCTCATGGCAGAGGAGCTGAAGATTTGAGCGCTGCTGGCATTGGAACATTCTGAAGTGGTAATGATTTGACGAACCAGACCAGTTGTCATCACATGTCATCACATGTCATCACATGTCATCACATGTCATCACATGTCATCACGATATATCACGATGTGATCCGATTGTTCTCTGAACTCTGCAAGGCGCCCGAGGAGAGGCCGTGTGCTGGAGAGGCAGCAGCTCTGCTGGGCGCTCTGACGTTCACTCCGCCCCAGGAGACAGAATGACACAAGAGTTCAAAGGAGTTCAAAGGAGTTCAAAGAAACTCAATGCCACTCAATGATATCGTCAAATCATGTCAAATCACTTGAAACTGGAAACAACATGAAACAACGTTTCAACTTGTTTCAACCAATTGTTCCAAAAGTTATTGAGCCGTTGAATGTTTGGTGAGTTTGGTGTTTCCAGTGTTACTAAGTTGTTTCGTTTTTCAAGGAGATCCTGGCAGAGATGCCACTGCGGGAACAGCGACGGGTCTGTAGCATGGCTGTTGCAGCTGCGCGTCAGCGCGCAGTGGACTTGGCAGTGGCACAGCCATCAGACATCGCAGACATTGCAGAGTTGCCATTGGAGAGGCGCCGCAGTGCTGCGTAGGAAACACCATGGGAATCAAATTGCCATGTGGCCATGAATCAGCATGATCAGTTTAACGCAGTTTAACAGTCATTAAACGATCTATGTTTATAGTAGTTTATAGTCAAAGTATATCTATGATTTGGTTTTCTTTGGTTCCATTGGTGTTCCATTGGATAGACACTTAAAAGAAGTGGGACCTGGTTCCACTTTGGATTTTTCACGGTGCAACAAATCATCATCCATGGTGGAACCTTGTTTCCCGGCGGGGTGGGGTACAGCTGTGCTTGGAAAACATGCTTTTTGGGGCTAAGATTTTGATTGGTGTTGTCGGATGGTTATCACTGAGTGTTTTGTCCTGAGAAAAGTGAAAAGTGGGATGACCATCCCGATGCACAACATTGCTTATTAAACACAGATTCAAGATAGGAACATCCTGGGGTTGGACCGAGCCTTTTCAACGCGGACGGAGTTATGCTGTTTCTACATTTTACAATGTGGACTAGATTTTTCATACCTCAGCTTTCCGCAGGTTGCGGGTGCTTGGTGAAGAGCTTCTCGGTTTGAAAATTGAGCTTTCAACTTTGTTTGGATGGTTTTGTCCAATTTTGCCATCAATCCTGACTTGTTTTGTCCAATTCGGTGCATCGAATCTTCGGAAGCCGTCCACGTCCGCAGGATCAATCAAATCCTGGACAATTGCGGGATGGATGTTGCTTTTAGACCAGACAATGCACCAGAACTTGAAGCTCAAGCAGATCAAGCAGTGCCTACGCCTTGTGCAGGTCCCACCTTTGGGCATTGATGGGCATTGATGGATTTGGGATGATTTGCTTTGGCACGTTTTGAAGCTCGCTTTCTGGGTTTTCCGTGACCGAATGAACTACATTTGCAGCTGCGTTCTGCAAGCTTTTGCCTACATTCAAAAAAAGAAAAGGTATTCTGCATGTCTTTTGAAAAGTTGAAGTTGCAGTCCAAGTCTTTCGAATCTCGTATTTGCGGATGATGCTGATCTTTGAGCCGGATGGGGTTGGAGTGATGGTAAGGTTTCGTGGAACTTGCACGCGCACACATGCACACTTTGTGCTACGTTTAGGATGGACTTCAGATGGGGTGGGATGGGCATGTTGGAATGATCTTAATGATGAGCGTGTGGGCTGGGAGACATTTGCAATGGCAAAATTCTAAAACTGATCAGCTGGAAACAAGCGTTACCCTTTGCTTAGAGAAGCTATTGTTGCTTCCTTCTTCAATTTTCTTCAATGAGAGGGATAGAGAGAGAGAGAGAGCGAGAGAGAGAGGCAGAAAGAGTTTCCTGTGCAGTTTTGCGAGGTTGCTGTTGCTGGTGTCATGCTACGGGTTGGGTGTGACTTGCCGTGCCATGCTGCCACTTGCTGTGCCATGCTGCCGCCATGTGTGCTGTGGGTGTCGCGTCTGTATTCTTGAGACTTTGACACACGTCACTTTCAACCTACTAAGTGCAACTGTCCTACTCTCTGGGCCTTCTCTAGCCTCAGAGACTACTGGCAACTTGAGAAGACCCGGCAACTGCTCCAGAAAGTAGACTAAGAAAACAGAAGTAGAGATGAGACGCACCTGTGTGCAGACCGCTGGCCATACCACACAAATTGTTTGGCAATGCATGAAGAAAAGCGAGAAAAAGGAGCCAAAAAAGCACTTCTTCAAATTCCAACAGTCTGTAATCGTTCTAGTGCAGCACTGTCAGCAGACCGCAGTGGACATTTCCACGCAGCACAAGTGGCACAGACGGAGCAGTTTCTCAGCAGCACACATCATATTGTGTGCAAATGAACAAACCTCGAATCAGAAACTTCCCGCGAATCAGCAACAAAGAATCAGAAACTAAACCCCGCGAATCAGAAACTAAAATCTGCGAATCAGAAACCCAAATCCCACGAATCAGAAACCAAAAGCGCGAATAAGAAACTAAATTACAGGAATCAGATACAAAACCCCGTGAATCAGAAACTGAGAATCAGAAACTAAAAATTGCGAATCAGACACCAAGATCCGCGAATCAGAAACCAAACAAGCCCACGAATCAGAAACTAAAAAAAGCGAATTTGAAACCAAATCTTCCACCCCCTCTGAACATTTTGTTGAATGAGATATTACCGCCAACTTATCCTCATAAGGGATCAAGCCCGCCACCCCCCCTGAACACAATGTTGAAAAGGATGTTGCATTTATTTGTTTTTTTCCCCGTGAGGGATAAAATCCGCCACCCCCTTCTGGCCATCATGTCGAATGAGATATTGCCTTCAACATATCCCCATACCGGACCAAATCCGCCACCCCCTCTGATCACTATGTTGAATGGGATATGACCTTCAACTTATTTATGAGGCTTACGCCTGACAGCCGGGCGCCGGCCAGGTTGTTGTTGTTGCTGTTGTTGTTGTTGTTGTGGTTGTTGTTGTGGTCGTTGTTGTGGTTGTTATGGTTGGGGTTGTTGTTGTTGTTGTGGTGGTGGTGGTGGTTGTTGTTGTTGTTGTTGTTGTCGCGGGGGATAGGACAAGAGGGGTGTGGAGGACGGGGGCCGGGACTTCGGGCGTCCCGGCAGCATCCTTCGGTGGAAGGGGGCTGACAGCCCGGGTGTACCGTAGGTGCACCGAAGTCGGGAGAGCCGTCTGAAACAGGAAGAGCCGCTGTTGGAGGAAGGTCTTTTGTGGCCTCGCATCGCGAGGAAGAAAGTTGTGCACAAGCTCAGGGAGTTCGCAAGCATTGTGGGGTGGGAGTTGAAAAGCGTGAGGCGCACAATGCGGTGTGCAAACCGGAGCCGCATGTCGGTGATGTCAAACCGGACCCTGTGCCCCCACGTTTCTGATGGGTAGCCAGAAGGCTGCAAACCGGTAATTTGTGGCCAGAAATGCGTCAGTACATCATGCAAGAGTTTTGCAGCGCGGAGGTGCGCACGGACATGTATGAAGTGATTGCCGTTTTGGAAAAGCCACGCAGGTTGGAGTCCATTCACCATGGCTCGGTTCGAGAATTGTAAGCACTCACCCAAGCCTTTGAACTGCACTGCCTCATGTGGAGCGTTTTGCAGCCACAGATTGCAGAATCCACCACAATCCCAAGCCAGTTCAGAACATTCCCTTGCATAGTCCTTGGAGCGCAGAGCAGCGCTCAGCGCTGGTAGCGGCCGTGGTTTGCTGGCGGCCTGGCATGTTTGTGGTGAGCCAGCATGTTTGGAGCCCGCAATGGCTCGTTTCTCCGACATGTTTGCGATGAGTAACGGCTCGCTGAAGAGAGACTGGAGGGAACTGACTGCCAGAGGACAGAACTGACGCGACTGCAGCAGCACCGCATGAGGATGACCGCTGAAAACTGATCGCGTGACTGCTGAAACATGGTGACAGGTGCTCTGGGGGCGACTCCGGCAAGTTTGCGGGTGGCCCGGCTAGTTTGTCGCAGCTCGCTTAGAAGAGAGAGGAGGGAACTGACTGCAAGAGTACAGACCTGGCGCGACTGCAACAGCACTGCGGTAGCATGACTGCTAAAAACTGATCGCATGAGTGCGGCAACATGGTGACAGGTGCCTTGGAGCGACTCCGGCAAGTCTGTGGGTGGCCTGGCTTGTTTGTTTCCGCTCGCTAGCGAGCGATCGGAGGAGACGGACTGCAAGAGTACGGAATGGACATAGTTATATATATATTTTACATAGAGATATAGCAGCAAATATATATTTATATATGTATATATATATGCATATACATATATATATAGAGTTTGTTTCCGCTCGCTTACGAGAGATCGGAGGAGACGGACTGCAAGAGTACGGAATGGATACAGTTATATATATCTATCTATATTTTTACATAGAGATATATCAGCAAATATATATATATATACGCATATATATATATATATTTTGATATATATAGATAGATAGGTATATATATCCTAGAGAATCCAAAGCTGTCCTAGGGACAACGTTTCTACAAAGCACACTGCGCCCTTGCCGTTTGTATAGAATGTTGCGCATTTGCGCAGCTGATCTGTGAGAGAGCGAGTACCAATATAGGCCATGTTGCTTGAGCCGGCTATATCTATACCTCTACGTGCGTGATACCACATGCCCCTGGGAAAAACATGTATATATCGTACGTGGAGAAGTGCCCAGAAAGGTCCAAACACTGTTTTGAAAAACCAACCCTTTTTTCAGGTTCCTGTCATAAGACCCTACAACCTCAAGCGTGGATGCGCTACGTTTCCTCATGGGGACACTCCTTCTCCATGCCTTATAGAGAGTGTTAGTGGATTCTTTTTTTCGGGAAGAACAGAACTTGAGGTGTGTTCTCTCTTTTTTTTGAAAAAGCTGTGGTCTCTGAGCTCTTTTCTTTCAAAGCAGACAGTTGTGACGCCTGGCCACTGCTACGCTCAGCGCAAGCTTCTGCCCGAACGTGTGGAACTTCAGCCTACGAAAACCTTGTGTTCCCCAAACCCCTGTCATTGGGGAGGCAGCGTGCAAAGTTGCCACCAAGAGATTTGAACACTTATATAAGTCATTCAAGAGTATTTGTTTGCCACTCATCCGCGATCGGCGGTGGGCATGAAAGCTCGTGCTCTCATGGGCCTTGCCTGGCCCTCAGCTGCTGCAACAGCCCGCGTGTGAAACCAGAAGAGGGAGTGCGAGCTTTAGCAAAAACATTTGGGTACCATCGCAGACATTTTAAGATAGATGATCTTAGATTGCGCGTGTCCTCTTCAAAAGTGTTCTTTCTTCCTCCAACGATTCCCACAGATTGCCACTCGCCTCCATCTTTCATTGGGCGTCGGTTCAGCGTGTCGCCTGCGAGGCTGGCGCTTGCGGCCTTTCCTTCTGAAGGGTTTGAAGGCTGGGTCTCACCGGGTGTGAGGGATTTCGAAAACATGCAAGAAGAGCCACGCATCTAGAATCTAGAACCTACAGTGTACTACAGAGTTGTGATGTGAAAGCATGTTTACCCACGTTCATGGTGAGCTGCCTTCAGCACGTTTCCTCATTCCCATGTTGAGCTGCTTTCGCCCTTCCGTCGCCTATACTCAAAAGGTGGGGTGCCTACAGGATTTGGAACGTGTGTCGGATCTCAAGCTGCTATGGCTGTTGCCTTGCCCGCTGCCACGCCTAAATGGCGCTCAGTGCGTTTTGGGCTCAGCGTATTGGTGTAAACAATCCACCGAACAAGTAAAAACGCAACGAACATCAAGTTCTAGTGACTGTTGAAACAATCATATGGTTGAGGACCCGGCAAAATTTCTTGGACCGAAGCGGAAGTCGAATCTTGTTAGTTTAAGCAATCTGTCGCCCCGAGTGGGTTTGTGCTGGATGTATTTTTACTGTCCTCTCTTTATATCAATTTTTTGTTTTAGACTGAGAAGGGTAGGCAGGGTTCTTGGCGCTCTTGGAAAGCGAGGAAAGCTTGGCGCAGGCAATTCGAGACCACCTGCCACTGAATGTGGCGTCGGTCTTGGAGTCTGACAACTACAAGGGTGGAGACTTGATTATGCTGGGTTCTGCCATCGCACGCCCGAGTGCACAGGAACTGGCAAACAACTATGTTTGGCTAAAGCCAATCATACAGGCCTCGCCAACCAAGGTGTGGTGCTGCCTAAAGTTTACAATTGTTTGTGTGTACCTGCACCAATTGTTTAACCAATTTTCAAAGCATTGTTCAACATTTCTGTTCGGTCGACTTTGCACATTCCTTTAGTCAAGGTCTAATCTGCAGTAACACTAAAGGGCTAATGCTCACTGCGAAGAAGCCTGAAGCCACGCTCCACGGAGCAACCTTCTCAAGTGTATGGGCGGGGGGGTGTTCTTTCCTCAAGTTTTTTTGCTGAGGTTGCAAACTGTAGGTTTCATAAGGGGTTCTGTTGTGGCTTGAGGTGCCCAGCGCCTACTTTGTGACGGACGCCTTCTTGACGCTTGACAAAAAGCTCGGCTACAAGCTTTTCAGACCCGGACCCGGGGAGGACCGGGCCTACCTCGCTGGACGCGAGGGTGTTCGCGCAAAGAAGTGTGTGGGGGCACTCCGGTACCTCTGGAGGAACTCCACCAAAGCGCATGATCAGAGGGTCCAGGACATGAAGTCATGCTTAAGCCCAAGCCCTGCTCGTGCTGCTGAGCCAGAAGACGCTCATCCAAAAGATGAAGTTTTGATATACAAATGTTGTGTGATTTTTCCTAATTGTCGGGCGATCGGCGATCACTTTGAATACGCAAAGCTCTTTTATATAAGGTCGATGCGGAAGAGGCTGGCGCTTTTTTGTCTGATGCCGCTGCAGATGACGCGCCTGTGGCTGATGGAGATGAATCAGCGGATTCCGATGAAGCTGCTGCCCCTATGGCTGATGCCCCGATGTCTGAAGCTGAACCAGGTTCAAGTGATTCTGATGTCGAAGTCGAAAAGCAGCAAAAGGTGATTGAAGCTGAGCAGGGCTCTACAAGTGGATCTGATTCTGGCGAGACGCCCAAGACTGTTGAGCAGTCTTCGTCGGAATCTGAAACCTTGAGGCTTCCTGGCAGGGTAGACGAGGAAATCTCAGATGTTTCATCTGAAAGTTCAGACCTTCACAGGGATTCTCAAGTGTCGTCTGGGTGGATGGGCAAAGGGATCAACTTTGCCTTTCACGAACATGAGAAGGAGAAGTCTCGTGAGAAGCATGTGGAGAGCATGCTGAAGGAGTTGAAGGCTGACATGGCTATCCACAGAGGGTTTGATGAGCTCAAGAACCGCGCTGTCGCCAGGCTGATGGCGGATGAGAATGTTTTTGAGTTTTACGTGGAGTATTGCCGCAGCTCCCTCCAGCGATTTGGTGATGTGGTCTATGGACAACTCGCTGATCGTGGGCACTACTTGGAGTGGATCTTGGAAAAGAAACGAATGTTGATGAACAAGAGGAAGGAGAGGTCTTTGTTTGGGGGAAAGGTGACGGTGTTTACTGAAGTTCATTTCGGGGATGTCAGCAGTTCTTGTATTCTTCATTCGTTCCAGGAGAAGGGTGGCTCTGAGTCTGAAGATGATCAGCTTGCCTGCCAAGGTGACAAGGCACCGAGGGGTATCTTTTTGTGTGAAGAGGTTTAGCAGTCTAGTCAAGATTGCCAGCCTGCCTGGTTTTAGTTTTGACCCCTTCAGGATCCAAAGCCCTTGAAGCGAGCTCTGAGTTTCATGGATCTAGATGGCTGTCCTCCAGATGCTTCTTGGGAGCGGGCGAAATGCTGCAAGAAACCCAAGCTGGCTGATGCCGCTGTTGCAGCTGTGAGTGGCGATATGCGAGTTGTTCCACCAACTGTAGTGCTTTGGCCGCGGGTGTGTGTGTGTGTCTGTGTGTGGGGGGGGTAGAAATGTTTTCCAGGTAGGTGTCCATGTAGGTGTCAAATGTTTTTCATGCCATGCGTGGTAGGTGTCCAGGTCTTTGTTCCATGCAAGTAGGGGTGTGGCTCGTGTTTCTGGTCAGGTGAAGCCGGCCAAGAAGAAGACTCCTTGTGATGGGCCCAGGCTCGACGTCTTCCAGGGGGAGCGCTTGGATGATATTCCACTTGAAGCGCGGCCGCTTCAAGGTGTTGAGTACAAGGGGAAAAAGGGCTACACGGTGCATGGTGCGAACGGAGCTGCAACTCAGATGGTGAAGTCTTACTTTTCCTTCTTCGTTTGTGGTGGTTGCATTTTGTAGTTCAACTGCCAGTTCGGTTTTTGAAATACATGTTGAAGAAGAATCTGAGGCGATTGAGGTCTTGATCTTCACAAAAGCGTACGTCGTGAAGAAAGTAGGTGGACGTTCCTCATCTGCCACTGCCAACCATAAAACTGGTCAAGTGACATGGACTAAATTTGGTGGTGCAGGGCCTGCATGGGCTGAAGCAAAAGCCCGTGCAAACTTTTGAAGCTTGTTTGTTTGGGGTGTGCCCAGTTCATCCTTCCCCTAGCTCTACTGTAATGAAAGATATGTTAAACATAGCAAGAATCACTTGGCTTAGCTTGCTTATTTGGGGAGGGCTGGGGTTGATGCGTTTGCCTTCTTACATCTTGGAAGGCAGCTATTTCGGGGGGGTTGCGCATCCAATGGATGCCCAAAGTGGGTGCCTCATAGGCTTGAGGAGGTTCCTATCTGCAAACTCGGAGGTTGCAGCCCTTTGCAAAAATATGCGTTTGCCAGCAGTGCAAATTTCAATCCCTCACATCACAGTGGCTGTGTTTCCTGCAATACTAGCAACGCAACCCCCTAAAGCTTGGCTCAAAGGCGTACATGTCATTCTGAAGTTGCGCATACAGAAACAAACAATTTGGGATCAAACCATACGTTATGTCTTTCTCTTGCTATCTCGTATCTAAAAGCGTCTTTGATTTTCCATTTTTCTGGCCACCATGGTGAAGAGAATCGTGGAGAAGGATGTGGCTCGACGAGTCAAGACCGTCAATGACAAGTTGCCCTTCAAGGAAGCTGGGGATACCAAGGTCCGCCGGCCCATCTCCATGCACGGGAAGCAGCGGGCCTGGATCATCAATGGACTACGCCATTTGAAAGCTCCGACTGCCGCCTGGCGCTGTTTTTTTCCAAGACCACAACAAGCAAGCGCTGGGGTCAGCAGGCAGTCGACAATCTGTACCCCCCAACAAGGATATAGCTGCGTTGGCAGTAGGACTCAAAGGGGCCTCATAGCTTACACACCTTTTTTGTGGGAGAGAGGCTATATGTATAGTGAACGTCTCAGGTCATTGCCACACTAGTGGCCCTGATCTTTGCGGTGCCTGGTCTTGACTTCGAACGGCCCATCGATCGCTTGGAGACCTTTGCTGGATGTATGTCTGTGACAAAGGGAGAGTGGGAGGAGACAATTGTTGTGGAGCGTTGCCATTTTTCCAAGATTCAATGCCATATCTCATGTTGAGGCAAGCTTGTAAACATGTGGGTGATCAAGTGTCCCTCAATGGTCCAGGATGTTGCCAAAAAAAGGAATTCAAACAAGTCTCCATTGACGCATGTCTAGCTAGTGGATATGTTTCACCATTCTTCCAGGAGGGGAGAAAGGCAGTGCCGTTCGATGTCACCTACTCCTCTGACATGGATTTACTTTCAGCGCAAGGGTTTGCCAATGCCCTCTACCATGCCTGCAATGTCCTTCCTGGGTCTGGCTCCATGTCAGCGCCAGTTTGCAGCACCTTTGTCATAGTGCCGGGCGCATAGCTGTCAAGGGGATGGAGTGCAAACAGTCTTCCCCACTAAGATACAAGTAGAAAATATGGTGGAAAGGGGCGTTTCACTTTTGTAGTCCCTCAACCTCCCCTAATGGGTCAATCCTGCGTTCCCAGGTCGAGAGGGAGCACTCATCGGAGCCCAACAAATCCTTTGGGTCGCCAAGATTCAGAATCAGTGCGGCAAGGGACTATCCTTGCAAACAGGGCTTTGGTCATACTGTTCATCTTGGCTGCCAAAGGTTGTTGGACCATATTGGAGCAGCCAGCGTCGAGCTGTATGGAACACTTGCCGCTGTTCCAATATTTTTTGCGGCTGGTGCCCCAAGTCAAAATGTTCATGCGGATGGGTGACCACGGCGGTCCAACTCCCAAGCCAACATTGCTCTACTCCAGTTCTTTGGCAGCGCTTGGCCCTATAACAAAAGGTGGTGCCCCACCCGCCCAAATGAACCCACACATTTGAACCCCAGTGGAAATCCCACCATAGTCTCACATTCTCCCAGGGCACCCCACTGAGCCCGGGTTCAACCTAGGCCACGCGTGCATTGCTGGTCTCAACGATTTCCGGACTATGCCCCAGCATCGCAATCGTGAGATTACAGTTCGCTACACGAACCGGGCTGGTGAGAAGCGCTGGCATGGAGGGAAGGATATGAAGGGAAGTCAATCATACCCCAGACAGTCACTTGCATGCAAACGCAGCAGGATTGGGTTCACAATGTTACACGTTAGCAAAAAACCATTCCATCAAACCTATTCACAACATGACCTGCCAATTTCCTTTTCGCACCATCCCCAAATCTGACCCACACAAGTTCTCCCCACATCAGCCAATGGCCACTTTGCCCCTATGACTTGATGGGGTCAGGTTTTGGGGGGTCACCTGAACTCTTCTGGTCAAAGAACATCGCACCATGTTTCACACCGCTTCAGGTTTGGTGTGTCGCTGGCAAGGCTCCGGACTTTGCATGAGAAGAGGAACAAGCGGAAAGCGGTTCGTTTCCTGAGGGCCGCTCGGCGTACCACCAATGATTTCGACACCAGGGTCAGAATCAACAAAGCTTGGACTGATGGCGCAGATCTTTCAAGCGTCATCTCATACTTATCCCAGAAGTAGGATTATTCCATATGTCTTTTAAGGTGGGAGTGGAGACCCTCTGTCATTGTTGCCCTGAAAATGCAAACAACTCTAATTGTCAGTAACTTTGGGGTTGATCCACAGGCCACTGGACTACTTAATTCGCACTCAATTGGCTATCGGCGAAGTTCTCACTGCGCTGCTGGAGCTTTGATCTGGGGTAGAAAAGGATTTGCGCTCCATCTTCAAGAGGGGCAGCTGTCAGACTGCTCTTTCACAAGCTTTTTGAGAATTCTGTACCGGGTCAGAGAAGCTCAGAACTCTGAACAACAAACCAACAGGTCTTCGCCTCCTCACCTTACTCACCTTTCTCCTGGTCTTCCCTTCATTTCCTCCCAGTCAACCGCGGCTGGGAGGCTTGGCAGCCGCGCCAGGGTGGTGATCTGCGCCAAGGGAGGCCTGCGCAGAGATATGTTGGCCTAGAATGTAGCCTTTTGAAGAATGCTGTTGTGGGGCCTGGTAACCGAGACCTCGGGGGCTGCTATCAGGAGAGGAATTTGTTCTTCTGGGCTGGATTCTTGTTGGGGTGGCCTACAATGAAAGTCAATGATACATGCGTTCCAGTGTGCATGAGCGTGCAGGTGTGGATGCCGCGCATTGTGCTTGGGGGTGCAGAATCTGTGGGCCTGCCTGGCCCCAATTGTCAGAGAAGTCGAGATGTCACCGTGTCATTTTTTAAGAAAAACATAGAAAAACACTTCAAGAAAAAGCTGCGATTTGCCGAGAAAAAGCTGCGTGGTGTACCTAAAAAGCTGCGTGGTGTAGAAACACTGCTCACAACACAGTTTCATCGCATGTGAACTTCAATGGTCCTCACCTTTTCTCACCTAGTCTTGGCATCAGTGTCCTGAGAAAATCGAGTATAGAAGCTCAAAGGGTGACCGTTTGGAGCTTTCATCCAACTTCAACCTGCCTGTTTCAGCATTTTGGTTGCAGTGCTGAACTATGCCTCCAAGCCAAGTGCGTTATCGCATCGTTGGCAAGTCGGGGTCCATGGGCACCACTAAGAAGGCTGATGGAAAGAATGGAAAGACAACAAAGAAGGAGAAGCCAGGTCGAAGCCCAAAAGATCAGAAGAACCAAAAAGCAAAAGCAAAGGATGCAGTGAGAAAGAATACGGGCAAGAAGGTGGAGGAGAAGAGCTCAAAGCAAGAGAAGAGCGCAAAGCAGGAAAAGCAGGAGAAGAAGGTGGGGAAGGATGCCACCAAGAAAGGAAAGAGCGGAAAGGATGATCCTGAGGAGGTGGAAGAAGTCCCAGCAAGGAAGAGTGCGCTAAGGAATCCACTTACTAAGAAGCATGTGGAGCCAGCGGCAAAGACAAGTGGAGCCAGCGCGCCTAAAGAGCACAAGGAGAAAAAAGAGAAGGGCAAGAAGGCGAAGAAGGAGAAGAAGGAGAAGAAGGAGAAGGATGGTGAGAAGAAGACAGGTGGGAAGGCTGAGAAGGTGGCCAAGCGGAAGGAAAAGAAGATGAGTGCGAAGGAGGCGAAGGAGAAAGCGGAGGAGGAGGAGAAGGAGATGAAGAAGAAGCGCAAGGCTGAGGAGATGGGGAAGGAGGACAAGAAGAAGATGAAGCGAGAAGGCTCAAGCCCTGCGACCCGTGATTCAGAATCCGCCACGCCTTCGACAAAGTCATCAAAAGCCAAGGCTGAAGCTCGGCTGCAAGAAATGGCAAGCCTTTTAGAAGGTCTGTCACATGAAGATGCGTCTGAAGATGGCCTTTCTGAGCTCCTTTGTGCGGGGGATGCAAGCGAAGACCCTGACGAGAGCGAAGATGATGATGCTGAGGGCGAGGAAGAGGAAGAAGTGACAGAGGATGCAGAGGAATGTGGAAGTGACGAGGAGGATGAGGGCGATGACGACGAGGGTGCAAGCGATGAGGCTTCAGTGGAAGGAGGAGGTGAAGTGGGGGAGGAGCCGGAGGAGAATGAGAGCGAAGCGTCTGAAGATGAAGATGAAGATGAAGAAGCAGATGAAAAAAAAGATGGAGGGGGAAAGCGCGCAGAACCTTGCCACGCCTTGGTCCCAGTGGTCACTGACACCTCTATGGCTGTGGTTGGCATGCGCAACAGTTCCACTAACAAGGCAGAGTGGGACAAGTTTGTGCGAGAAGCACAGTCTCGCCACAAGTTTCCTGCAGAACTGTCTGAGTTCTTCGCGACCAAGAAGACTGAGCTGTTCAACATTTGGTTGGACAGTTCAATGGACTGGCAGTCTTGCAAGCTACATGTTGAGCGCGAACATCACAAGCGCAACAAGACTGTCAAGGGCTGGCAAGCAGTGCAGGGAAAAACATTGAGACAGCAGCACCCTGTATTGTATGTGTTAAAAAAGTTTTTGGACTTCCAAGGAATGTGTTATAGGAATTTAAAAACCTCAAGGTGATCTTACTTAGCTCTGTGTGGTGCACATGTGCTCCTGAGGTACGACGAGGACAAGTTCAAAACGCTCGTCGCCAAAAGAAAGGCCAGCGGCCTCTTTTATGAGGATGAGGATTTCCCAGGCGACGACGATGAATGTTGGTTTTTCATGAAGTGTGGTGAGAAGGTCGCACAGTCTGATGAGACTGCTGAGAAATTGAAGCTTTCCGCCAAAACTGAAGTAGACCAAGATTTGAGGATGGCTTTGACCGACCCGGATAGTGGTATCCTCCGGCCTGGTGCACTGCCGAAGATCAGCGCTGGGCGGCAAGGATCCAAAGAGCTCCTGGATTCGATGGCCAAGGCTCGACCAGTCTCTTTCCCTTACCAGCACCTACCAACAGAGCCTAATTACCATAAGTCTTCAGAAGCCAACGCATTACATGGACCTTTGTACGCCAGACCTTCCATTCGTTTCACTCTAGATTTGGCAGGTGTCAGCTCCAAAGAAAGTGCAAAAGCCTAGCAGTGGAGAGGTGGAGGAAGCAAAGCCTAAGACACCACTTGAACGTGCCACAGCGATCATGTCAGATCTTTTGCCACTGGCAGCTACTGCCCGTACCCAGTCCATCAAGCTATCGACTGTGGAGTACGCTGGTGAGCTATCAGCCCAGCTTTTGGAACATGCCAAGCAATTGGAAGGCCTTTTCAAAAAGTTCAAGAAGGCTGTGGACAAGAAAGCTTCGCCGGCTGATCTCCAACCGCTCTTCAAGCAGTTTGACCAGATGAAACTCTGTGGGGAGAAGTCTAAGGCCTGGTCTGTCGCCAGCTGTGAGTGTCGACCCATTTGCCATCTATCCACAATCATTTATCCACAACCTTCCAATTCCCAAAAAAGTTGAGATGTAAAAACAAACCGTTTGAGGAACCTTCCCATGTCCATCTGCTCTCCTCCATGCAGGCAGCAGCTGCCGCCCTGCTTCGGCCTCCTGGCAAGAAGAATCCAAAAAGCAAGGGGAAGTCTGAAGCGAAGGGCCGTGCCAAGAAGTGACACTTTAGTCTTGAGTGTTTTTGGGTTTAAAGGTCAGAGAGAAAGATCTTTGACCGCGGGGCGTGCCCAGGGCTGTGGGGAGGTCTAGACCTGCGAAACAAACTGTTCTTGGAAGCAATGTGTGCAAAACCATGCTCATGCTTTTTTCCGCAGACTATCTCCAGTGCAGTCCTACTGGCACATTTCGACTTCCAACCTGTGGAGAGATTCTTTTCGGAGCTTGAAAACATTTGCGACTCCTTGGTCATTGGTCGGTATCATTTCTTTACGTTCGATTCATTCGGTTTCTATTCAGTGTTGTTGCCACCGTTTGTGGAACGTCACTCGGGCCTCTCAAACCTGCTGTGCAACATTTTGCAACCATGTCCATGTCGTGGCCCGGTCCTGCTATGCCAGGTGCAGCCCTGACGTCCAGGAGCCAGCCAGGGAGACCTGTTGAGTTGGAGCGTCGTGACATCATGTTTGAGAGAAGCGTGGTACCAACTTGTAGCCACACCAAATCATCATCGCAACCCTGCAGGAAAAGAAAGCGATGTCCTTTTGAGTCTTACAACGAATCTGAAACAGTTGGAGTCTTGACGAATTTGATTTCCAGAGGGCAATTGAGTATTGCTTCGGCAGCTGAAATTGCAAGATCAGTGGTGAAAGACCACGACCTACCCGATGCCGCTGCAATTAGGTAGCATTCAACATGAAACCTTGTTCATTGTGTGTGCCCCCCTCAAGTGTGGTGCACTGCTCACCCCTCAGGTCTGAGTCGCCCCACATGTGAAGGTTCCCACTTTCAACCGCCTGCGCATTGCGCCAAGGTGAAAGCTTTCAGTTCCCTGGGGTGTGATGGGGCACACCCTGCAAATTCAGAACGAGACCTTCACAGGTGGCTGCGGGGTCTTTACAACTTCAAGTTGGAGCCATATGTAATCAGCCTCAACTTACAGGCCACCTGGTTGGGCTTGAAAAGAGATTTTATTAACCTTGGCTTTCTTAAAGACAGTGAGTCTTGTTGGTCAACACTTCTATCCATTGCCAACTAGCAAGGTTGATGGGGTGGAAGCCCGACCGGTGCAAGCTGCTTGCATAGACTTGTTCAGAAACACTTTTGGTGCGGGGTCTTGTTTTGAGGGCTTATATCAATACTGTAAGTGGAACAGTTTTTGGTGAATGCAAGGTGCGGGCGCTTCTCCCTCACGAAGTCATCGACTGCTTGGCGAAAGCAGGCTGTCCTTCTGCTTTTGATTCGATGATGCTGGGACACCTTGACACAGCCTCTAGAGAGAAGTTTTGGTGTCACGTCCAACATCTCGACCCTTGGAAGAATCACCCTATCTTTGAGCGTATGGAAGGTGGTACCATGGGTGATGTAATACCAATAGCGGTGCACGGTGACGGCGCCGTGATGAAACGCGACGACGAGTGTTTTGTGTGGAGCTTCAGCAGCTTCTTCGGATCTCTTGGGCAGATCCGAGATGTCCTTCTGTTCAAGTTCCCCTTTGCCATTGTTCACGAACGTCACATGAGGTCTCCCAATGAAACATGGCAGCTGGGTGTTGTTTTTGATTTGGACCACCCAAGCATTCTAGTTTGTCCACCCAACATTGTTTGAGAATATGTTTGAAATGAGAAGACTGTGTGCAAAACAAAGGTACGCAGCGCTGTTGAAACGACAATCGCCAATGTCTTTGCCTGGAGCATGAAGTGCTCGTCCAGCGGGGTCGCTCCTGTGACCGGGTTTTACGATGAGGAGTTCAAGAAGACTTCATACCGGTATGGCATGAAAGGTCAAACGTTGGCCTTGGGGTGGAGGTGTCTTGGGTATAACTTCACAGCTTATAACTTATAACCTTTTGTTTTGCCTCTATGAGGAGCTGTATGGTGGTTTACTGTTTTGGTAGGCCAGTAACCTCCTGACTCAGGGCCTGCTATTTCACCATGAAGGCAGATCTGAAAGCCCGCCATCAAATGAACCTGTTCCAAAGATGGTACCGATGCTCACTGTGGCTTGTCTTTTGGGAGTCCACTTTTCTTGGTGTACCCAACTGGGTTTGAAAGCCAGTATATATGGATATCAAGTTCAACCCGTATGGATAAGAAAAAATATGTATGTAATCTATCAAGTTTGTATATCTATCATGTATGGATATTTGCGTTGTGCTTTGCACTGCTCCCAGGCTGTGTGACAGCTGCCTCGCTTCTTCTGGCAAGCGGAGTTGCCGCTTCATGAACTATCGCAACTTTGGAACGTCTGCTGCTTGGCCGCTGACTGTGCTGAGCCACGAAGATTACTTGCGCTTGGAAGCAGTTCCGTCACCGTGGGTTTCAGTCGAAGGCTTTCGACTGGGATCTGTTTCGTGGGACTTGTTACATTTGATCTTTTTGGGCCACGGCAGAGATCTCGTAGCAAGTGCTATCCGGGTGATCATCCGCGAGGGTTGCTACGACTATGTGTGCTACGACTATGTGGGTTCCAATCAGCTAGATGCTATCTTGAGTGTTGTTCACAAAGAAATTCATGACACCTGCACAAAGAATGGGCCCCTTGGACCATGCCCGGACATTCTCTATTGCCAATTGTCCTTTTATTTTTTTGGAATGCGGAGTTAGCTGAAGTGAAAAGGAATAGCTATAGAAGTATCTGGTTCAACAACCATATATCAAGGTACTATGTGCCTTGCAAGCCAGTGCTCAGCGAAGCGAACATGGGAGGGTGCGAGTACGCTGAAATTGGGAGCCGCTACAAGGCTTCGCGCGTGAAAGTCTTGCTGTGGTGGATTACCCGCAAGAGTCAGGAGGCACATGTGTGTGAAAAAAAACATATTGAGACGTCGAACCTTTCCCCTTATAATTGGGACAGAGTTTTCACAAAACCGTGCCACATTTAAAACTTGTGAGCTGGTATCCGTCCAAATCGCTTTGTTTCAGGTAGCTGACGCTAGCCCTACAAATGCATTGCTTCAAGTCTTGGCAACTTGCTGCTGGGCCCTTCAACGTTTCCTGGAGGTCATTGACAACGCTGGCCTGGTCGTAGAGCCAGAGGAGGCTGCCGAAGGAAGCAGCACCTTGTGGGCGCATGTTCGTCTTTATGCATGGCTAGCTCTGTACTGCTCCGACCGCAAATTACTGCTTTTCAAAGTGCGCCCGAAGGCGCACTATCTATGTCATGTCGCCATGTCTTTGAGTCAAACACGACTCAATTTCAATGCCTTTCACACCTTTGACGAAGAAAGCTTTCTAGGCAAAATCAAGAGCATCTGTCAAAAGACGCATGGCTCCACTATGACACAAAGAATCTACCAGAGGTACTGCTTGTGTCTAGCTTTGTTTCTGCACCACCAACGGCAAATCGACAAATCCGTGTGAGAAAAACAAGGCCTTGGAGGGCTCCATGGATTGCCGCCGGAGCAAGCGGGTGGAAGTGCAAGTTGGAAAAAATCTTGAGGTCTACAGTTCCTTTACTTTGGTAGGTTTAAGGGTGAGAAGAGGGCACCATGGTTCTAAGGGATGAGCTTTAAGTACACGGGTGGTCATGGGGTATAGCTGTGAGCAGCGACCACGACCGGAGCGTAAAGAGGGCACCATGGTTCTAACAGATGAGCTTTAAGTACACGGGTGGTCATGCATTGCTCCTTCGGTGCATGTGGTATAGCTGTGAGCAGCGAACACGACCGAAGCGTAATCGACAGCTCGACTTCGATTTCCCTACCAAAAAAAATACATTGAACACAGCTTCAGTTTTTGTTTGTCGAGGCCTGTTTCCAAAGTCCTCGCCAAAGCAAAGGATCCACTGCCTTTGTTTAATGATCGATATCGGAGTTATCGGTTGTAACTTATTATACATATATATATATAGAGGCCCAAGTTTGCAAATCCTCACATTACTTGTGAGGATTTGCGGTGGTGTGTGTAGTTCTGTGTGCTACTATAAATACTGGTCCACTGGTCGCCGTAGGTGCAGTTCATGACTTGACCTGCAGCTTGGAAATTGAAAGTAATTGTTTTTTGCCCTGTACGATGCGCAAGACAGCGTCCTACGCTTTCGTGTGCTACTATAAATACTCGCCGTAGGTGCAGTTCGTGACTTGACCTGCAGCTTGGAAATTGAAAGTAATTTTTTTTTTTGCCCTGTACGATGCGCAAGACAGCGTCAGCCGCTGTCGTGTGTATCTTCTTTGTCTGTGATCACATATAGCAGACCTGTGCTATATGCATATTCAAGCCTCGATGACACCGGTGCTATAAAGAACCATGGTTTTGACCAACGGTGTGGCGCAATGAAAACGAGAGCGTTTTACACAAACGACAGCGACGCTGTCGTTTGCATCAAAAGCTGTCCCTAGCAAAGCGTTGGATTCTCTAGGATATATAGATAGATATATCTCGACATATTTTGTTTGTTTTTGCTTGGAACTGAAGAAGCTGCAACAAACACCCCAGCAAGTTCTTCTAAAACACAGCGAGGGCGAAACTTTGAACAGGGGATTGCAGACAGCGCCACTGATAAGCTAAGTAAGGCACGCAGTCTCTGTTTGCCAGTAGGTACTGCCCAAAATCTTCTTTTCTCAGGCTGCAGAGCGGTCTGGCAGAGTTGGGGTCAGCCAGCCTGTTTGGAGCCCGCAAGTGTTCGTGTCGCCAACATGTTTGCAATGAGCAACGGCTCGCTTATACGCAAACATGGGGAAAGGTTACCGAAGTGTGTTAAGGGTGCAATGCGTTGGACGTACCTGCATGAATTGATATTGCAAGAATCTTCATTGAACCCACTAGTACAGCATAACCCCAGATACTCATCAACCAAGGCCAAAAAAACTGAAGCGGTCTCCGGATGAACAAAGTGGAGAGGTGCTGCGTGTGCATTCGAAGCCATCAGCATCACAGCTTTCATTACCGCAATTACCATGCCCGAACCGCCCTTCATGAACTTGTTGATAACCATGTCTTCTTGACCTCAGCGCGATGTAAATGGCACAGCAATCCAAACTTTTGGGGCGAAATGGAGTGAAGAAGATTTGTGTGGTGTGCGTCCCAGACTTGTTGGTGCCAGTCTTCTCAAGTTTTTGGAAGGGTTTGTCTTTGTATCAGGCATGCATGCACTGAATGTCAAGCTTTTGAAGGCTCACTGGCATCAATGCTCTATTGAAGCAATGTCCTATTCCTACTTGACACCCTGAAACCTTGCTACCTACAGACCTTGTCAATCATAAAAGCATCTGCTAAGAGCACTGTTTTGCAAGTCGCCCTCGCGGCGAAGCAAGTCCGTGAGTCAGCATCATGCCATCTCATGGCCAGACGTCACCTAGGCTGATCACACTTGCATTTCCATTGTTTCTCCGCGCTAATGCAAGCTAGTACGGGGTTCCAGCTGCAGCATTCTCCTCTCACCGGTTGCCCCCCGTAATCACACCTCCGTTCCACCCTGCAACAACCTTTCGTCTCAGTAGTCTCCGTGCCGACGTTTTTGGACGTGCGCTCCACTATGCTGCTTGCGCTTTTCTCGGTCTCCTGGCCGACGTTCTCGGACCGGGGACATGGGCAAACATCAGTCTCCTTGCCGAGGTTCTCAGGCTTGGGAGGCCATTCCTGTGCCATGACGTTGTTGTAGCTCACGCACAATGCAAGGATGAGGCAACCGAATACGCCGGATTTGGGCGCCATGGCAATGCCGACACCCCTGAGCTAAAAAGCGTCGCTGAGTGGCTTGAGGAAAAACTTGCAAAAACAGCCACGGAAGAACATAAAGATGCTGAAAAATGACGCAAAGATCCAAGCTCCAACAGAAGAGCTAGTATATCAAAGATGTTCAAATTGAAACAAATTCCAAGGTTAAGCTCTCCAATTGGCTTAAGAACATATAGCAAATTCACAATTTCAAACCTCCGACTGACATATTCCCAGCAGCTGAGCGTCCCCACAACAGGATGCAGAAGAGATTGATGACGAAGCCATGGCGGAGCAGAAGGACAAAGGAACAAAGAATAATCCCAGCCAATGAGCCAAACGTGCAAAACACAAATCCATGGGGAAAAACAAATGAAGGGCAAAACACAAAACCCCGAAACCAAAAAAGCGCATAAAATCAACCATCTGATGGAAAAAAATCTTTATAAGGCTTTCTAAAAACACTAAATCTTTAAAAGTTCATGCCTCATCAACAATCTTGGGTAATCAGTCAGTTTGTAATATTTTTGGTTCAACTTTTCTGCAATATCTTGCACAACATAATAACCTTTCAGCCAGTGGGAAGTTCTTTCTTTCTCTGTAATTGCTTTCTTTCTCATTATCTTTACTCGGTCTCCTACTTCTAAAGAAGGGTATATTCTTTCTTTCTTTGCTTTTACTGAAACATTGAGTTTTGCTCTAAACTCATTCCTTTCTTTCCTTGCTTCATTTGGAGTTAGTCCAGTAGCACTATGGACGTCTTTGTTGTTGTATGTTAGTAAAATCTCGGTTATGTAATCTATCCATTGAATGTTATTTTTTCCTTTCTTCTCATCATTCTCAACCCTTTTAAAAATTTTATCTTTAAATGTCCTAATAAATCTTTCAGCGAAGGCTGGATGACCTCTAGTTCTATAAAGTTCAATCCCTTCATCTTCTACTAGTTGTTTGAAGTCAGCACCACTTATACTACCTTCATCATCAGTGTATATGATTTTTGGTTTTGCCCTCATCTTTTCTAGCCCTTCCATTGTTCCAGCGATGACATCGGCAGGGTTTTTGCTTTTAATAGGGACTACTACAGCATATTTACTTAATACATCAATCATTACCAACCCAGCTCTAAACTTTTGTGTTGCTTCTATATCATTTTTTGAAATGAAAAACAAACCAAGTTGAAAAGTATGGTTATTGTGGGGGACTACAAAACTGTTCTGACCCCTTTGCTTTCTCTTAATCTCAACATTCTTTCTAAAAAAAATATTCAACATCTTTCATAGTAATACTTTGATCTTTCTCTCTGGCATCTTTTAAAGTTGTAGCCTTGCTCCCATAACCACTTCTATCAAAATAAATATTACTAATAATCTTCTGTTTATTATCAGCCATTATATTTATAATGATATTTTATTAGAAAAAGCGCAATTACATTGAACACATAAGCCTATACAATTATCTTTGAAGTGGCTTTGTTCATTATTAACCCTTTGACAGGTTATATTTGATGAAATCCTGCCATCTTCAAAATCTATCACCAACGGTTCATTACAATTCTCACACTGTGTATTCATCAAACCCATCAAAAAATCTACATCAACATAATCATTTCCTTCTACATCTCTACCTGCTTTCTTGTCTTGCTCTTCATAGTTCATAATTTTATTTTTGAAATATGTTTCTACTCTTAACTTACTTAAATCATTTTCATCAGCATCATATTTATAAAACTTAACTCTATTTAAATCTCTGGATCTTGTAATGGCTGTCCAATACCAGTTCTTGCTACAATACTCTTTGCTCCAATCATATATCACAATATCATCATCAACACTACAGCCTTGCTTACTATGGCAGGTGTAGCAGTAAGCATATATAAAATGCTTTCTCAATACTTTCAGTTCTATATTTTGCTTCTCATTAGTTGCCACATTTTGTAAAACAACAATATTGCCAACAATATTTGAAATCCTGAATTTAAAATTCACATTAAATTTCGTCCCTTTATTCTTAACATACTTTCTACATATTACCTCCTCACCTATCACATATTCATCTTCTATGCCTTTCATTTTTCTCATTCTGCTACTCACCTCTCTGGTGGGCTACGAGGGCCTGGTACAGTGCCAGTTCCGCATCCCGCGGCTGCACGGGGCCCGGGAACAGCTTGGTGAGGGCTGCAAGACTTGCAGGAGTTGGAGCTGAGAGTTGCAAGGCCTGGGGGCAGTGAGGTCTGCATGGGCCTTGCTCTATTCCAATCGCAGCGCCATGATCCATGACAGTCCGGGTCCCCAATGTGCAGGTACAATAGGTGCTTCGGGGAGAAAAGGGGCTTTGTGTGAGCCACAGGTCCATATCCCTACATTGCTTCTCAACTGGAGGCGTGTGCTCGGAGTTGCGGAGTGTGAGAAAGGATCTAGAATCTAGAACATCCAGAGGAATCAGAAACCCAAAAGCTCCTTCGTCAGATGCGTTGAGTTTCTCGCGCAGAGGCGGGGGTGACCTCGAGGGGAGGCAGCTGGAATTCAGTATTATAAATATAAACCCCCGCTCTGGCCACGTTGCTACGCGCCCACACAAGACTTGTGTTGCATGTGGATGTTACGTCTAGATAGAATTAGTATAAATCGGGCATAAGCTAAGGGGGGGGAGGGGAGGGGGAGCTGGAATCCCGCTCTGGCCACTTTGCTATGCGCCCACACAAGACTTGCGTTGCATGTGGATGTTGCGTCTAGATAGAATTAATATAAATCGGGCTAAGCGGTGGGGGCTTCAGGGGGCTTGGGGGGGGCATAAGGGGGGGTGACCTTTAGGGGGAGCTGGAAATAACCACACATTGCTATGCTCCCAGACAAGACTTGCGTTGCATGTGGATGTTACGTCTAGATGGAAGTTAGTATACATTTCCACCCCCGCTCCGGCCACGTTGCTATGCGCCCACACAAGACTTGCGTTGCATGTGGATGTTACGTCTAGATAGAATTTAGCATAAATCGGGCTTAAGCTAGGGGGGAGGGCTTAAGGGGGGATTAAGGAGCTGGAATTTAGTAGCTTACGGGGGCTTGAAAGGGGGGCCTTAAAGGGGGGCCGAAAGGGGGTGCTTAATAGGGGGGCTTAAGGGGCGGGGCTTCAGGGGGGGCTTAAGGGGGGGCTTCGACGGGGGGCTTCAGGGGAGGTGGGGGCTTCAGGCACCTTTAGGTGGGGGGGGTGACCTCGAGGGGAGGCAGCTGGAATTCAGTATAAATCACCACCCCCACTCTGGCCACATTGCTATGCGCCCACGATGGAAGTTAGTATAAATTTAAAGCCCCGGAATTTAGTACCAAAAAAAATCACCACCCCCGCTCTGGCCACATTGCTATGTGCCCACACACAAGACTTTCGTTGCATGTGGATGTTGCGTCTAGATAGAATGGGGGGGTGGGGGTTGAGGGGGCTTAAAAGGGGGGAAGGGGGGGAGGACCGTTAAGGGGGGGAGGGGAGGGGCAGCTGGAATTTAGTATAAATCACCACCCCCGCTCTGGCCACGTTGCTATGCGCCCACACAAGACCCGCGTTGCATGTGGATGTTACGTCCAGATGGAAGTTAGTATAAATATAAACCCCCGCGTTTACTATAAATTTTGACCCCCGCTCTGGCCACGTTGCTATGCGGCCACACAAGACTTGCGTTGCATGTGGATGTTGCGTCTAGGTAGATTTTAGTATAAATCGGGCCAAGCGGTGGGGGCTTCAGGGGGCTTAAAGGGGGGCATAAGGGGGGTGACCTTCAAGGGGGGGAGGGAAGGGGGAGCTGGAATTTAGTATAAATAACCACCCCCACTCTGGCCACATTGCTATGCTCCCAAACAAGACTTGCGTTGCATGTGGATGTTACGTCTAGATAGAACGGGGGGGTGGGGGGGGAGGGGGCTTAAAGGGGGGGAAAGGGGGGGAGGACCGTTAAGGGGGGAGGGGTAGATGGAAGTTAGTATAAATTTACACCCCTGCTCTGGCCACGTTGCTATGCGCCCACACAAGACTTGCGTTGCAGGTGGATGCTACGTCTAGATAGTTTTTAGTATAAATCGGGCTTAAGCTAAGGGGGGTGACATCAAGGGCGGGGAGGGGAGGGGGAGCTGGAATTTACTATAAATCTTCACCCCCCGCTCTGGCCACGTTGCTATGCGCCCACACAAGACTGGCGCGTTGCTAGACAGCGCTGCGGCGGAGAGGACCTTGAGAGTCGGTGATACCGACAGGATTTTTTCGGAGAACCAAAACAACAAGTGGGGGGGCAGGGCGCGCATACATGCGCACTCGCAGGGCACCGTGGCCGCCTTGATCGCGCACAGTCTTTCAAAAACAGCCCGGGCCACTTGAAGCTTGCGGAGTGGCAGGCGCAGTTCCCATCCCAACCTACAGCTATATATATATGTAACAACATGTTCCAATTGGTGAAATGGAAGCATTTGTAGGGGAAGCAAAGAGTTGTTCAGATGAGCACATCCAATGGGTCTTGGGAGCTTGATATTAACCATTCGGCCGCGTAAATCCAATGAATCCAACATCGAACGTGTCCTCTTTCTTATTACACAACTACTGGTTACTTTGTTGGATGACTGACAATGTTTCTTAGCTATAATGGTTTATCATTACTAATACAATGGTTTCTTAGTACTAGTGGTTACTTTGATTTGATCGCTAGATTGTATTTTCTCTTTGATGATCCTTGCATTTGATGCCACAAATAATTACCCTAGGGTAACCGAACGTTAATATGTGGAATTTCACAACCATTTGTAGGTCATTTTATCCTTGGGAAACCATGGGTTTCCCACATGGATTTTCCCCATTCATTTCCCGATCGAAAACAATGGATAGTTCAGTCCAACTGAGGGTAAAGCAATGCCATTTGCACCCACCCTTCCCCAGTCATCACCATGTTGATAGGTGGTTAATGGTTACCATTCCCAGTCATGGGTGGTTTATGTTCCATTGTTCTACCCACATGATTAGTATATTTGAGGGAATAACCATCCATCAACCAGCTAATCAGTGAATCTCAGTGAGAATAGTTCATATCACCATTGATAATATGGAGGTTTCCAGCACTGGAAGTACCCCAAAAAAAAGATGGTTTCTAGTGGAAAATCCTAGGAAATTGGATGAGAACTAGGGCTACCCCCATTTTAGGAAACCCCCATATCCCCATTTATATCTTAATGTCTTAACCCTTGTCAATCGAGGCCGAAGCTTCCTGCCACACACCTGCGGCTTTGGCGGCGCTGCTGCTGCTGCCCATGGGCTTTTGGTATTGGAGGCGGCCACGATCCATGGGATCGGTTTTTCGAAGCCTCCAGTTACACCGGCGCCCCAGAGAAATGTCTGGAAAAGTATGTTCGGGCTATGTTTTTAAAAGATATGTTGACATTTTGACCCTTGATTTGGGGGCAAAGACCATGGTTTCCTGCAATTTTTCCCATGCATCATCTTGCATCAATCGATGGACAATGGAATACAGTTGGACATGGAGAATGTACTTCTGGCTGTAAGTTAAAAATTAAGGCACAGGAATCCTAGGACCACAGATGTCTACACTTAATTGATCTTAATGGACTATGAACCATCCAGATTTGGGGGCTACTCAACTATGGCCCCTACCCCAAATATGAACAAAAAATCGGATGGGAAGCGTCAAAACTGCTGATGATTTGTGATGTTTAATGTGTGAGTGGGATTTCCCAGACATTTCAGCCATTTTGTTGGGAGGGTTTAACATCATTTGAAAAGGTCTTGTAATATCAATCAGTATCACGTTGATTACCCAATATTCCAATATTCAGCCATGTTAATGAAGAACAATTTGCAGTCACTTGAAATCTGAAAAGCCAGGGGGGACGGTTACAGCCATGGTTGTTGTTGTCATCAAGAGTTGACATCGTTCTCTGGAAGTGTGTGAATTACCAGTCGGAAAGTCATAATTAACAGATTTACCATGAATTAGCAACGAATCTGAATATCATATATAATATCATATATATAATATAATATCATGTGTATATATATATATGTACGTATATCAGTCATGTTCTGTCTTCACTGATTTATTCTATATATGTGTATATAGTATATATAGTATATATATAGTATATGTATCTGTCTATTTAACTCTGTAATCCCATCAGTTCATGGATCTGTTTGACACGCTGAGAATGCAGGCAACAGCCTGCAGAGTTGCCAATGCCCAAGGCGTTGCAGGCGGAAAAGACCGTGCTGCCGTGCGACCTGATGGGAAGATCATGACAACAAAACATGGGGAATGGATGACGATATATATCCAATGTATTTCCCATTATCAACTTAAAATGGATGATAAAATATGGATAATCAATTCCAATGCATTTAAGTTGATCATTTTTTCTGCACCGATATGATTTGTTCTCCACAAAGCCATTGAGAATGGGCGTCAAACACGTTGGGTAAACAAAAAACACCCCGACAGCGTCCATGTTCCTGGTACGCAACGGCGATCTCGACGGCACCGTTGTGCGACCGTATAACGATCTCCACGGCGACGTGATACCTGGATTCGTTGCGTCACTTTTTAAGCCCAACCAACTAGAAACGACAAATCACGAGGTTCACACCCCAAACAAAAACCAAGAAACCAAGTCATTGTCTCAACAACTTGGCCTTTGAACTGCGGCTAGATCTCTCTGCGACGTCGGAGTCTGCCAAGTGAAATTCACTGCAGCGACTTTTGGCAGACACAAAGCTTCGAACATAGATGCGAAACAGAGCGCAAACTGACGAAATTGATACAATTATCAACCATATATCAACCACGAACATACCAGATAGCCTGACGCCGAGTCTGAGCGAAAGATCGAGGAACCCAAACTTTCCAAATCCAGGACATGGCTATACGGTGTGCAGCCGAAGATCAAGTGATCAACGATATATGAAGTGATGTTTGAGCGGTATAGGGACGCCAAAGAACGAGAAAGAAAATCTTTCGCAAAATAGAAACAACGACCTGCTATGAATGTCCTGGGCGTTTAGGGGTTGCATTCTTAGCTGGCTCAGCCCGCCGAAAAGCCAAGTACAGAACGTCAATTGGGTGTGTCTGAAAATGGGATATACCCCCAACCTACGGCCATCGAATGGGGATTATGGTCCATAAACCTTGACAGAGCAGTGGTACACAGGGGGTACACGATTTTCGCAGAAACGGCGCCGGCGTCACAGATTCCCGGCTCCACCCTTTCGGACGCCGACGGCAGTAGCGCCCTATCCGAAAGAAAGAAATGATGCGACAAACATGCGAGAACAGCATACATGGAACAACAAAAATGAACTTGAGAAAACTAAATGTTTCCCTTAGAAATAGTGACGAACCCAGAAAGATCGAAAAAATCGAAAAGAGTGGAGGCCAACAGAAATCAGACGCTGTGAATTCTGGACTCCACGATCTGAAACTGGCGAGATGAACCCATGGAAACTTCGAAGCAGCGATAGGTGGAAAGGAAGCTGGTGGCGCTTGAGCCATTGCCATGGTTCACATCTTCCTGTGTGATTCTCACTAGAAATTCAAGAGTTGCATCCCCATGTTTGGGGATCACATGGCTATTTTTTCCAAGTTTATACTGTATGCTGCTCATTGTTGATGGTTTTAGTATGCTCTAGTCGTTACATTGTCGTGGAAGCTATCAATACGTTTGACAGTTGATGATCGGATCCTCCTATTTTTCACGTTTGCTCGCGAGCTTTGATTGCCATATGTTTTCATTGTGAATATATGTTGGATGGTTGGATCATATCATATCCAAAATTCGCTGATCTGAAGTCCCAAGGTTCAGTCCCATTGTGATCAAAAAGAGTTTCCATATTTATGGGGGTACCCCATAGCTGGACGATTTATAAAGGAAAATCCCAATCCAAATGGGATGATGACTGGGGGTACCCTTAGGGGTACCCGTATGACTCAGGACACCTCCATGCATGTCATTGGCTGACGGTAATGGGAACTCCACAATCCGATTGCAATTGGGGCCTGTTCCTGTTCCGACTTCAGACACACCCAACTCCGCAAGTGAAATGCAAAAAGAAATCATGTACTATGATTGGTCGCTAAACATCTGCAGATCCTTTATAAACCTTATAGTCTCAGTCATATAGATCAGGAAGTATTGGATTGCATCCATACATACGACCTGATCATTGGCTTTTTCAATCCTATTCATTCTTATTTGAACATATGTTAACTTTACAGGCTTTGGACCGTATCCGTTATTTTGCACGCACTGACTGTATCATTTCCACTAGGTTTAATTTATACCTATCGTTCGTAAACTGGATAGACCCATGGCCATATATTACCTGTCGTTATGACTCCTTATCATAGATGTGTTTCTTCAATCCAGATGTATCAGCCCCAAAATATGAGTTTCAACAACAACCACATCATTGTCAGTTATCCCCATCCAGAACATGATCAGTATCATCTCAATTCATTATCCATACTTGGTATCATCCCCAAAAAGTTCTCAATTCCAACAAACATCATCATATGTTCCACAATCTATAATCTCAATTATTTTCATATATGTTCCATAATTTGGATATCTCTATATATATATAACAAATAATATATATATAAATCAATATGTATATATACATACACATACATACATACACATACATATATATATATATTATATTATATATATTATATATATACATATATATTTGTATATACACACACCATATATATCCCCATCCTTTTTCTTTAATCCCCATACCTTCGTTCAGGCCAGTGGAGCCCTAATCCACCCATGCCTGCGGAAACGCTTCACCTCGGCCGGCGCGGGCCTCGTGGTGCTCCGCGGTGTGCCGCAAGGGCAATGCCTCCTGCGGGCCCGGGGCACCCAGGGGCGCCGAGGGGCCGAGGGCACCTGAATCCTGTGGAGATATGGGGGTTCCATAAAATGGGGTTTCCCAATCATGGATGGTTTACAAGGGAAAACCCTATTAAAATGGATGATGACTGGGGGTACCACTATTTTCGGAAACCACCATATGAATGATCAATGTAATGTCAAAGCCGGATGAATAGTTGCCAACCATAGTTTTTTTTGAACGTTTGGGGGGTACGGTACTTCCACAATAGTCATTTCATCTGATAGTTGAATGGTACCCCTCCAGTTAAACAGCCGTTAAGGGTTTATTTAGCCAGGTTTGATATTATAATCAATGGATAATCAATGGATAATCAATGGATAAGTGGAAATCAATGGACAATCAGTGGATAATTCATGGAATTTTTGGAGATTCAATGGATAATCAATGGATAATGGGAATCACAGTGAATTCACCAGCATTAGGGATTCTACAGGGGAAATTATGAGGATATCATATGTTTGTATGGGGGGTTCAATAGATGGACCCCCAAATCATCCATTTTACTCAGATTTTCCATGAAATAAAGCATCAATTTGGGGGTAACGGGATAATCTAATGGATAATGGGAATCCAAAAAAATATCTCAAGAATCCGATGATACTGAATGGATCATGGATTATGTATAATCAATGTACAAGCAATGGATAATCAATGGATAATCGAGGGGGTCGGTTTGACCATATATAAATGAATGATATATGATGATATGAATGATATTTGCTCCATACCAGTGAGATATCATTGGTTTATATCCCCACTTTTGCTGATGACATTCCAATTCATGGGTAAATGGAGGTTACCTAAAATGGGGGTACCCCCAGATCATCCATTTTACTCGGATTTTCCATGAAATAAACCATGAATTTGGGGGGTAATCCCCATTTTAGGAAACCACTGTATTTGGAATAATCATCACAACTGACATTCATATTTTTCACAGGGGTTGAAACCACCAACCGGTATATGAGAATCCCATATCATATTTCTATGATGATAATCCATGACAATCCCTTCAAAAAAACAGAAAATTGGCGATTTCAAAATCGATATGATGATAATCCATGATGATTTAAAGAATAAAGAGCTACCAACCCTCATAGGCACCAACCCTTATGATAATTCGTATTTATACCATGATGATCCATGATGATGGTATATATCCTCATACTAACCCCCCTACAGAATAAAGACTCAGAGGAGTGTTTAGTGGTAGTGAGTATTTAATATTAGGGTGGGAAGCTTTCCCCCAATACTAAAGTTAAAACCGTAAATAAAAAGCTTAAAGTGTCTATCTCAGATTCGATTAAATTTCTTCTCATAATCTAGTTAAAATACGGTCGAAAAAATGTATTTCGAAACTTCCCCTGATACGAAATCAAAAGCCTTAATCAAACAACATGTTTTTTTATTTTAAAATCGATTAAATTCCTTTTTTAAATGCAATGAACATTGCCAAAAATGGATTTCGAAGGTTCCCTAATATCAAATCAACAACCTTAATTAAACATGTTTTTCTTCAAGTTCAATATTGGTCAAATTCCGTTTTTAAAATCTAATTGAAATATTGCCGAAAGTTGGATTTCGAAGGATCCCCTAATATTAACCTAAAAATAGAAAAGTAAAAACTAAAATGCTCGATTTTAAAGGATGGACCCGAATAAAAAACACCCGGGTATTGACTAGTTATTATTAGGGAAGACACCCTAAAATGGGACCTTAGTTTTTAAATTGTTTTTCAGAGGGGAGCAATTAAAAAACACATTGATGTGAAATTTTCCAAAAGTGAGAACGGACCCTAGTTTTTAATATTCGTGGTACGTTTAGTAAGGGAGAAGGGATTGTGTGGGGCTGGTACCTGATCTTTTTGGGAAGGCACCAAAAATCCACTGGTCTATCATCATTTGCACCATCAAGGTAGAAGCTTGGGAGGTATACCCGATTTTGAACTGCAATGTATAAGCCATAGGCTGGCTAGGTGGTTTAAAATGAGAATGGATACCATTGAAATACCACTTGTTGCTGGGTGGAATCAAGGGGGGACTGATACTATGCTTGATGTGGTAGTTCACAAGCGATGGCAAATGGAATTGCCAAACAAAAGATGGACCTAGAAAATTTGGTCTCATATGTTCCATGCATTTTTCCATCATATGTCAACATCTTGAGCATTTTATCCCAATGATTGCGGTTGGCCCAGCATGGGGCAAGGTTCCGCGCTCGGCGGTGCTGTCCGGACACTTGGCGTATCTTGGCGTCCTGGACTTAGAGGATGACCGGGTTTTTTTCCGGAGCTTTCCGAAAGAATGGGGGTACCCCCCAGTCATCATCCATTTTAGATTGGGATTTTCCATAAACCATCAATTTATATCAATCTATTGGGTACCCCCATGGCTATGGAAACCCCTATCTTGATGAAAAGAATGGAGGTGGACGATAGGTGGACTCAGAATCAAAAAAACAAAAAGAAACTACATGGATCTTAATGACGTTCTGGGTCAACACATGGCTGTGTATGTGTTTCACTTCGTACGGATCTTCATCGCAGAGGTGCTTGTTGATGGCCACTGGAAATCCGTGCCTAAAACCCGCAGATGTCTTCGCATATTTTGTTTTGGCGCGTGCCTTTGATTTTCAACACGTCTTTGTTAAAGTTTGCTAGCACCAACCGGAAGCGCAGAGAACGATCAAACCACACCCATTGCGAAGTGGACGTTCCCAATCTTTCGATCCTTACGAAGATGCAAAACGCCTTTCAGTGAACGGAAAACGAGAGAAGCAGGCGGCCGACCCCCGGCAGGAAGAAACGAATTCGAAAACAACCACAGGGATCCTGTGATCCAACATGCGCTGACCAAAGCACCTCAAACACTTTGTCGTGCGAACATTCTCATGCGCAATCCTTTTCCCTGCAGTATAATTTAATATCATTTAATGCTTAAGTTATATAGGCCTTGCATGAAAAAAAGGAAAAACACAACATATTCCTCATAGGCGCCATGAGAATGTTGAGGCAAGACCTTCTACAAGCGCCATCGCTGGCACCAGACGTAGCTCTTTGCACCTTGTTGGCAGAAGCTCGGCGCTGTGCGGAACAAGGCGCGGCCAGGCAGTCCGCACCAGAAAACGGTGGAGGCGAAACTGCAGAGTTGCGTTACAGGGCGGTTCTTTCGGTGAACAAATGCTGCGGCAGAACCACGAATCAACATACCCGCCCCATTTCCCACCTCCCAATCCGCAATTTAAACGTATGAAGGCTTGTGCGCGTTGTTTTTTCTTTCTGGCAAACATCCGTGGCTGAAATCGCCGAATTGTAGCCTTTGGCCCTTGGGGTGCTAGGTTTGGTTTGTTTCGTTCAAAAATCGGCTGTTCCAATTGATGTTACCCATTGCGCTTTGGACATAGAACGGAACAATTTAAATACGGCGCCCAAAACTGAAATCAACTGCCATGCTTTGGAATTCGCGAGCGCTTAGCCAACAAAAAGTGATCACCATGATGACAATTTATTCGCACTTACCAGGTGCGAACCGGTAGTCTGCCAGATACCGCGTCGGATAAAGTGTCACATAGACTTGCAAAAATATGCCGGACACATCCGGACACACGAATAGCAGATCAAATGCCAACCCCATTGCCAGAAAGAAACGCGCATCAAATGTCAGATGAATTTTTCAAAAAAAGAAAGAAACCAAATGACAAGATCCATGTCAGACAGAATATCATGCGGGTATGAAATTACAGATCGTATAAACAAGTTTACCTAGAACATCAGCTGAACACAAGTTTATGTGCGTTTGGACATGTGTGCGTTTGCTCAATTGTGCTCGTTGGCTAAATGTGCGCGCGTTTCAAATAAAGGTGCAGGTTTCAAATTGGCTGGGATGGCTGGCCAAAACAAACTGGTACACATTTTGAAATGCAGCGCTCGGTTGCGCTAAATTGCATCGATTTCTGCAAATTTGCACGCATTGTCCGCGTTGCCCATGTAGGGAGTGGGGGAACTTGTGATATCTTGTGATTACCAATACAAATTCAGACATAGTAGATCGTTTTTCATATATGACAAACATAAAGTCTGACAGTCATGGTCATGCGTCAAGTCCTCATATGGAGGTTTCCTAAAATGGGGGTACCCCCAAATCATCCATTCTAATGGGATTTTCCCTTTTAAACCATCCACTCCATATATCCTGGTGAACATGAAAAGAACATCATGCAACTGGCAGATCTGGCATCCATCCGCGGAGAAAAATTGTATCAACAGGTATGAGATGGATCCATTACCCATAGGATCCATGTATGGTATACATGCTAACATTTGGGGTATATTGATGGTAAATGTTACCATATATGGCATACATACGGATCCTATGGGTTACAATCTAATATCATCCGTACATGCCTAACATGAACAGAACGATTTAAGCGCTAGGTCTTAGGTTGAACATAGACGTAGACAATGGTGTATCGAAATGGACCAACCGTTCTCAGTCAGGATCTTGGAATCAAGGTACTTTATGCCTGTTGCTGAACGTGTATGACATCCATACCCTCCATACCAACGCCTTCGACGTCCTCTGAGTGATTGTTCATTAATCATGTGGTGGTTTCCGAAAATAGGGGTACCTCCCAATCATCCAGTTTAGTAGAATTCTCCACTATAAACCATCCAACTATTGGGGTACCCCCCATTTTAGGAAACCTCCATATTTGTCACAATTGTCACCCTTCTTTCCTCTTTGAATCAGCTTCATGGACTTGTTGGCCAGAAACTTTTAAGGGTTGCCTAATCTGCCGCCAGTTTTTCCGCCAAACCTTTTGATTAGCACGTGCGGATTGACTCGCACTGTCACATATATGCTCTTCCTGCTCGCATTTGCTTTATTTTTCTCCACCTCCACCACGGAAGTTGAAGCTTTTCGGCATTCCATGGACACATGACCTTATTCATCACTATCACCATAAACACCACAATCACCGAATCATAATAAACACCATTACTATCTTGCATCTGACGTTGGCGATCGGATAGACCCATCCCCAAATATAAATTGGGATTCCATATGGTGCCTTCCCAGTTACATCCCCATAGGCTTGTCGTATGGAACCAGCTTGAATTATCTTACAATATGATGTACTGTAAAGATGTTTCACAGCCACACCCTTCATTGCTTGGAACATTATCAGCAGTCATCAACATTTATCAACATTTCTCGACATTTATCAACATTTATCAACACCAAACATCATTTAACAATATTAAAACATCCAATGTGATGAAAACAATCATAAACCCCGAAAAATCACCAGAAATAGGTGTCCTGTTTACCATTCCCCCATTACCATATGGGTGGTTTATTATTGTTTTAATCACACTATAGACAGCTTAGAACATCTAGAAACTCCGCTGTCAGGTTGATGGCGCGCTGAACGAGCTGAACGATCGCATCGGGCAGCTGGTGTGGCTCGATGAATGACCTTTGGGGAATTTTGGGGATTGAGACCTGAACTATTGTATAAAGTTGGATGTGTAGATGATTTTCATAGATGTGTTTCGAGATTTTAGAGTTTAGGTGATGAATTACATATATAAATCATATGTTATGTCTTGCAAAACAAGAAATCCCCCATCACCACACGAGCGACCTTAGGTCCTTCTCTGAGAAGGAGGAGACCTTTAGCGTGGCCTTGATCAATGGCTCCACACGGCAGGTGGGGATGACCCAAAATTTCAACAAAGAAAGATGGTGACATTTTTTGGTTTTTGGTGGTAAACATACTGTGGAAACATTTTTTTGGTGGTAAAAATTTTTTTTGGGGGGAACTATACATATTCTTTTTTGGTGGTAAAAATATCTAAAAAATCTAAAGATAATAGTTGACCTCATTTTATGTAAATGTTAATAATAACTAGGTGAAAACATCATTGGTTATATTTGATGATCACCCAATCATGAAAGACCAGCAGTACAGCGGGGATCGAAGCTTCAACGGCTATTAATTGTCAAGAAAATTGAGGGGTATGGCACTGTGCCCCCTGATTTTGATGTGAATGTTGAAGTTGAAGTTGAACTAAAGCCAATACTAGTTCGTTATACGTACCATAAACCATAGTTAGTGGTTTGGAACATCCATTTTATGTTTCCCAACTATTGGGTTTTTAATCATCCCAACTGACAAACCCATATTTTTCAGAGGGGTGGCTCAACCACCAAGCAGATAAACCATAATTAGTAGATTCAGCCACTTCTGTGTTTGGCACTATCGAACTCCGGATGGTCAAGTCCATGAAATTCGTTGTGTTCGATGGCCCCCCCTTGGAGACATATCGTTCAGTGGCCAGAAGTGGCTGAATTCTATGGATTGTGGTGGAGATAACGAACTAGTATTCGTATGTATTCATAGGTTTTATGAAACAACAAAAATAACTGCGCGGGCCCATCCTGTATGAACCGCTAGTAATCAACCTTGGCTAGTTGGAAAATCACTATAAAGTGGAGGCTTCTAGCCTTCTAGCTGCTAGAAAAATCGAACTAAGTGCGGGAATTTCCAGCTACGGTTGATTACCGGAAAGTAAACCTCATGTTCATTAATGTTCCTCACAATTGCTAGGTTGTGGAAGTTATCCGTCCTCATTTTATCTCATTTTGAACTAGCCCAACATTTTGTTCACATGTTTTTCTGGTGAATAGCTGAATAGCATCAAATTGATGTTCCTTCAATTCACATGTTTTGCTGGTTAAATCTTGTGATTTTGGTTAGTTCAATCCATTTATCCTATAAAAAAAGTCGTCAGACCATGGATAGATCCCTTGTTTGGTAGAAACACCTTTGTTGGTTAACGTTCTATGTTTTTCTCGGTCGAATCAAGGGTTTGGGTAGGAAGAAAAGATGTGACATGTGTGTTGGGAAATGGGGTATATCGGTATATCCTCAACAAGGTCAATTCTTTCAATAGGGGAAAATTGTGGTTTCCTGAAATGGGGGTACCCCCAAATCATCCAATTTAGTGGGATTGTCCCTTATAAACCAACCATTTTGGGGTACCCCCCATTTAGGGAAACCTCCAAATCATGCTCATCAACTTGCGGGTATCATCAACTTGGGGGTATCATTGTATGTTCAGCCGAAGCCATATCTGGCTTCGCTGACTGGCACGTTTCATCACACTGTGAATCTCCCAATTTGGGTCCTTGATTTATTCGGTCACATTAGAACCCCTCAAGGCGACTCAATCCTTCATGATTTCACTAGGAAACGAATTATGCAAGAATACTACTTTAAAGTAGTCTAGAAATTATTGTATAGTAACCCCAAATAGAAAAACTGATTCTTTCCAATATCTTTCAGAAGATATTCGCCTCATAAGTTCCAATGGGACTGTGTGTCCCAAAAAAATGGTCCTTTTAAATGGTCCTGAACTCCGAGGGTACATAGAATTCTTGACAGATATATACAGATGATTTCGCTTTGAATGTGCTTATGATCTTTAAAGTCTGTATAGTAGATGAATTTAGATTCCTGTTTTTATCCGTTGTTTTGGACAGATGTTTTAAGCTATCGTGTCCTGCAGATGTCATCGCCAGCAGGTGAAAGCTTCGCAGTTACGCTCGGCCAGCCATAGCTTCGATGTCTTGGTGGGACCAAGGTGCAAATCGATTTTCCATCGCATTTTTTTGTCAACATGGCGATGTTGATCAGCTGGATCTATAGGTGGGGAAACTGCAGCAAAACACCATAGTTGGTATTGTACCGCTTCAATTTTGTCAATGCGATATAGATCTACTATACATCCAAGCGTTGATATTCTATCCTGTCATTGATTTTCACCCGTATATTCCGAGTATGTTCCAGTGTTATAACTCATATTCTACCATTGATATATGGGTTTGTTTATACCCCTAATTCCAAGGGATTATATTCATCCGTCCCATTTAAAGGCCATTTGGAGGATACACCCCATTTACAGACAAACCAGTTGATCACATAAGATTTGGGATTTAAGCAACGAAACCTCAAAGACACATATAAAAACGTCAGTTGAAATTAAAATAGAGTGTTATAAAAGCTAGTTTTTGACTACAATTTTGCAATTTCTATTTTTTACGTGTAAGAGTCAACAAAGAGAAACAAAAAGCATACCCAAAACATGTTTGCCTCAAAAAAATAGTTCCCTCAGATATCTTTGGTCAATGTCTCTCATAACATATGCCAATAGTTTCTGTGATATGTTTGGTTGAAATCTCCAAGATATACCTATTGTCCTGGATTATTTTCGAATAAGCTCACGTCGAGACGTCGATGGTGATGAATGGATTGGGGGAATCAGGGGACGCCCAGGTTTCAGCTATAGGTTTGTGATATATTTCCAGTTTCCTGGAGAATATCACCAACATAGCCAGCGAAAAAAATTAAAATCAGCCACCAAGAATTTCATATTTGTTCTTCTTCTGAAGAGTGTTTTCAAGCTCAGTCAGGTTTTCTGACAAAAATCTTCATCTTCCATGGTTTAGAGGTTGTTTCCGTCATTCTCCACATGTTTTCCAACGTTTTCATCAACGTCGTGGATTTTTGGCCAGGCACAACCAGGACTTCTTGGCTGAGGAGGTGCAAAAAATGCTTTGGAACATCCCAGCTGACTGTGGTGAAACATAGGAAATACATGGGGGAAATATGGGAAATTTTCTAAAAATGGAGCTGGTTGGTGGGTTCGAACATCAATTCTTTATTTTGTCCATAGATTGGGTCCCTAATCATCCCAACTGACGAATTCATATTGTTCGGCTGGCTCAACCACCCGTCATCCAGAAATAACTGGATTGGTACCGGATTGGGAAAAGGTTCCATAGCGTTCTAAGTTGCCTTCGTGGCTGAATTAACTATGGTTTATGGTAGATTCTAACTATAAATGAGCTTTACAAACCAACTTGTAACTGGCGAGCACCATCCTGTACTTTTACTTTTTTCAATACAAGTGCAAGATAAGGAAAACAAACAAAAAATATTACATATTTTTTTCTGTGAACTACCAAAGATTGATCATGGTTTCATGTTTTTTGGAGGAAAATATAGATAGGAAAGCATAGATAATAGAAAATCCACGAACTGGCAATGAAGGCTTCTAGCTGGGAAAATCCACGAACTAAATGGATGATTTTGAAGCCATGTCACTGATTACCAGAGGGTACAATTTCGGATGTTTCATGGCTTTAACATGAGTACATAGTGGGAATATGATGGCTGACGGATGTACATTGAAATATTTGACCGGAACTACTGGAGCTACCTCAACGATTCCAATCTTGATAGGGACACACTATCTTCTATTAAACTCATGTGGGCAAAACAATGCCATAAACTATCCCCCAGTCATCACCATGGTATAGGTGGTATTGGTTATCATTCCCAATGGGTGCGTTATCATTGTTTCACCCACATTATATCTAATTTTACCGGGTTACATCCCCATGTGTGCTGGTTAAATCACCATGTTCCCATTATATTCCCTTATTTGTGCCCCATTAAAAACCCATTAAAACCCATTAAACCATGCTGAACCACCAGTCAGCCACCGTTGAATTTAGATGTCCATAGGATATACCATAGGGTGTATTCCATTTGAAACTGCTATTTCCCATAAATTCCCATGTCTAACTATACGATTCGTGGATTTTCTAAATATGCCATGCTGTAAGTTATGTATATATATCTAGATCCATTCATAAATTCATTAATGGTATCAAATCCCATGTTCATCCATTTTCCCATATCTTTCATGGTTTTTTTTTTTACGGTCGATGTTTTCCCACCATTTTGCTTGGTGAAAAAAATCATCCAGGTGGCATAGATGTCCTTTTCCCATTGGTTGGTTGATTAATAGAGGGGTTTGTTTACTCCCAATTACAACAGGTGAATGATGGTAGATGGTATACCAAACCGACCCAAACCTATTTTTTACCAATTTTGGACATTATTGGATTATCATTATGATAATCACCATTCATTCACCATTTCCCATTTTTCTGGAATCACCATTTTCACTCCCATTAATGGTATCAATATCCCATATTTCCATATTACCATTAGTGGGATATGGATATCGAAGTTACCATTAGTGGGAGCAATTTCTACATTATTAATATCATCTTGAAATCACCATATCGATATTCCATGATATTCTCATTGATATGATATTACCACTAGTGGCCAATCCAGGTGGCCAATTGCCTGCTGGAGAAGGGCTTCTGCGTGCTGAAGCTGTGTCAATCTCAGCAGGACGTCGAGGCTGCCGTGACGGCGCTACGGACACTGGCGGACAACGGTCGATCCTTGGAGGCAGAAAACGAGACATAGAACAGGTGTGTTTTTTTAAATGGATATGCTCTAGTGTATAAAGGAAAATGTGCGTATATATGTATGTATATATATACATATACATATATATATATATATGCTATATATATATATGTATGCACCTCTATGTTTAACAAACTATGACATACACATGCTTATATATAATGATATAATATATTATATTTGTGAATATGGTACTATGTATATATATACATACCTAAATATGTGCATAATAATAAGTCTATGTATATAGATGTATGGAGTAACTCCAATAGTCCAATGTTGGTATGTAGGTGACGTTCTGGACCTGTACGTGTGCAATACAGATGCAATCAGTTGTTTGCGCCAACAAAAACGATGCGGGCGTCCTGGTTTTTAGGTCCATGACCCTGGGAAAGCTCGCTTGAGATAGAGCATCCGCTGGTGGGTTCGAGGGGTCCAAATATTTTGTGCAGCTTCTGAGATTTGTTTCTGATGTTCTCCTTTGAGTATCCAGGTCTTACAGCAAACATCCCAATTGCTCGTTGTCTTGCTGAGTAGCAAAGTTCCAGCACTTCATTTCTGTGGCGCTTGATTCTTTGCCAGCTAAAGTCGATCGAAGTCGATCAAAGTCGGAATTGCTCCATAGTCTGGCATGGTTTGATGGTAGATTCTCGAAGTTTACCCCAAGGTTTCTTTACGAAAGCCTCCAGTTTGGGTGAGAGTTTCTGGAGCCAAGGATTGGAAAGACTACCAGAGGAGGTGGAGGAAGGCCAGTGACCATGCGAGCATGATTTCCATAAATTGTGATAATAGACGTACAACGATGGCTATATATACTAGTACAATGTGAAT
>CAXAMN010020591.1:0-63670 GCA_963970005.1 Durusdinium trenchii
CTTTCTGACCAGCAAATTCTGGACGAGATCTATACTGATGATGCGGCATCAGGGTTCTCCCCCAGCCCCTTGAACGAGGAGGAAGTGAGAGGATTGGCAGCACGGCAGGTGGAAGACACTGATGAAGTGCCCCTAATGCAATGGACTCTCGCAAATCACCACAGTCACGATCTTAGAGATGGATGGTGTGACACGAATAACACAAGCAATGAGAGCATTCCTGAAGACTGGTGTCTGGACTTGCAAAGATTGGTGCAAGGACAAATGCAGAGAGGTGATGGTCCTTATCCACAGGAACTGATGTTCTCAGTATACACGTGGTACATCGACCTTGGCGATTCTTACATTTGTCGAGAGCCACGTATTGCAATGCTGGGAGATGACCCTAATGAGTGGCGAGAAGATATCCTCGAACCGTGGAGACACCAAATCCGGAGGGGAGATGGTGTCCTGATTGACCTTGTTAGCCCACATGCTCCACGTGCTGAGATAGAGGAACACATCGCTCACATCATTATTACGCAAAGACCAAATGAGCTCAATCCAGCCCTGCTTTCCCTTGAGTTTGTAGACACAACTAGCCCAAGCGTGATTGTTAGGTTTGCGATTGCAGTCTCTGAAACTTGCTCTCCACCTCAAATTGAAGAGCTTGTTCCCCTACATCACTCCTTTGCAGGCAATCGTCAAGAATGGATTAACCCAGTCATCAGTGTACTACAAAGCTTTCAAACCAGACCAGGTATTAATCTCATTGTTCGAATCTTTCCTCATGTTGATGAGAATGAAGAAGAGTCACAGGATGTCAGTTTGATACAGCAGTACATAGTAAGCTCTCATCCAGATGGGGCTGCCTTTGGAAGTTGCAGCAACTGTTGCGACGAAGATCGCAAACAATCCGGTCTTTCATCAGAACAGATTTCCAGAAAGCAAGTCAAGGGCCCTGCAGGTCCTTTCACTGATTTTAACCTCACTGAAGAATTTATCCGATATATTCAGGCAGTCGGCGCCCAAGCTGAAGCACCTCCTGCCTTGCTTGAACCGCCAGATGGTCTGCGTGATCAACCTGTTTGGGTGCAGGATCTCTGGGAAAAATGGGTTGAAACGATTCAGGCCCCCGTCGGGGACGTGCCGCATGGACCGAGGCTTGAAACTTGGTTCACAAATCCACGCAGATGGACAAGATGCGAACACTCCAGGGTAGTAGTGTTATCAAGCAATTTCCACCAATGGGAAAGAGAACTTCTGGCGGCTTGGCATGATCGTGCTGATATAGCCCTGCCTACACAGTTTGCAATTGTTTTTCCTACGCCTCCCGATGCAGACAGATCAGTCCAAGAACAAGTTGTTATTGAACAACAATCAGAACCGTTCTCAAGGTCAATTGTCGTGACTGTTTGCGATACAGCCCGTAGCTCAGGTCGTCATGGTTCCTTGGCTTTAGTAGTATCCGACAGACTTATGGTCCAGTCGTTGATTACTCTGCTGGGATACTCTGAGATTTGCCCACCTGAGAGAACGGAAAATGAGTGCATTATGTGGATGGGAAACATTGCAATTAGACCTGATCAAGTTTTGAATGTTCGAAATGGGAATGCATTGCGCTTCCTGGTCAGGCGCGGAATAAGAATTGGGATTCCTGAGCTTTTGTCCATGACTGATGGTCAGCTCCGTTGTGAACTGCAGGCAGCCATTGATGGTGCAGTCTACCGAAGGCCCAATGTCTCAGGATTCCCAGCTGATCCCCATTCCATCAATAATCCCAGCCCAAGACACGCAAATGCATCTGGAGATGAAGGCCGGTTTCCGCCAGACTGGCTCAATGCATTGCAAGCACTGTTTGAAGAGGTTGCTTTTGTTGAGAACAGTGATGAAGGTCGTGTCATTTATGTGCTGGTATGGTTTGCGAATGGGAATAACAGAAGACAAAATGACGATCCAAGAGTGGTTCGACTCGATGCTGTAAGCCAATGGTGGAGAAGTGAACTCATCTTCCCTTGGCGTGACTCATTTGAGCGTGCGAGCCCTATTGACTTGTATTTTGTTGACCCCATGCCTCCAAGAGACCCATGGAGATCTCATGCAGCTCATATAATTGTTACCCAAGCGGTTCCTGATGATCATGTTGCGGTGTTGGTCACAACGGCCTCTCATTCAGGGCCTGGAGGCATCACGGCACAAGAAGCCCGCATTGTCAATCAGTTCTCTGGTGTGCGTGATTTCTTCGCTCAGGGTGAACGTGATAGTCACACAACTTCGAGTGTCGCTGCAAGCAGGGGAGGCCTTATCTTCCCTGATGATCACACAGTGCGAGTTGGAAATGGCGACAGTATACTTCTGCAAATTTCCTATGGAGGCCATACACAAGTTGTTCATGATGAGGTACATGGTCAAACATTGGATACAGGTGATGACCGTGGCGATCCTAATCAGGAGAGGATTGCAGACACTGAAGGGCATTATGTCGAAAACGATGAAACAGATGACTCATCACTGATGCAACATTCAGCTGGTGGTGAATGCCAGTCGACTTCCTTCGATCACCAAAACGATGTATCTTCTGCACCAGCATGTGCGATCGAGATTGAAGCAGGTGCTCCGAGAGAAACTGACTTCTTTCAATTCAATCCGGATGCTGACGAGTTCAGACCTCAAGATATAGTTTTGCCCGGATGGGCGCAAGTCATTGCTGATATATATCAGGACTGGGATTTGCAAGCTTTTGCATGGCAGGGTGAATCACGCGCCTCTCATTTTATGACTTGGTTTGTCGCTCCTGGAATTGGTCGTTTTCAGTGCTTATATGGCAGAAGAATCGTTTTGTTTGCTGATTTTTGGAACTGGCGAGAACAATTTCGGCGCAAGTGGATTGATGAGGTCGATCCAGGTGCTGACATTGAGCTGGTGTATGTGTCTCCACCTCCGTCTCAACTTGAGCCAGGGATTACAGGTCATGTGATCATCATCCAGCACAATGCTCCTGAATGGTCCTCTATCCTGCTTACGGCATTCGATCCTGCAATCAATTATCGCCATCCGTTTCACATGGCTCATTCGTTTGGTGAACAATTGCAGCTTCAGGATGTTATTTCGAGAATTGGCTACACACAAGAATGTCTATACCACGCACAATGCACGTTCCGGCTTAGGAATCAGCCATTTACTGCACAGGATCGCATCCGAGCGGCAGATGGAGATGCAATTGATCTTATAGTCAATCGCCATTTTCTGCCGGCCAACTGGAACCCTCCATTTATTCCTCATGCCCCTGGGGCTGAAGGCCATGCGCTCCTACAAACCGGAACTCACGTCACCAAGAGAAGTTCTGATGCAGTGAATGAAAATCGAGCCAGGATCAAGCAAGAGGTGGTCATCTCATTGCATGAAGCCCTTAATCAGCCAGTTGAAGATGTTGAGGGAGTGCCCTTCACATTGTCCGTACTTTTTGATCAGACAGGTGCGCAGAACAAGGAGCTCATTTTGTGCATTTGGGAATTGCATGATGGTAGCAATCAATTTGATTTGCATCCCAGGCTGCCCTTCAACGTACATGAAGCTTGCTTGGCCTTTCAGCAACAGCATCAGCTGATTTACGCATGCTCTGACTTGTATCAGGTACACTTTTCTCGAGCGTCCTGGAACCTGATGCCGGAAAGTTGGTATATTGGCTCTTTCATGCAAGTGCCGTCTCAGAAAGCAATTGTTGCGTGTGTTGTTTACCAGAAAGGTGGTGCCCATGTTCGAGTTGGAACTTTGCCTAAGACATGCAAAATTGATTTGCTGAGGGATATCCTTAGTGTTGTTCATGGTACGTTCCTGAGAGTCAACGGAGCTATCGTGAATGAGGTGGCAACGCTGTCCAATGGAGATGTGTTGGAATATCATGGTGCTGAATCTGGTAACTCGTTCAATATCGACATGAGCAACAAAAAAGTGCAGATATGCTTAGATGCCTCCTTGACCTCTCACAAAGCAAGTTTTGATGAAGAAGGCGATGCCTTTGAGGTTTTGCCCGGGCCAGACATTCAACGGGCTTTGCAGATTGAAGAGAATTGGGAGTTCACTTTGATTCCTGAAGGCACAAATTTGCATAAAGAAACATATGAAGCTCTTCACGCTCAACCAAACCTGCAGGATGACTCAGTCCTTGCTTACGAGCTATACGTCGATGGTGCCACACATGGTGATTGCTCAGCATGGGCTGTCGTCGCAGTGGCCGTCACAAGTTCTGGTCGCACGTTTCAAGGCTGTATTGGGGGCTTGACGGAAATTGAGAAGCAATCGCCGAAATGGATTGGTGCTGAAGGTCACACGAACATTGATGCAGAGCTATCAGCAATTGCTATTGCTGCCTCCTTTGCTCACTTTGGAGCGGTCGACAAGTATTTCGTGATTAGACCAGATTTGGCCTTGAGTAAAAGGTATATCGACATCGATGCGACCAGCAGACAATCGAGTGTTTTGGCAAAGGTTGTTCATGTTTTGGGGCAATTGAAAGCCCCCAACGTGGAAGTGGCTGAAGTACGTGCTCATTGTGGTGATCCGTGGAATGAGTTAGCTGACTCGGTGGCCAAGAAAGTTGCTCAGTCGGGAGTGCAAGTTGGCAGGGTTCCATGGTCAACGCTGCACCGTCTAGCTGTCTCGCCATCAACCCGGAAATGGGAATGGTTACGACACCAGTCCAAAGCATATGAAATTGCAATGCCAAAGCTGCATGGCGGTGCAATTTGGCAACCAACACCATCTGAGAAAAGAATTGATGTTTGCGCAAAACTGGCGATGCCAGATCATAAACACATGCAGTTGAATCTGAAGGTTGCCACCTATAATGGACTGGCGTTGAATGACGATGATCAACTGCCGGTGAAATCAGGTGCGCGATCATTGCGCCTTGATTTTCAGTTTGACAGCAAGCAAATCGCCCTGATTGGCGTTCAGGAAGCACGAACTGCAGCTGGAATACGAAATACTGACCACTACAAAATTTTTGCCTCCGGCTATCAACAATGTGGCAGATCTAGACATTTCGGTTGTGAATTGTGGGTTCACAAGTTTTTGCCGCTTGCGTGGCAACCCGATGGCAGTCCGATCAAGCTGAGTGAATGCAAGGTGACCATCACATGGTCTGACCCAAGATTGATTATCGCACAATTTGAAGGACCACTAAGTTTTTGTGCAGTGGTTGCCCATGCACCTTGTGTTTCATCAGAAAGACCCATTGCGCAAGTTACACAGTGGTGGAATGAGATGGCGCAGAAGCTTGGATGCCTTCAAAGCGATAAGTATGTCATGCTTATCGATGCTAATGCCCCCCTTGCTGATCATGAGTCCCCTTATTTCGGCATGCATCAGGCAGAAGAAATGAACCAGCAAGGATATGTATTCCAAGATTTTCTTGTTGCGAACGAACTTTATGCGCCGTCCATTTTTTCCAGTCATGTTGGTTCCTCTGTCACATGGCACCATCCAAGAGGGGGACAATTGCGACGGGACTATGTGCTTTTGAGCAAGTCGATGTTCAGTCTGTGTGCCAAATCTCAGGTTTGGAGTGATTTTGATGGCGGATTTGGTCACATAGATCATTGCCCAGCGATTTGTGAACTCGCAGGCAACATTGTGCTTCGACCAGCTGCCAAAAAGATTCGTTGGGATTATGACAAGATTCACGACCCAGCTGAGCAAAAAAGGTTTGCTGAAGCTCTTACCGCATTGCCCATGCCTTCATGGGAAGTGTTGATTGATGATCATTCAGCCTTGCTGGAGTCGAATAGCATGCGCTGCACGTTGTTCATTGCACTGCTGAGCTTTTTCTTGTCAATTGGTTGGCGGCTTGGGTGGACTTGGATCTTGCCCGCTTCGGTGCCCTCCATCAAGGCATCGGACTTTGGCCGATAAATTTTCCGCTCGGGTTCCTCCTGAGGGAGCGGCAGTGTCAAAGTAGCACTGCGGCCGTTTAGTTCGACTTTTCCCGCCACGGAGACAGAAGCCATTGAGCAACTAAGACCTTGACTGAAGAGGCCGATGCAGAACGGATGAGCTGCTGTATTTTGAGGCGAGCGATTGGCAACTGAAATGGGCCAAGGATACAGTATTGATATTTGCAAGCCGTCAATGATATTTTGTTGTGTGGAAATTGTACTGCACTCAATCGACTAATGGCAGTCTGGAATTGCATATACCCTGTGACCCCCTGCCTGTGCTAGGCAAGCATGTCAACACCGCCGAATTCGGCCTTGGCACTGTGACCACGTTGGAGTATTGGAATTCAAGCAGACGAGCACGGATATTGGCAATCAAGAATTGTCAGTAACATTTTACAGCAGATTGTTACACTCAGGGTGATACATCAGTTCAGATTGTTACACTCAGGGTCACACATCAGTCTGGAACAGTACATCAAAGCCGCCCACTCCAGCCTTGGCATTTGGAGCGCGTTAGAGTAGTGTAGTTTTAGCAAATGTTGCGGAGAGGTGCCGGTACTAGGGGTACTAGGGGGTACTAGGAGGTACTAGTGCCTGACCTAATCTAAGATCCAACAGGACTCCTGGAGAGAATCTTGGATTTGCTGCATTTTGCTGCTATCATTACCTGGCCCTAATATTTGACCTAATCCAAGATTCTCTCCAGGATTCCTGTGGAATCTTGGATCTTGGATCTTGGATGAGGCCAGGTACTAGTGCCTCCTAGTACCTCCTAGTGCCTGCTGATGCCAGAGTCAGATGGTAGAATTTAACACTTTTGAGGATTAAGCCTCAGTAATGGGATATTGCCCCACCACGCAATATGGTCCTGTAAAAAGGTTAGACTACTAAATGCGAATATATGGCAACCCCCATTATGAACCTCAAAAAGGTAGATCTTTGGGGGGGCTACCATATATGATGTATGATATTATTGGAATATGTTCGATACACATTACACATCTTATATATTTGTGTAATTGAGTACGGTAATATCATGTAACATCCACTTAAATGATCAAAATATCACTATCACAAATACAGCTTTGTGTTGCAGAAATCACCAGTCCTGCAGTCACATTGATGACCTGGTTGAAAAGGAGCGCATTGCCAGTCCTGGAGGTCACGGGAGGTTCACGGGAGGTCACGGCCAGGCGGTATCCAGGAAGGATTTTACTGGGGAATGGAATGATTATAACGATTAAGAAGTGAATTTGGGGTGCCAATGTTGTGGTCAAACCCTGTGTGTGTAAATCTAATACATATGTATTATATATACATATATTATATAAATGAAATATATATATTATCCATTATCCAGGAGTAGCCTAGAGAATCTTCTACTTTCAATGTTTAGATGATTTTCCGATTGGGCACGGTCCAATTCTATCATTTATATGACAAATAACGCACGGATGATATGACATGTGGTCCCCATCAAAAGATATCAAAAGAAAGGTGGATCATCACGAATCATCATGCCATGTTTATGCCATTCTTGGGAAGGGAGACAATTCACATACTTCCCATAGTATTCCAGAGTATATGGATGTGGGTCAATACCCATAGATACATTTTTAGTGGGATGAACATCCATAAATCCCAGCTATTTTGGGGTTCACTAGGTACCAGGGTTTTGACCCATCCCCATATAATCCTATCCATCCACATCCCACTTGCCATCAGACTCCGCGCCTTCCACGAAAGTTGGTGGAGAGTAGGTCCTCAGCTGATGACCCTGGATGAATAAACCCCGTTTACGGCTGTTGAATTGGGAAGGTACCATTGAAGTATCAAATCATGACTATTGGGGGAATATCCCCCAGTAAATCATGGTTTATTAATCCGAGGTGACATTACATCACAAGTTTTTTCCAAACGCTGAAATTCTTGGAGCATCCCATGTCTCCCGACCTTGTACTGCGCCAAATGCGCCCCACAAGCTGCGCAGCAGTAGACCTTGGACACCAAAGTTATATGTTGCCATTTCTTGTTCCCCACCTGCCAGGTGAGGGTTGTTAGATTTTATGTCAGTTGCCTCCTCCTGCCTCGTCCTCCTCCTCCTCCTCCTCCTCTCCTCCTCTCCTCCTCGTCCTCCTCGTCCTCCTTGTCATCCTTGTCGTCCTCGTCGTCCTCGTCGTCCTCGTCCAACTGCGACCCGCGATCCACAGTGTTCTCTGCCGGACCTCAACCACGACCATCCACGCCCAGTGTTCCCTGCCGGACCTCAACCACGACCATCCCCGCCCCGTGTTCCCTGCCGGACCTCAACCACGACCATCCACGCCCAGTGTTCCCTGCCGGACCTCAACCGCGAGTATCCACGCCAAGTGTTCCCTGCCGGACCTCATGTAGGAAGATATGGGACAAAGAATGTGCAGAAGAAAGTTAGAAAGAATGTCAGAAAGAATGTCAGAAGATATGACAGAAGATATGCCAGATAGAATGCCAAATAGAATGCCAGATAGAATGCCAGAAGATATGTCAGAATATATGCCAGAAGATATGCCAGATAGAATGCCAGATAATATGCCAGAAGATATGCCAGATAGAATGCCAGATAGAATGCCAGAAGATTTGCCAGATAGAATGCCAGAAAATATGCCAGAAGATATGCCAGATAGATATGCCAGAAGATATGCCAGAAGATATGCCAGAAGATATGTCAGAATATATGCCAGAAGATATGTCAGATAGAATGCCAGAAGATATGTCAGAATATATGCCAGAAGATATGTCAGATAGAATGCCAGAAGATATGTCAGAATATATGCCAGAAGATATGCCAGATAATATGCCAGAAGATATGCCAGATAGAATGCCAGATTGAATGCCAGAAGATTTGCCAGATAGAATGCCAGAAGATATGCCAGAAGATATGCCAGATCATATGCCAGAAGATATGCCAGATAGAATGCCAAATAGAATGTCAGAAGATATGTCAGATAGAATGCCAGAAGATTTGCCAGTAAGAAAATGTATAAATGTCATGGTGGGGATCACACGAAGTAAAGTAATTCCCTTTTTTGAACATGTTTTAATGTGTTTTAAATGCAACTAAAAATGACAAATTAGATCAGTTGTCTATAGTATCTAGAGTCTATAGTATGTTTGTGGATGCTTCTACACCAATGGTATGTATGGAATGGCTCAGAATGACATTGTGCGCAACCCAAGAGCAGCTGGAGGTAGTGAACCCAAGAGCCCGGATTCAACTCACAGCTGACTTTGCTGGGCCCGCAGCTGGCTCTTCGTCACTGTAAAAGCGTCTAAAGAAGCGCCCCATGATTTTGGCAAGTTGTGCTGTCAACCCTTCAGATGGAGCACACTAGTGAATCGTATCAGGAAGAAATGTTACATCCTCCAACATGTGTGGTTTCTGGTGGTTTTCACTCAAACATGTCCGACGGCATCAAATGAAATATATTGAAATATCATTGAAGCACATCTTCACAAGCGCAAATATCACAAATATTGGGGCAAATAGTTTGGATTGGTCCATCACGGCATGTCATGTCACGTCATGGTCAAACAGCAGCAACCTGAGCAATCTTGATCAAAAAAGCTTCAAAGGAGCCAACCTCGAAAGGTTGTCACTGCACCTTAGGTTTCCTCGAACCCGTTGAACAGGGTGGGTACCGAGCCCATTAAGGGTTGGATCCTGCTTCCTATTTAACGATGATAATTTTAGGGCTCCAAATAGCGACGAAATATGACGAAGCACAAGCGAACGCCTCACCTCTTTAGTTCCTGACTACTGGGTCCTCTAGATGTTTTCATCCCAGGCACTTGACTAATTTGCAACTCAACTACCTGGTACATTACGGCTGAATACATTTTCTATGGATCTTGAAGATCTTGAATGATTCTGAGAAAAAGACCAGTAAGACCAATCCACAAAAAACAATGCGGAAAAAATGGAATCGTAAAAGGACCGTGAAAACACCGCCAAAAGACCTTAAAAGACCGGTGTTCATCCCCTCCAAAAACGGTGTGTATCATTTACGTTCCCATTTTCTGAGGATGGGAGCTTGGTGATTTGGCATCCTCAAGATTTGATACTATGAACTTCTGATAATTACACTATAACTACATGTCATGGCCATCTTATAGATCTATTAGTCATAGAAAACAGTTTTGGAGGGGGCCAAGTAAAGACATGGGTTCCAAACCCGTTAAACTGATGGGTTGGAAGCATTATAGGTATGTGTTTCCACGGTTGACGAGTCGACGACGTTTGCCACATTTGTTCGATTGGTTGCCACGTGCAATGCACTACATGTGCCCGTTGGAATTGACGTTTTTCCCTTGTATTTTCACCACTCGCAGAAGTGTTTTGCAAGCGCTGTCTCCTGCTTTGGGTCTGAGGAGGAGTGGGGGGCGAGTAAGACAATTCATGTCTGCGCGCAAGCCCTTGGAGTGCTTTGGCAAGTCCAAAGGTTCTCAACTACTGCCATGCGCTACTTATCTTGAACAAGTCTTGGAGTGCGCTACTTAGATAAAATACCAATATTCTCAACAACTGAAACACGTTAGAGTTTAGAAACAAAGGTTCTCAGCTACTGATACATACACTTTTCTTCTGTTGAATACAGCACCAAGTTCCTTGACTACTGAACCACACTATTTATCTTCTGATACCAGGGGTCTCAAACTTCTGACGTTAGATACCAAGGTTCTCATCTACTAAAACTTGTTCTATAGCAAGCTCTTCAAACAATATGACAAGAGGGTATGCTACTTGCAAACTCCCAGCCATGCTTGCCAGCAATCCACTGCTTCGTGGATTTTCTTCCCACAAACTCTGATTTTGAGACGTTTCTCGACAAACACATCCACAAATTGCAAAAATCATCCTGCAATCTTTTATATTCGTTGATCTTTGGGCAAGAAAAGAGGTGGATTCAGCAGGATGAAGGACTGGTCAAGGAAGCCATCGGAAGAGGCGACCTCAAGGGATTGGCTCTCATATTTTCAAAGACTACCAGGGGCAGAGGCCATCGGAAATTCTCTTCAAAAGAGACATCCAGGTAGAAACTTGACCTGTGATGCATATATGCCATATATTGAAATATGTTAAAGCCTAGGGCCTAGAGAATGCAGCAACCCTCATCATACAAGGAGGTGGCTCAAAATCCAGAGACGTATGGCCTCCAATGGAAAGCTCGTCAACAAGGATGGTTTTTCTCTAGCCAGGCATTTGGGCCCAGGGTGCTGACCTAAAAAACTTTGCTTAAAAGGAATCTCCAATCTCCATGACACAGAAATCAACATTCGCGATGATCGCGATGTTCATTCTAAAATAATCCGAAGGATTCCGAAGGTCAGCTACGCTGAGTCTAGTCTGTCAGTAGATAAGTACAAGGTGGTGCCCCCTAGTTGTAAGTTGGTTTATAAACTCCATTCACCCCAGATACGTGCATACAATGTATATATATATATAATTATATTATATATACGTATTTACAGTATATTTGCACTCAAAAGGTTGCGCTGCATTTATTTTTGGCCGCGCAACCAGAGTTGGTTAGGATGTGGTGCATGGATCCTAACAAGGAAACCAAAAACACCACGAACACACCCGCAGATGTCCCGCCTTCCGGGGGAGAAAGACAAGAAGCAACAGCTTGGCAAAACAACACAAGCACCACATCCCACCGTGGTGAGGGAGGGCAGCTGAAGCCTAAGTGCCGCATTGAGTGCAAATACTCGTGAACTGCTTTCAGCAGCATGCATTGCTTTCAGCAGACCCACTCATGGCAATATGTATATACATATATATATATTATATACGCCATAAAATCCATAAACCCTACTTCGTGGTTATAAACCAACTCAGCTAAGGATTGCGCGCACCCCAGCATTTGCGATGCCAACAGGCCGATCTTTGTTGAGACCTCCCTTGGAAGGTCGTCCAACTACGGCCATCTCCAGCCCCTTTTCCCATCCAACGCAGTCGGCGCGTCCGCTGAAGAAACTCGAGTCATAGCTCAAACAAACGCAGCACGAATTTCTCAGACTCCTGAGGTAGGCACACAATATCATAGCTAAAACTGGGATTGACATAGATCATACAGCATCAATTCGCGTGGCTACAGGAGTCATCGGTCATCGGAAGATATTGGAAGCGGATCCTAAACAGATTCCTGTCTGAGCTGGAAAAAGTCACTTCAACCCTACGTCGCCCAATAGCCAACTCCTTGGGAGTTGGGGACTTGAAATATTTACTGCTTATAGATGGATGGGCTTGTCTGAAAATAGGGAGCAAAAAAATGGAGGTGTCCCTTGGTTGAAACTCCATTGGTTGATCATCATTTGCCCCAACGAATCAACCACTTTGATCTATATTGGTGGTTTGTTTAAACTGCTATACAGCGGTATACGGCATTTTTCAGACAAACAAAGGCCCTGCAATTCTTCAAAAAAACCACTTCTGTCATTTCCTCATGCTCCGGCCCCATAGCTTCAAGACCCACGGCACGATCGGACGTAAATGTGGATCGAATGTAAAGACACCGTGTGGCGAGATCAGGGACATCCCCATCCTGCGCTGGAGCCCGCTGGAGCCCGCTGGAGCACTTGGGCTGAAGGGAGCACTTGGGCTGTATGATAAATGGTGGATGTACATCGCAATCAGTGCGTAATAGATATGAAATATGTTAAAGTATATTTTAAAGTAAGTGTTTGCAAATATCTTGGTAAAACAAAAATCGGCGAACCAGGGAACAATTACCCATCGCTCCGTCACTTTCTAGAAATATGATAAATCATGGTGGCAAAGGCCAAACCACTGATTTCATGATACTCATGATTCACATCATGATATTTATTGCAGCTTTTAGACCCTAAAGATCCCTAAAGCCTCTGGGCATGAAAAATCTAAGGGTTCTGTGAATATCTTATTATCCTCAAAGGAAGGCTACTTCGAAAACTCAGAGACATGGAATCTTCGAACTCATTCGAACTCCAAAATTTGGAATCTCAATGGAATCCTATTAGCTGATCAGCCGAGTCCCATCTAAACACACAGCTTCCATGTTGTTCGAACCATGGTGAGGTTTTCTTTCGGCTGTCTTCGAATACTACGAGCACAGATGCACCGGATTTGTAGTGTGTTTACAGATGTTTACATGAAATATTGATTGTTTACTTCATGATTAGGATGACCAAGAATTGGACAACAATATAAACAAGGTCAACAGAAACAAAAACATATTTTTTCCAAGGTCAGCCCGGCTGGGAATCGCTTGGTTCAACAAAGCGAATGTGATACCGCCATCCCAAGCCTCCAAACGCTGTAGGATTCTGTGGGCTTTCCATTTGAGATCATCCTCAGAGGACTTCTGCGGCAAGAAAGGCAGTGTGATCTCCAGAAAGAGCGACTGGAGGATGGTGAGGTAGAGAGTCACATCTGTAGAATTCAGCGAGAGGGAATGGCCCATGTTTACACTGGGCAATTCAAAATCCTCGCTGCTAACGATTGGCAACACTCGGCAGTCCAAGCTGTACGCTTGAAGTAGCCAGTCGGCCATTTGCTTGGAATGAAAGCAGAGGCGCGTACAAACCAGCAAACAAGAAATTGCACCACTTGCACCATGCTTGACTGTAATTGCTGGCAGCTTCTCTTCTTTCACCACGACTCTCGGTAGAGTTTGTTGAGTATGCATGATCTGCCGGGAGGTCATAGCTGCTAGAATATAGGCAGTTGCCATAGCCTCTGTGTTTGAAGGATCGGACAGAATCAAACAGTCCGAGTCGGTCGAGTCTGTCGAGTCTGCTACAGGACTGAGTGCTGGTTTCACTCCCTTTAGCTCGTCCACAATTGACTGCAAAGCTGACAGACTGAAGTCCTCCAAGGGAAAGCACTTCACCGTTTCCAGCCAATTTATGGTGTCCTTCAAGCCCTCTATGCTGATTCCATAGTTGGCCAAATCAGAAGTATTCACAAGGCCCAAATGCGTATCTAAGCAGCAGTGATTTGGCAGCTCAAAGTCTGCCAATCCCAGAATCACCGTTGGCACATTGTTCACTCTCGCAGTCGTAATTTCACCCAGGCACCATTTCCGCGTGAGCACTGATGATGTGCCAACAACGACCAACATATCCTTGGATTTGCTTGAAAACATATCGCTTCCAAACAAAACCAAGTCTATAAATATATATATATGATTATATGTATATGTCCTATAGATTCCCGCAAATGATATTGAATGGCAGATTTACCATGGGAAAGACAACAAAAACAAGAACTTAAAACCAACAACTTAGCATCCACTTCGTTGCTCACGACCGTAAAGAGGCGGGTTAGGTCAGTGAGATTGTCCGTGTCTACAAAGACCTTGTGCTTTGCACCTTGGCCTTGCAGTTCCTGGGTCGGAACGAAAAACATGTTGAAAAAGGGCCACCAATCAACCTGTTTTTGGCTGTTCCAATCAAATATAGTGCTTGAGTATCCAAAACATAATAACACAATATAACATAATATAACATATACTGTGTTAACATATAGATGTATTATAAATGAAGACTAGACAATTCAAAAATGGGGAATCCCAACCAAAGTCAAAGCTTTGTTTTCAAAAATCGTTCAGTATCCATCTTCAGCAAGCGCGCGAGGCATCCAGCCGAAGCCTTGTGATGGCATAGGAAAAAACGGTAACTCTGCAGCCAGCGAGCCAGTAGCTGCTTTGCGAGGGCCACTCCAGCACACGTCAATAGGCCAAACAGCAGCACAGCTACCACACAGGTACAAAGAGCCATGGATGCTGATGGATCAATTGTTGGCATGAAGAAGGATCCTTCGGCATCAAATGGCATGTTTCTTGACTACCTTTATCACATTAATATACATTAATAATTAATAATCATTAATAATTAAATATATAATTAATATATATTGATACGACATCGATCCATTCCTGTTGTTCTTCCCTTAATCCCTCCATGTTTCCCTTGGTTCTACCTAGTTTTTTGTAGTTATTTTCAGCATCACTTGCCTATAAGGAGCACGGATTGCAGGCTCGCATTCACCAAGATATCAAGGACAATGGCAGCTCGCGTTTTCCAGGGCTTGAAATAGGTGGTTAAAGCGATGCTGCAACCCAGTAGGCTTTCCATGATGACCACGCTGACCGAAGGCCACTGTAGCATGGGTGCACAAGCAAACAGGATGTTGCGAGCCAGCAGAATCAGAGCAAAGACCTCGTAGCCTGGGTGAAATCGGAAAATCAAAAATCTGCAAGAGCGGACAAAGGTCACGTCACCTGAATTCACCCGCTTGGGAAGCTCAATCAGAAGCATCCAGCTGCAAAGGCTCAAGAAACCCAGAGGTATGAGGCCAATTGCAACCCCCAGCAAGCACAGTTGAAGGTGCTCTGCTGCAAAATCGCAAACCACTGCATGATATCCTTGCATAGTCCGTAGGCCATTGGGGTGTGGAGAACATCGAAATGGCCCCACAGCAGAGTTCACTTGGGTAATGATCAGTGCAGCATACAGGCCAAGCAAGGTCTCTCCAAGTATATGCATCTTCCAGGCCTGACCTGTCACCTTTGCATAGGCCAAGTGCAAAATTGCTGGCGGCAGCGCCAGTGCAGTGGGAAGAATGACCTGGCAGAGTTTCGGTCCCCAATTGGTGACCAATTCACATCACTTCCTGCTGGTCACCGACTCACCCTTTTCATGCGGAAGGGACAGAAAAATATCTATGTTTATCTGATATTGTGTGAGATAGTATTAAAGAATGATTTAAACAATATCTACAGTATATTTAGTGAATAATCATTAAATATACATATTTACATGTTATCAAGATGTGTCCACTGTGTTCTCTGGAAGCCTTGTAGAGTCCGAAAAACGTCGCCATCAACACTCAGTTTCTGCATGGTTTCCTACCAAGAGGGTAGCCCCGAATCATCCAACGACCATTTCAATATCTAAGCAAAAAAAAACATGGGAATCCACCATTTTAAGAAACCCATGTGTATCATAGATGTCATTCTATAGATGTGGGGTCATCAGCCTGTAGATCGCATTCGCTCTTTTCATATATTTCAAGAATATTAAGCAAAATGTGTCCAGCTGTCAGAAACACTTTTTGCAGGCTGGGAAATACCCTTGGAAACCGCCAAGCTCAGACCTGCTTGGAATAAGCTGGTGCAGTTCGGAATCAATCACTGTTGGTTAACATAACTCCAATCACTGTTGGATTTTCTGGTAGATCTGGATATCTGGGGATCAATACTGGGCACCACCGATATTTTTCGGACAAGTTTTTGGACAAGTGACATTTGTGAAGAGAAATCGCAGAACGGGAGTCACATCTGCAACACAGTTCAAGGCTCTAAAACCATGCGCAAGTTCGTCCAAGGACACATAGCTCAAGGCGTCCAAGAGCAGGGTAAATGGATCCTGAGCAGCTTTGAAGCCCCAATGTTCATCAATTTTAATCAATTTTCTCGACGTCTTTCAGGAATCAACAAGCAGTCCAAGACCTAAACGAAGATTGAACACTAAGGGTCTCCAATCTCCAAGGAAAAAGAAATATGTCTTTGTCCACATTTCATGAATACTCTAAAGACTTAAGCGCTTGGATCATGGTCTTTGTGAAAAGCCCCATATTTGGGAAATTTAAGGGATCACCATGGATCACCCCAATTTGATCCAATTGGTATATGGTATCCCGGTGACAAACCGGCACTGTCCGTTTTCGACCTATCTTAGCCAGACAGAGAATTGAAGAAAACGAGGGGTTTGGACTGTAAAGCTTTGAAGAAACACCTCAAAAAAATTCGATGGAAACAATGATGAACTATCATGTAAAAACAATGTAAAAACAATGTAAAGACAAGACATGAAAAAACGATAAAGATCATGAAGTGCATCATTGAGTGCGTGAATATCATGTGGCACTGTGTGGCATTGTGTGACATTGTGTGGCATTGTGTGGCTGAATCACACCATGCGTCCAGGCTCAATGTTGCAAATGCGCAAGACACTTCTGATGTGTTTGCCTGGATTAGCCGACCTGGCATGCCGCCTGAGGAGCACCATTGGATTTGAAACGCACCATCGACTGTTGAACTCTGTTGAAAGCCATAATGGAAACTTCCACTGAACCCGGACTGAACCCCTTACTGTAGCCGTAGCTCAAAGAGCGCAGTGTTACAAGATGTCCTAATCTCTCGATGGGCTCTATATTCTCATCTTTGCGCAGGACAGCAAGATCCTCATTGATGAGGTAGTCTACCAGGCACATCTTGTCGAATCTTGTCGAATCTTTGTGACTGTTTATACTGTTTACTTTGACTTGGTACGACTGTCGTACGACTTGCTACTTGTTTTTCTATTTCTATTTCCATTGTAGGATGAAATGTCAAGGCAATCCGCCCGGAGGGTGAGCCGGGTGAGCGATTCAGCTTCGACCCTGCAGCAGGTGAAGTACAAAATCCATTCTCTTCCCGATGAGGCACTGCGAAGAATTCAAGAGTTTCTGTGCTGAGACGTGCTTAGACGTGCTGAGACGTGCTGAGACGTGCTTAGACGTGGTGAGACGTGCTGAGATTTGCGGAGATGTTCTAAGATTTCTAAGGATTTCTAAGGATTTCTAAGGTATAGAGTTTGATTTCTGAAACATGAAAAGCTGATCTGAGCTTTCCCAGTTTTCGCATTACTTTAGCTGAGGTTCCTGCTCGAAGTGAAAGACAAACTGCAGCAAATCATCATGGACATGCGTTCAGAGACGAAGACGGATCAGCAGCATGTCAAAAGTTGGCCATAAACCTTGCACAAGGTGCACAACTCGCACAGAAATTGCAGCATGCCAACGCTGGCATCACAAAAGCACCTGATAAGCTGCCAAAATGGCAGAATCTTTGTCCTCAGGTCAACTATGGCGGATTTGGCAGACAAAGAAGCAGCTGTAAGCCACGCCATCAACTTGATCCGAGCCAAGGTCGATCACAGATCACAGAAGAGGGCAAGGGCTTAAAGTGTTTGGTTACTGGTTGTCTTTGAAGTCACTTTGAATCGTTTTGGATTGAGTGTCATGTTGTGAAGTTGCAAAGCGCTTCAAGTTGCAAACTGAACCTGGCCATATGTAGATTCAGGTGGGTCCGGTCCCACGAAGCAGCTGCAGACTCTTGGGTGGTTTACCAACTGCTGGCTATGCGGCCTGGAATCCAAGTCAAAGAAAGTCAAAGAACTTTCACACGAGAATTGAAGCCGATGAATTGAAGCCGATGGTGTCATTCTGGCTGTCTTTCTGGCTAAAGACGTCCCCTTGCTTTGTGGCTCGCGACTTGGTACAGGTTCCTGATGCAGAGTCTTTGCACCGCCCTCGGGTTCAAGAGATTCAAGAAACCCTCGTCTGCAACGCACAGACATCTACCTGTTGAAGGCTTTCCGAAGACAAAATTGAAGCAATGGGATAAACGGGAGTCCCAACAGATGCTGTCTCTGAGCGACTTGTCTCCGAGGAGTGTTGCGACACCAGACCAGAGTCAGGCAAGACTGAAGCAAAGCGCTGAGAATTTTTCCAAGTTCTGACTGTTCGGATGCTTGAGAGATCTCGAGAGTCGCAGAGCAAATTGTCGCCAGGGGGCTGCCCCAGTGCCAGCTGTACCGAATGCAAGAGATGCTCGGCTGTTAAGCAGAATCTTTGTGTTTTCGTCTCAAGCAGAATGACTTCTCGTCGTCTCATGAGCCATGATTAGTAATTAGCTGTTGAATTCTCTACATGCATATGTATTCTTATTCTTGTTTATTTCGGTAGACAGAGCTTATGCACCATTTCATTTCCCAAGCCAACCTCTGACTTTTGGTGCTGGGATGCTTTGGTGTTCAAACTGGAGTGAACAAACTGGAGTGAACTGCAGATGCATTCCAGAAACCTTGGGCCAGCGAAAACAATCGCTTCCTTTGTGGATCATTCGGAATTTGGAAACAGGTCCGTGTGTCTGAGATCATGGAGGCCGAGTGCTGGCCTGAGCTCAGGAATGCTTTTCCTTTTCAAAAAAACACGCCTTCGAGTCATGAGTAAATAAAATTTAAATAAATACATAAGTATTACATTACATTAGTGTTTTTTGTTGTTTTTTGCTTATTTTTCTTGGACTCATCCGCGTCCTAATTGCTGCCTTTGTTTACATACAGCTGCACGGCCCCGGCTATTGTGTGCACATTTGCCACATTTGAATTACTTGGAGAATTTTGATGTCATCGACGTTCTCGTATGAAGTAGCTGCAGTATCCATCAGTATCCATCAGTATCTCTGCTGAGGCGACACACTTCGCTTCCCAAGCCTATTGGGCCAGTCACAAGCGCTTTATTTTAGGAAATTTTGTAGACAGCGCAGTTCGATCTGGTGTCCATACTTCCAGAGTACAGGATGTTTGCAATTCTGGCGGAAGCTCTCCCTGTTAGACATAGTTCCGTACATAACTTGGGCTGCTTGAATTGCAACACAGTCTTCCGTGAAGTAAAGCTCCTCACAATCATTTTTAAAGACTACAACCTTGAAACATCAACGGCTGGACCGGCAGTCAAATCCAAAGAAGACATGTCCTCCAAGTGCACAATGTGTACGTCGCACATGCCTCTCTTCAATCCAGACTTGTGTGCTGGGAGCAAAAAGTCTGCAATCTGGCACTCCTGGGTGACTCTGTGAAAAATGCTTTGTTTATTTGTTCTGCAAACTGGGTCTGATTATTTTGCGCAGCTTCAAGTCACAGAGTGGTCCTTGGTGCTGACCTCAAGATCTCTTCTGGAGCCTACCCAGCTGAAAGCGAACGCACTCGCAACAATTCAACAAGAAAAGCATCATTGGAAGGGGCTTCCAAGTCATGCAACAGATTGCTACTTGGAACAAATCATGGATGCGGTCAATTGACAGTGGCTTGGATCGAGTAAGGTCTAGAGTTTTTTAAGTCCTTCATTTCCACTTTTTTTTGTGTTGTGGGTTCGAATGTGCCAACCTCTGAACCTAGAGATGCGCTTGAGATCGCTTGAGAATCTCAGTAGTCTGCAGAGTATCAACTTCCAATGGCATAAGCTGCCAGCTGCCATGGTTGGATCTGAGCTGCGCTTTGCTACTGATGAGGGCGCGGTGTTGGTGCATCAGCCCCACCGGCAGGAAGGGACCAGAGATGCAGAAGAGTAACAGACAAAAACACCAGGAAAAGAAGACGATTTGAAAGAAAAGGAAGGAACATATTGAAGGGAACGGGCAAGAAACACTCGTCATGAGAAGATTCATGATTAATTTAGCCACTTGTGAATGCAAGACTTTGCTGCCAGGATGCTCAACGAAGCCGCGTGCACTGCACTGTTTCAGGACTTGGTGGAGTGCCGACACAAGACAAACAAAAAGGATTCAGACTCTTGTTTCCGGTCCAAACCACGTGCATCATGACTCAGAACAGTTGCTGTTCAAGAAAAGGCGGTGAAATTTGCCACCCACATGAAGAAACATGATGATATGTAAGCCGCATTAAGCCGCTAGCCAAAGATGAAGATACGCTGCACAGCTTCAGATCAGAGTATACAGTGGTATACAGTGGTATACAGTATCATCGGCCGATGTGAACATTGTGAACACGTGACAGATCCTCGAGTATGAAGCTTAAAAAAAGCTGAGAGCTTGAGAGATCTTTTTTAGTACAGGTTTTTTACGGACAGATGGGCAGCGGCTGTGGGCTGTGGGGAGCGATGCAGGAGCGGCCTTTGATCTGTGGCGGCTGTCTGCCGCACCGCCTGGCGGGGGACGAACTGCGGGACTCGTCTCTTTGGAGGCACTCGAGGCCGTGCAGCGCGAGGCCGACTTCGCCCAGCGTGCAGGCGCCTATGATTGTTGATTGTAACATATTGTAACCCTCCTGCCATGCATTGCAAATCTCTAAAATCTTTATAAAATGAAAACATTCTAACATGATGCTAACATGATGCTAACATGATGACATGATGCGAACATGTCAACCAATCGAAGCGAAGGAAGGTGGTCAAACAAGACATGTCAAAACAAGAATCAGACTTGGTGCAATCTGTGCAATCTGCAGGCCGACATCCAAACATAGTACGTTGTCATGGTGTCCTCGTGCAGAATGAGGGAACCGCTCTCAGCACTTCTTGTGTGACAACTCGGGAAATGGGCTTCGTACAGCCTCTGGCCGAGCTAGCCTTTCAATTGCCTTCATGAGATATTCCACAAGTAGTTCCAACATTTCGATTTCAACATTGCCTTCCCCTTCCCGCATCTTCAAGCGAGAATGGGCATGTGAGGAGCCGTGCACTCGAAGCTCTTGCTGTGTGAGCCTTGTGTGTTTGATCTGGCAACCCACACAGCTTCTAGTCGATGCCTCAGATGTAGCTCGCTTGCTGCGATAGTGCTGATTTTGTGAGATGCTGGAGTGGCTGATTGGTGCTGAGTGGTGCTGATTGGAGTTGGGGTGCAAGTGGTGTTTTAATGTTTTTGAGAGATTCCTCCAGATTTGTCATGGCAGTTCTGGACCTTCCAGATTTCTTGACTTTCAAAGTTATGCGCAGCGTGAGCTAAGGCTCTTCTTTGCCTTCGCGTGAGGTTTCAGATCTTGGCCAAGAGCTGGCTTTTGGACTTGGGCATCTTCACAACCTGGGAATCTTGTGACGCGGCAGCAGATTTCGGACATTTTCAGAATCTGGCAGTGTTTGAATTCTGACAATGTTACTTATATAGTCTTATATTGCCACAAATATTGCCACAGAACTTGAGGTGTCGAGTAGAGACACTCCCAGGTACGGTGGATTTGATGCGAGTGGAATCTTCAGAGGCTTGATCAGCATGTTCACTGTTTGGTTTCTGATTCGCCTCTCTGAACATGCACATTTTCGTGTTGATTTGTTTCCAAGGGTCCTAAGACTTCCTAAGACGTCCAAGACTTTGGATTTCGCTCACTTTGAATTCTGTCCTGATCCGTCCAAACCACCAAACAGTCATTATTAAGTAACCATCATTACCATCATTAACCGCTCTTATTGGTATAGAATCCCATTAAAAAGTGAATCCGTGAGGTCATGATGGCTTGTGGAAGCTCCGCGACTTCTGCCGTGCAGCGCTGCTACCTGTGGCAGCCTCCGAGTGGCGCGCGAGAAGCCACGCACGGCCTCAGGAGGCACCCCCAGAGGCCAGGTGAAACCCGGTGAAACCCGGTGAAACCAAGTTACGAAACTTACGCTGAAGGAGAGAAAAGGGGGAAAAGGAGAAGAGAGAGAAGAGAGAGAAGAGATCGGAAGAGATCGGAAGATGAAGCAACTGCAAATTGATGCAAATTGCTTGTGATCCTGACCCTTTGCTTGTGACTAGTCTGTCTCACAGGCCCGTGGCAGCCAGAATCTCAGCCTGTTCTATCGTGTTTCTCATAAAAGCTTTGCCGGTCATAGCAGATCCTAGTAATACAAAAACGCTTCTCATGGATATACTATACTGATATACTACTCGAATGTATATACAGTATATACATACATGTTTAGGGCACTCTATCAGGACACACCACTGGACTTTTTAGATCTTTTTAGCAGATGCCATTTACTGTACCATTGACTCATGGCTCCCTTGTTACCAAAGCACGTTTGTATTGGATACAAAGCACGTTGGTGAGTTGATTTAATCAATGGGTCCACACTGTCCTAAGCAAGGTACGGACGATGCTCTGAAGCCGGAGGCCTCTTGGTGCGTTACATGGTTACTGTGTAGATCCTCCGTTCCCACTCTTGGAGTGAACGGTTCTGATCGGCAGCTTCACTTAACTCAGCTTGCGCTAAGAACGAAGAATCTCAGAATCTCAGAGCAGTATCGTGCGAAGATCAACAATGTCCTACCTAGAGCACACCATCTATCCATCCATATGTCCATCTGTCTATTTGCCCTTGCTTGGTTCTGCGAGCTGATGTCCAGGCGGACGTTTGGATGCTGGGCTCTTTCCTGTCCTCTCTCGTCTCCGGACTTCCGCAAGGCAAGTTGCGCACATCCAGCTGTGTACTTCACCTAATCTTGGAGGATGCCTTCTGCAATTTCTGCAGTTGTAGGAGACCTTTCGTTGACGAGGTCTACGTATCTTTTTTTCTCCGCAAATTCTAATTCAACTTTATTTTAATACATTGTAGCTCAAAACATGGATGCTGCAGTGATGCCTGAGCTTGAGTCGCTAGAGATTCAGCGCCTAGAAAACTGTGCTGAAATCCCAGGCACTGGGGCTTTGGCCATTGCACCTCAACAGCCGGACACGCAGTGCAAATCAGTGCAATTGTCGACACCGATCTCTGCTCTCCTGATCTCTCCTGCAATCCTTCCAATCTTGGCTGTAATTTTTGGAAAGAAATGTTCCAGCTTCATGCGCAGGAATTCCCGGCATCTTCCTTCAAGTGAAACTACTGTAGCTAGTGTGCAATGCAGGTAGTCAATCTGTCTTCTGAATGCCCAAACAGAAGCACTTCAATTCACCCGGGCTCACGATTTTTCAATTGTTGTGGGTTGTGAATCTGCATGCTCAAAGCACAGCGTTCGCTTCATTTCCTACAAGGCTAGTGGATGCTGCTGTCGCACGCCTTTGTCTCCTACTTCAATGGCTCATGGCAGAGGAGCTGAAGATTTGAGCGCTGCTGGCATTGGAACATTCTGAAGTGGTAATGATTTGACGAACCAGACCAGTTGTCATCACATGTCATCACATGTCATCACATGTCATCACATGTCATCACGATATATCACGATGTGATCCGATTGTTCTCTGAACTCTGCAAGGCGCCCGAGGAGAGGCCGTGTGCTGGAGAGGCAGCAGCTCTGCTGGGCGCTCTGACGTTCACTCCGCCCCAGGAGACAGAATGACACAAGAGTTCAAAGGAGTTCAAAGGAGTTCAAAGAAACTCAATGCCACTCAATGATATCGTCAAATCATGTCAAATCACTTGAAACTGGAAACAACATGAAACAACGTTTCAACTTGTTTCAACCAATTGTTCCAAAAGTTATTGAGCCGTTGAATGTTTGGTGAGTTTGGTGTTTCCAGTGTTACTAAGTTGTTTCGTTTTTCAAGGAGATCCTGGCAGAGATGCCACTGCGGGAACAGCGACGGGTCTGTAGCATGGCTGTTGCAGCTGCGCGTCAGCGCGCAGTGGACTTGGCAGTGGCACAGCCATCAGACATCGCAGACATTGCAGAGTTGCCATTGGAGAGGTGCCGCAGTGCTGCGTAGGAAACACCATGGGAATCAAATTGCCATGTGGCCATGAATCAGCATGATCAGTTTAACGCAGTTTAACAGTCATTAAACGATCTATGTTTATAGTAGTTTATAGTCAAAGTATATCTATGATTTGGTTTTCTTTGGTTCCATTGGTGTTCCATTGGATAGACACTTAAAAGAAGTGGGACCTGGTTCCACTTTGGATTTTTCACGGTGCAACAAATCATCATCCATGGTGGAACCTTGTTTCCCGGCGGGGTGGGGTACAGCTGTGCTTGGAAAACATGCTTTTTGGGGCTAAGATTTTGATTGGTGTTGTCGGATGGTTATCACTGAGTGTTTTGTCCTGAGAAAAGTGAAAAGTGGGATGACCATCCCGATGCACAACATTGCTTATTAAACACAGATTCAAGATAGGAACATCCTGGGGTTGGACCGAGCCTTTTCAACGCGGACGGAGTTATGCTGTTTCTACATTTTACAATGTGGACTAGATTTTTCATACCTCAGCTTTCCGCAGGTTGCGGGTGCTTGGTGAAGAGCTTCTCGGTTTGAAAATTGAGCTTTCAACTTTGTTTGGATGGTTTTGTCCAATTTTGCCATCAATCCTGACTTGTTTTGTCCAATTCGGTGCATCGAATCTTCGGAAGCCGTCCACGTCCGCAGGATCAATCAAATCCTGGACAATTGCGGGATGGATGTTGCTTTTAGACCAGACAATGCACCAGAACTTGAAGCTCAAGCAGATCAAGCAGTGCCTACGCCTTGTGCAGGTCCCACCTTTGGGCATTGATGGGCATTGATGGATTTGGGATGATTTGCTTTGGCACGTTTTGAAGCTTGCTTTCTGGGTTTTCCGTGACCGAATGAGCTACATTTGCAGCTGCGTTCTGCAAGCTTTTGCCTACATTCAAAAAAAGAAAAGGTATTCTGCATGTCTTTTGAAAAGTTGAAGTTGCAGTCCAAGTCTTTCGAATCTCGTATTTGCGGATGATGCTGATCTTTGAGCCGGATGGGGTTGGAGTGATGGTAAGGTTTCGTGGAACTTGCACACGCACACATGCACACTTTGTGCTACGTTTAGGATGGACTTCAGATGGGGTGGGATGGGCATGTTGGAATGATCTTAATGATGAGCGTGTGGGCTGGGAGACATTTGCAATGGCAAAATTCTAAAACTGATCAGCTGGAAACAAGCGTTACCCTTTGCTTAGAGAAGCTATTGTTGCTTCCTTCTTCAATTTTCTTCAATGAGAGGGATAGAGAGAGAGAGAGAGCGAGAGAGAGAGGCAGAAAGAGTTTCCTGTGCAGTTTTGCGAGGTTGCTGTTGCTGGTGTCATGCTACGGGTTGGGTGTGACTTGCCGTGCCATGCTGCCACTTGCTGTGCCATGCTGCCGCCATGTGTGCTGTGGGTGTCGCGTCTGTATTCTTGAGACTTTGACACACGTCACTTTCAACCTACTAAGTGCAACTGTCCTACTCTCTGGGCCTTCTCTAGCCTCAGAGACTACTGGCAACTTGAGGAGACCCGGCAACTGCTCCAGAAAGTAGACTAAGAAAACAGAAGTAGAGATGAGACGCACCTGTGTGCAGACCGCTGGCCATACCACACAAATTGTTTGGCAATGCATGAAGAAAAGCGAGAAAAAGGAGCCAAAAAAGCACTTCTTCAAATTCCAACAGTCTGTAATCGTTCTAGTGCAGCACTGTCAGCAGACCGCAGTGGACATTTCCACGCAGCACAAGTGGCACAGACGGAGCAGTTTCTCAGTAGTACACATCATATTGTGTGCAAATGAACAAACCTCGAATCAGAAACTTCCCGCGAATCAGCAACAAAGAATCAGAAACTAAACCCCGCGAATCAGAAACTAAAATCTGCGAATCAGAAACCCAAATCCCACGAATCAGAAACCAAAAGCGCGAATAAGAAACTAAATTACAGGAATCAGATACAAAACCCCGTGAATCAGAAACTGAGAATCAGAAACTAAAAATTGCGAATCAGACACCAAGATCCGCGAATCAGAAACCAAACAAGCCCACGAATCAGAAACTAAAAAAAGCGAATTTGAAACCAAGTCTTCCACCCCCTCTGAACATTTTGTTGAATGAGATATTACCGCCAACTTATCCTCATAAGGGATCAAGCCCGCCACCCCCCCTGAACACAATGTTGAAAAGGATGTTGCATTTATTTGTTTTTTTCCCCGTGAGGGATAAAATCCGCCACCCCCTTCTGGCCATCATGTCGAATGAGATATTGCCTTCAACATATCCCCATACCGGACCAAATCCGCCACCCCCTCTGATCACTATGTTGAATGGGATATGACCTTCAACTTATTTATGAGGCTTACGCCTGACAGCCGGGCGCCGGCCAGGTTGTTGTTGTTGCTGTTGTTGTTGTTGTGGTTGTTGTTGTGGTCGTTGTTGTGGTTGTTATGGTTGGGGTTGTTGTTGTTGTGGTGGTGGTGGTTGTTGTTGTTGTTGTCGCGGGGGATAGGACAAGAGGGGTGTGGAGGACGGGGGCCGGGACTTCGGGCGTCCCGGCAGCATCCTTCGGTGGAAGGGGGCTGACAGCCCGGGTGTACCGTAGGTGCACCGAAGTCGGGAGAGCCGTCTGAAACAGGAAGAGCCGCTGTTGGAGGAAGGTCTTTTGTGGCCTCGCATCGCGAGGAAGAAAGTTGTGCACAAGCTCAGGGAGTTCGCAAGCATTGTGGGGTGGGAGTTGAAAAGCGTGAGGCACACAATGCGGTGTGCAAACCGGAGCCGCATGTCGGTGATGCCAAACCGGACCCTGTGCCCCCACGTTTCTGATGGGTAGCCAGAAGGCTGCAAACCGGTAATTTGTGGCCAGAAATGCGTCAGTACATCATGCAAGAGTTTTGCAGCGCGGAGGTGCGCACGGACATGTATGAAGTGATTGCCGTTTTGGAAAAGCCACGCAGGTTGGAGTCCATTCACCATGGCTCGGTTCGAGAATTGTAAGCACTCATCCAAGCCTTTGAACTGCACTGCCTCATGTGGAGCGTTTTGCAGCCACAGATTGCAGAATCCACCACAATCCCAAGCCAGTTCAGAACATTCCCTTGCATAGTCCTTGGAGCGCAGAGCAGCGCTCAGCGCTGGTAGCGGCCGTGGTTTGCTGGCGGCCTGGCATGTTTGTGGTGAGCCAGCATGTTTGGAGCCCGCAATGGCTCGTTTCTCCGACATGTTTGCGATGAGTAACGGCTCGCTGAAGAGAGACTGGAGGGAACTAACTGCCAGAGGACAGAACTGACGCGACTGCAGCAGCACCGCATGAGGATGACCGCTGAAAACTGATCGCGTGACTGCTGAAACATGGTGACAGGTGCTTTGGGGGCGACTCCGGCAAGTTTGCGGGTGGCCCGGCTAGTTTGTCGCAGCTCGCTTAGAAGAAAGAGGAGGGAACTGACTGCAAGAGTACAGACCTGGCGCGACTGCAACAGCACTGCGATAGCATGACTGCTAAAAACTGATCGCATGAGTGCGGCAACATGGTGACAGGTGCCTTGGAGCGACTCCGGCAAGTTTATGGATGGCCTGGCTTCTTTGTTTCCGCTCGCTAGCGAGCGATCGGAGGAGACGGACTGCAAAAGTACGGAATGGACATAGTTATATATATATTTTACATAGAGATATAGCAGCAAATATATATTTATATATGTATATATATATGCATATACATATATATATAGAGTTTGTTTCCGCTCGCTTACGAAAGATCGGAGGAGACGGACTACAAGAGTACGGAATGGATACAATTATATATATCTATCTATATTTTTACATAGAGATATATCAGCAAATATACATATATATATGCATATATATATATATTTTGATATATATAGATAGATAGGTATATATATCCTAGAGAATCCAAAGCTGTCCTAGGGACAACGTTTCTACAAAGCACACTGCGCCCTTGCCGTTTGTATAGAATGTTGCGCATTTGCGCAGCTAATCTGTGAGAGAGCGAGTACCAATATAGGCCATGTTGCTTGAGCCGGCTATATCTATACCTCTACGTGCGTGATACCACATGCCCCTGGGAAAAAACATGTATATATCGTACGTGGAGAAGTGCCCAGAAAGGTCCAAACACTGTTTTGAAAAACCAACCCTTTTTTCAGGTTCCTGTCATAAGACCCTACAACCTCAAGCGTGGATGCGCTACGTTTCCTCATGGGGACACTCCTTCTCCATGCCTTATAGAGAGTGTTAGTGGATTCTTTTTTTCGGGAAGAACAGAACTTGAGGTGTGTTCTCTCTTTTTTTTGAAAAAGCTGTGGTCTCTGAGCTCTTTTCTTTCAAAGCAGACAGTTGTGACGCCTGGCCACTGCTACGCTCAGCACAAGCTTCTGCCCGAACGTGTGGAACTTCAGCCTACGAAAACCTTGTGTTCCCCAAACCCCTGTCATTGGGGAGGCAGCGTGCAAAGTTGCCACCAAGAGATTTGAACACTTATATAAGTCATTCAAGAGTATTTGTTTGCCACTCATCCGCGATCGGCGGTGGGCATGAAAGCTCGTGCTCTCATGGGCCTTGCCTGGCCCTCAGCTGCTGCAACAGCCCGCGTGTGAAACCAGAAGAGGGAGTGCGAGCTTTAGCAAAAACATTTGGGTACCATCGCAGACATTTTAAGATAGATGATCTTAGATTGTGCGTGTCTGTCCTCTTCAAAAGTGTTCTTTCTTCCTCCAACGATTCCCACAGATTGCCACTCGCCTCCATCTTTCATTGGGCGTCGGTTCAGCGTGTCGCCTGCGAGGCTGGCGCTTGCGGCCTTTCCTTCTGAAGGGTTTGAAGGCTGGGTCTCACCGGGTGTGAGGGATTTCGAAAACATGCAAGAAGAGCCACGCATCTAGAATCTAGAACCTACAGTGTACTACAGAGTTGTGATGTGAAAGCATGTTTACCCACGTTCATGGTGAGCTGCCTTCAGCACGTTTCCTCATTCCCATGTTGAGCTGCTTTCGCCCTTCCGTCGCCTATACTCAAAAGGTGGGGTGCCTACAGGATTTGGAACGTGTGTCGGATCTCAAGCTGCTATGGCTGTTGCCTTGCCCGCTGCCACGCCTAAATGGCGCTCAGTGCGTTTTGGGCTCAGCGTATTGGTGTAAACAATCCACCGAACAAGTAAAAACGCAACGAACATCAAGTTCTAGTGACTGTTGAAACAATCATATGGTTGAGGACCCGGCAAAATTTCTTGGACCGAAGCGGAAGTCGAATCTTGTTAGTTTAAGCAATCTGTCGCCCCGAGTGGGTTTGTGCTGGATGTATTTTTACTGTCCTCTCTTTATATCAATTTTTTGTTTTAGACTGAGAAGGGTAGGCAGGGTTCTTGGCGCTCTTGGAAAGCGAGGAAAGCTTGGCGCAGGCAATTCGAGACCACCTGCCACTGAATGTGGCGTCGGTCTTGGAGTCTGACAACTACAAGGGTGGAGACTTGATTATGCTGGGTTCTGCCATTGCACGCCCGAGTGCACAGGAACTGGCAAACAACTATGTTTGGCTAAAGCCAATCATACAGGCCTCGCCAACCAAGGTGTGGTGCTGCCTAAAGTTTACAATTGTTTGTGTGTACCTGCACCAATTGTTTAACCAATTTTCAAAGCATTGTTCAACATTTCTGTTCGGTCGACTTTGCACATTCCTTTAGTCAAGGTCTAATCTGCAGTAACACTAAAGGGCTAATGCTCACTGCGAAGAAGCCTGAAGCCACGCTCCACGGAGCAACCTTCTCAAGTGTATGGGCGGGGGGGGTGTTCTTTCCTCAAGTTTTTTTGCTGAGGTTGCAAACTGTAGGTTTCATAAGGGGTTCTGTTGTGGCTTGAGGTGCCCAGCGCCTACTTTGTGACGGACGCCTTCTTGACGCTTGACAAAAAGCTCGGCTACAAGCTTTTCAGACCCGGACCCGGGGAGGACCGGGCCTACCTCGCTGGACGCGAGGGTGTTCGCGCAAAGAAGTGTGTGGGGGCACTCCGGTACCTCTGGAGGAACTCCACCAAAGCACATGATCAGAGGGTCCAGGACATGAAGTCATGCTTAAGCCCAAGCCCTGCTCGTGCTGCTGAGCCAGAAGACGCTCATCCAAAAGATGAAGTTTTGATATACAAATGTTGTGTGATTTTTCCTAATTGTCGGGCGATCGGCGATCACTTTGAATACGCAAAGCTCTTTTATATAAGGTCGATGCGGAAGAGGCTGGCGCTTTTTTGTCTGATGCCGCTGCAGATGACGCGCCTGTGGCTGATGGAGATGAATCAGCGGATTCCGATGAAGCTGCTGCCCCTATGGCTGATGCCCCGATGTCTGAAGCTGAACCAGGTTCAAGTGATTCTGATGTCGAAGTCGAAAAGCAGCAAAAGGTGATTGAAGCTGAGCAGGGCTCTACAAGTGGATCTGATTCTGGCGAGACGCCCAAGACTGTTGAGCAGTCTTCGTCGGAATCTGAAACCTTGAGGCTTCCTGGCAGGGTAGACGAGGAAATCTCAGATGTTTCATCTGAAAGTTCAGACCTTCACAGGGATTCTCAAGTGTCGTCTGGGTGGATGGGCAAAGGGATCAACTTTGCCTTTCACGAACATGAGAAGGAGAAGTCTCGTGAGAAGCATGTGGAGAGCATGCTGAAGGAGTTGAAGGCTGACATGGCTATCCACAGAGGGTTTGATGAGCTCAAGAACCGCGCTGTCGCCAGGCTGATGGCGGATGAGAATGTTTTTGAGTTTTACGTGGAGTATTGCCGCAGCTCCCTCCAGCGATTTGGTGATGTGGTCTATGGACAACTCGCTGATCGTGGGCACTACTTGGAGTGGATCTTGGAAAAGAAACGAATGTTGATGAACAAGAGGAAGGAGAGGTCTTTGTTTGGGGGAAAGGTGACGGTGTTTACTGAAGTTCATTTCGGGGATGTCAGCAGTTCTTGTATTCTTCATTCGTTCCAGGAGAAGGGTGGCTCTGAGTCTGAAGATGATCAGCTTGCCTGCCAAGGTGACAAGGCACCGAGGGGTATCTTTTTGTGTGAAGAGGTTTAGCAGTCTAGTCAAGATTGCCAGCCTGCCTGGTTTTAGTTTTGACCCCTTCAGGATCCAAAGCCCTTGAAGCGAGCTCTGAGTTTCATGGATCTAGATGGCTGTCCTCCAGATGCTTCTTGGGAGCGGGCGAAATGCTGCAAGAAACCCAAGCTGGCTGATGCCGCTGTTGCAGCTGTGAGTGGCGATATGCGAGTTGTTCCACCAACTGTAGTGCTTTGGCCGCGGGTGTGTGTGTGTGTGTCTGTGTGTGGGGGGGGTAGAAATGTTTTCCAGGTAGGTGTCCATGTAGGTGTCAAATGTTTTTCATGCCATGCGTGGTAGGTGTCCAGGTCTTTGTTCCATGCAAGTAGGGGTGTGGCTCGTGTTTCTGGTCAGGTGAAGCCGGCCAAGAAGAAGACTCCTTGTGATGGGCCCAGGCTCGACGTCTTCCAGGGGGAGCGCTTGGATGATATTCCACTTGAAGCGCGGCCGCTTCAAGGTGTTGAGTACAAGGGGAAAAAGGGCTACACGGTGCATGGTGCGAACGGAGCTGCAACTCAGATGGTGAAGTCTTACTTTTCCTTCTTCGTTTGTGGTGGTTGCATTTTGTAGTTCAACTGCCAGTTCGGTTTTTGAAATACATGTTGAAGAAGAATCTGAGGCGATTGAGGTCTTGATCTTCACAAAAGCGTACGTCGTGAAGAAAGTAGGTGGACGTTCCTCATCTGCCACTGCCAACCATAAAACTGGTCAAGTGACATGGACTAAATTTGGTGGTGCAGGGCCTGCATGGGCTGAAGCAAAAGCCCGCGCAAACTTTTGAAGCTTGTTTGTTTGGGGTGTGCCCAGTTCATCCTTCCCCTAGCTCTACTGTAATGAAAGATATGTTAAACATAGCAAGAATCACTTGGCTTAGCTTGCTTATTTGGGGAGGGCTGGGGTTGATGCGTTTGCCTTCTTACATCTTGGAAGGCAGCTATTTCGGGGGGGTTGCGCATCCAATGGATGCCCAAAGTGGGTGCCTCATAGGCTTGAGGAGGTTCCTATCTGCAAACTCGGAGGTTGCAGCCCTTTGCAAAAATATGCGTTTGCCAGCAGTGCAAATTTCAATCCCTCACATCACAGTGGCTGTGTTTCCTGCAATACTAGCAACGCAACCCCCTAAAGCTTGGCTCAAAGGCGTACATGTCATTCTGAAGTTGCGCATACAGAAACAAACAATTTGGGATCAAACCATACGTTATGTCTTTCTCTTGCTATCTCGTATCTAAAAGCGTCTTTGATTTTCCATTTTTCTGGCCACCATGGTGAAGAGAATCGTGGAGAAGGATGTGGCTCGACGAGTCAAGACCGTCAATGACAAGTTGCCCTTCAAGGAAGCTGGGGATACCAAGGTCCGCCGGCCCATCTCCATGCACGGGAAGCAGCGGGCCTGGATCATCAATGGACTACGCCATTTGAAAGCTCCGACTGCCGCCTGGCGCTGTTTTTTCCAAGACCACAACAAGCAAGCGCTGGGGTCAGCAGGCAGTCGACAATCTGTACCCCCAACAAGGATATAGCTGCGTTGGCAGTAGGACTCAAAGGGGCCTCATAGCTTACACACCTTTTTTGTGGGAGAGAGGCTATATGTATAGTGAACGTCTCAGGTCATTGCCACACTAGTGGCCCTGATCTTTGCGGTGCCTGGTCTTGACTTCGAACGGCCCATCGATCACTTGGAGACCTTTGCTGGATGTATGTCTGTGACAAAGGGAGAGTGGGAGGAGACAATTGTTGTGGAGCGTTGCCATTTTTCCAAGATTCAATGCCATATCTCATGTTGAGGCAAGCTTGTAAACATGTGGGTGATCAAGTGTCCCTCAATGGTCCAGGATGTTGCCAAAAAAAGGAATTCAAACAAGTCTCCATTGACGCATGTCTAGCTAGTGGATATGTTTCACCATTCTTCCAGGAGGGGAGAAAGGCAGTGCCGTTCGATGTCACCTACTCCTCTGACATGGATTTACTTTCAGCGCAAGGGTTTGCCAATGCCCTCTACCATGCCTGCAATGTCCTTCCTGGGTCTGGCTCCATGTCAGCGCCAGTTTGCAGCACCTTTGTCATAGTGCCGGGCGCATAGCTGTCAAGGGGATGGAGTGCAAACAGTCTTCCCCACTAAGATACAAGTAGAAAATATGGTGGAAAGGGGCGTTTCACTTTTGTAGTCCCTCAACCTCCCCTAATGGGTCAATCCTGCGTTCCCAGGTCGAGAGGGAGCACTCATCGGAGCCCAACAAATCCTTTGGGTCGCCAAGATTCAGAATCAGTGCGGCAAGGGACTATCCTTGCAAACAGGGCTTTGGTCATACTGTTCATCTTGGCTGCCAAAGGTTGTTGGACCATATTGGAGCAGCCAGCGTCGAGCTGTATGGAACACTTGCCGCTGTTCCAATATTTTTTGCGGCTGGTGCCCCAAGTCAAAATGTTCATGCGGATGGGTGACCACGGCGGTCCAACTCCCAAGCCAACATTGCTCTACTCCAGTTCTTTGGCAGCGCTTGGCCCTATAACAAAAGGTGGTGCCCCACCCGCCCAAATGAACCCACACATTTGAACCCCAGTGGAAATCCCACCATAGTCTCACATTCTCCCAGGGCACCCCACTGAGCCCGGGTTCAACCTAGGCCACGCGTGCATTGCTGGTCTCAACGATTTCCGGACTATGCCCCAGCATCGCAATCGTGAGATTACAGTTCGCTACACGAACCGGGCTGGTGAGAAGCGCTGGCATGGAGGGAAGGATATGAAGGGAAGTCAATCATACCCCAGACAGTCACTTGCATGCAAACGCAGCAGGATTGGGTTCACAATGTTACACGTTAGCAAAAACCATTCCATCAAACCTATTCACAACATGACCTGCCAATTTCCTTTTCGCACCATCCCCAAATCTGACCCACACAAGTTCTCCCCACATCAGCCAATGGCCACTTTGCCCCTATGACTTGATGGGGTCAGGTTTTGGGGGGTCACCTGAACTCTTCTGGTCAAAGAACATCGCACCATGTTTCACACCGCTTCAGGTTTGGTGTGTCGCTGGCAAGGCTCCGGACTTTGCATGAGAAGAGGAACAAGCGGAAAGCGGTTCGTTTCCTGAGGGCCGCTCGGCGTACCACCAATGATTTCGACACCAGGGTCAGAATCAACAAAGCTTGGACTGATGGCGCAGATCTTTCAAGCGTCATCTCATACTTATCCCAGAAGTAGGATTATTCCATATGTCTTTTAAGGTGGGAGTGGAGACCCTCTGTCATTGTTGCCCTGAAAATGCAAACAACTCTAATTGTCAGTAACTTTGGGGTTGATCCACAGGCCACTGGACTACTTAATTCGCACTCAATTGGCTATCGGCGAAGTTCTCACTGCGCTGCTGGAGCTTTGATCTGGGGTAGAAAAGGATTTGCGCTCCATCTTCAAGAGGGGCAGCTGTCAGACTGCTCTTTCACAAGCTTTTTGAGAATTCTGTACCGGGTCAGAGAAGCTCAGAACTCTGAACAACAAACCAACAGGTCTTCGCCTCCTCACCTTACTCACCTTTCTCCTGGTCTTCCCTTCATTTCCTCCCGGTCAACCGCGGCTGGGAGGCTTGGCAGCCGCGCCAGGGTGGTGATCTGCGCCAAGGGAGGCCTGCGCAGAGATATGTTGGCCTAGAATGTAGCCTTTTGAAGAATGCTGTTGTGGGGCCTGGTAACCGAGACCTCGGGGGCTGCTATCAGGAGAGGAATTTGTTCTTCTGGGCTGGATTCTTGTTGGGGTGGCCTACAATGAAAGTCAATGATACATGCGTTCCAGTGTGCATGAGCGTGCAGGTGTGGATGCCGCGCATTGTGCTTGGGGGTGCAGAATCTGTGGGCCTGCCTGGCCCCAATTGTCAGAGAAGTCGAGATGTCACCGTGTCATTTTTTAAGAAAAACATAGAAAAACACTTCAAGAAAAAGCTGCGATTTGCCGAGAAAAAGCTGCGTGGTGTACCTAAAAAGCTGCGTGGTGTAGAAACACTGCTCACAACACAGTTTCATCGCATGTGAACTTCAATGGTCCTCACCTTTTCTCACCTAGTCTTGGCATCAGTGTCCTGAGAAAATCGAGTATAGAAGCTCAAAGGGTGACCGTTTGGAGCTTTCATCCAACTTCAACCTGCCTGTTTCAGCATTTTGGTTGCAGTGCTGAACTATGCCTCCAAGCCAAGTGCGTTATCGCATCGTTGGCAAGTCGGGGTCCATGGGCACCACTAAGAAGGCTGATGGAAAGAATGGAAAGACAACAAAGAAGGAGAAGCCAGGTCGAAGCCCAAAAGATCAGAAGAACCAAAAAGCAAAAGCAAAGGATGCAGTGAGAAAGAATACGGGCAAGAAGGTGGAGGAGAAGAGCTCAAAGCAAGAGAAGAGCGCAAAGCAGGAAAAGCAGGAGAAGAAGGTGGGGAAGGATGCCACCAAGAAAGGAAAGAGCGGAAAGGATGATCCTGAGGAGGTGGAAGAAGTCCCAGCAAGGAAGAGTGCGCTAAGGAATCCACTTACTAAGAAGCATGTGGAGCCAGCGGCAAAGACAAGTGGAGCCAGCGCGCCTAAAGAGCACAAGGAGAAAAAAGAGAAGGGCAAGAAGGCGAAGAAGGAGAAGAAGGAGAAGAAGGAGAAGGATGGTGAGAAGAAGACAGGTGGGAAGGCTGAGAAGGTGGCCAAGCGGAAGGAAAAGAAGATGAGTGCGAAGGAGGCGAAGGAGAAAGCGGAGGAGGAGGAGAAGGAGATGAAGAAGAAGCGCAAGGCTGAGGAGATGGGGAAGGAGGACAAGAAGAAGATGAAGCGAGAAGGCTCAAGCCCTGCGACCCGTGATTCAGAATCCGCCACGCCTTCGACAAAGTCATCAAAAGCCAAGGCTGAAGCTCGGCTGCAAGAAATGGCAAGCCTTTTAGAAGGTCTGTCACATGAAGATGCGTCTGAAGATGGCCTTTCTGAGCTCCTTTGTGCGGGGGATGCAAGCGAAGACCCTGACGAGAGCGAAGATGATGATGCTGAGGGCGAGGAAGAGGAAGAAGTGACAGAGGATGCAGAGGAATGTGGAAGTGACGAGGAGGATGAGGGCGATGACGACGAGGGTGCAAGCGATGAGGCTTCAGTGGAAGGAGGAGGTGAAGTGGGGGAGGAGCCGGAGGAGAATGAGAGCGAAGCGTCTGAAGATGAAGATGAAGATGAAGAAGCAGATGAAAAAAAAGATGGAGGGGGAAAGCGCGCAGAACCTTGCCACGCCTTGGTCCCAGTGGTCACTGACACCTCTATGGCTGTGGTTGGCATGCGCAACAGTTCCACTAACAAGGCAGAGTGGGACAAGTTTGTGCGAGAAGCACAGTCTCGCCACAAGTTTCCTGCAGAACTGTCTGAGTTCTTCGCGACCAAGAAGACTGAGCTGTTCAACATTTGGTTGGACAGTTCAATGGACTGGCAGTCTTGCAAGCTACATGTTGAGCGCGAACATCACAAGCGCAACAAGACTGTCAAGGGCTGGCAAGCAGTGCAGGGAAAAACATTGAGACAGCAGCACCCTGTATTGTATGTGTTAAAAAAGTTTTTGGACTTCCAAGGAATGTGTTATAGGAATTTAAAAACCTCAAGGTGATCTTACTTAGCTCTGTGTGGTGCGCATGTGCTCCTGAGGTACGACGAGGACAAGTTCAAAACGCTCGTCGCCAAAAGAAAGGCCAGCGGCCTCTTTTATGAGGATGAGGATTTCCCAGGCGACGACGATGAATGTTGGTTTTTCATGAAGTGTGGTGAGAAGGTCACACAGTCTGATGAGACTGCTGAGAAATTGAAGCTTTCCGCCAAAACTGAAGTAGACCAAGATTTGAGGATGGCTTTGACCGACCCGGATAGTGGTATCCTCCGGCCTGGTGCACTGCCGAAGATCAGCGCTGGGCGGCAAGGATCCAAAGAGCTCCTGGATTCGATGGCCAAGGCTCGACCAGTCTCTTTCCCTTACCAGCACCTACCAACAGAGCCTAATTACCATAAGTCTTCAGAAGCCAACGCATTACATGGACCTTTGTACGCCAGACCTTCCATTCGTTTCACTCTAGATTTGGCAGGTGTCAGCTCCAAAGAAAGTGCAAAAGCCTAGCAGTGGAGAGGTGGAGGAAGCAAAGCCTAAGACACCACTTGAACGTGCCACAGCGATCATGTCAGATCTTTTGCCACTGGCAGCTACTGCCCGTACCCAGTCCATCAAGCTATCGACTGTGGAGTACGCTGGTGAGCTATCAGCCCAGCTTTTGGAACATGCCAAGCAATTGGAAGGCCTTTTCAAAAAGTTCAAGAAGGCTGTGGACAAGAAAGCTTCGCCGGCTGATCTCCAACCGCTCTTCAAGCAGTTTGACCAGATGAAACTCTTTGGGGAGAAGTCTAAGGCCTGGTCTGTCGCCAGCTGTGAGTGTCGACCCATTTGCCATCTATCCACAATCATTTATCCACAACCTTCCAATTCCCAAAAAAGTTGAGATGTAAAAACAAACCGTTTGAGGAACCTTCCCATGTCCATCTGCTCTCCTCCATGCAGGCAGCAGCTGCCGCCCTGCTTCGGCCTCCTGGCAAGAAGAATCCAAAAAGCAAGGGGAAGTCTGAAGCGAAGGGCCGTGCCAAGAAGTGACACTTTAGTCTTGAGTGTTTTTGGGTTTAAAGGTCAGAGAGAAAGATCTTTGACCGCGGGGCGTGCCCAGGGCTGTGGGGAGGTCTAGACCTGCGAAACAAACTGTTCTTGGAAGCAATGTGTGCAAAACCATGCTCATGCTTTTTCCGCAGACTATCTCCAGTGCAGTCCTACTGGCACATTTCGACTTCCAACCTGTGGAGAGATTCTTTTCGGAGCTTGAAAACATTTGCGACTCCTTGGTCATTGGTCGGTATCATTTCTTTACGTTCGATTCATTCGGTTTCTATTCAGTGTTGTTGCCACCGTTTGTGGAACGTCACTCGGGCCTCTCAAACCTGCTGTGCAACATTTTGCAACCATGTCCATGTCGTGGCCCGGTCCTGCTATGCCAGGTGCAGCCTTGACGTCCAGGAGCCAGCCAGGGAGACCTGTTGAGTTGGAGCGTCGTGACATCATGTTTGAGAGAAGCGTGGTACCAACTTGTAGCCACACCAAATCATCATCGCAACCCTGCAGGAAAAGAAAGCGATGTCCTTTTGAGTCTTACAACGAATCTGAAACAGTTGGAGTCTTGACGAATTTGATTTCCAGAGGGCAATTGAGTATTGCTTCGGCAGCTGAAATTGCAAGATCAGTGGTGAAAGACCACGACCTACCCGATGCCGCTGCAATTAGGTAGCATTCAACATGAAACCTTGTTCATTGTGTGTGCCCCCTCAAGTGTGGTGCACTGCTCACCCCTCAGGTCTGAGTCGCCCCACATGTGAAGGTTCCCACTTTCAACCGCCTGCGCATTGCGCCAAGGTGAAAGCTTTCAGTTCCCTGGGGTGTGATGGGGCACACCCTGCAAATTCAGAACGAGACCTTCACAGGTGGCTGCGGGGTCTTTACAACTTCAAGTTGGAGCCATATGTAATCAGCCTCAACTTACAGGCCACCTGGTTGGGCTTGAAAAGAGATTTTATTAACCTTGGCTTTCTTAAAGACAGTGAGTCTTGTTGGTCAACACTTCTATCCATTGCCAACTAGCAAGGTTGATGGGGTGGAAGCCCGACCGGTGCAAGCTGCTTGCATAGACTTGTTCAGAAACACTTTTGGTGCGGGGTCTTGTTTTGAGGGCTTATATCAATACTGTAAGTGGAACAGTTTTTGGTGAACGCAAGGTGCGGGTGCTTCTCCCTCACGAAGTCATCGACTGCTTGGCGAAAGCAGGCTGTCCTTCTGCTTTTGATTCGATGATGCTGGGACACCTTAACACAGCCTCTAGAGAAAAGTTTTGGTGTCACGTCCAACATCTCGACCCTTGGAAGAATCACCCTATCTTTGAGCGTATGGAAGGTGGTACCATGGGTGATGTAATACCAATAGCGGTGCACGGTGACGGCGCCGTGATGAAACGCGACGACGAGTGTTTTGTGTGGAGCTTCAGCAGCTTCTTCGGATCTCTTGGGCAGATCCGAGATGTCCTTCTGTTCAAGTTCCCCTTTGCCATTGTTCACGAACGTCACATGAGGTCTCCCAATGAAACATGGCAGCTGGGTGTTGTTTTTGATTTGGACCACCCAAGCATTCTAGTTTGTCCACCCAACATTGTTTGAGAATATGTTTGAAATGAGAAGACTGTGTGCAAAACAAAGGTACGCAGCGCTGTTGAAACGACAATCGCCAATGTCTTTGCCTGGAGCATGAAGTGCTCGTCCAGCGGGGTCGCTCCTGTGACCGGGTTTTACGATGAGGAGTTCAAGAAGACTTCATACCGGTATGGCATGAAAGGTCAAACGTTGGCCTTGGGGTGGAGGTGTCTTGGGTATAACTTCACAGCTTATAACTTATAACCTTTTGTTTTGCCTCTATGAGGAGCTGTATGGTGGTTTACTGTTTTGGTAGGCCAGTAACCTCCTGACTCAGGGCCTGCTATTTCACCATGAAGGCAGATCTGAAAGCCCGCCATCAAATGAACCTGTTCCAAAGATGGTACCGATGCTCACTGTGGCTTGTCTTTTGGGAGTCCACTTTTCTTGGTGTACCCAACTGGGTTTGAAAGCCAGTATATATGGATATCAAGTTCAACCCGTATGGATAAGAAAAAATATGTATGTAATCTATCAAGTTTGTATATCTATCATGTATGGATATTTGCGTTGTGCTTTGCACTGCTCACAGGCTGTGTGACAGCTGCCTCGCTTCTTCTGGCAAGCGGAGCTGCCGCTTCATGAACTATCGCAACTTTGGAACGTCTGCTGCTTGGCCGCTGACTGTGCTGAGCCACGAAGATTACTTGCGCTTGGAAGCAGTTCCGTCACCGTGGGTTTCAGTCGAAGGCTTTCGACTGGGATCTGTTTCGTGGGACTTGTTACATTTGATCTTTTTGGGCCACGGCAGAGATCTCGTAGCAAGTGCTATCCGGGTGATCATCCGCGAGGGTTGCTACGACTATGTGTGCTACGACTATGTGGGTTCCAATCAGCTAGATGCTATCTTGAGTGTTGTTCACAAAGAAATTCATGACACCTGCACAAAGAATGGGCCCCTTGGACCATGCCCGGACATTCTCTATTGCCAATTGTCCTTTTATTTTTTTGGAATGCGGAGTTAGCTGAAGTGAAAAGGAATAGCTATAGAAGTATCTGGTTCAACAACCATATATCAAGGTACTATGTGCCTTGCAAGCCAGTGCTCAGCGAAGCGAACATGGGAGGGTGCGAGTACGCTGAAATTGGGAGCCGCTACAAGGCTTCGCATGTGAAAGTCTTGCTGTGGTGGATTACCCGCAAGAGTCAGGAGGCACATGTGTGTGAAAAAAACATATTGAGACGTCGAACCTTTCCCCTTATAATTGGGACAGAGTTTTCACAAAACCGTGCCACATTTAAAACTTGTGAGCTGGTATCCGTCCAAATCGCTTTGTTTCAGGTAGCTGACGCTAGCCCTACAAATGCATTGCTTCAAGTCTTGGCAACTTGCTGCTGGGCCCTTCAACGTTTCCTGGAGGTCATTGACAACGCTGGCCTGGTCGTAGAGCCAGAGGAGGCTGCCGAAGGAAGCAGCACCTTGTGGGCGCATGTTCGTCTTTATGCATGGCTAGCTCTGTACTGCTCCGACCGCAAATTACTGCTTTTCAAAGTGCGCCCGAAGGCGCACTATCTATGTCATGTCGCCATGTCTTTGAGTCAAACACGACTCAATTTCAATGCCTTTCACACCTTTGACGAAGAAAGCTTTCTAGGCAAAATCAAGAGCATCTGTCAAAAGACGCATGGCTCCACTATGACACAAAGAATCTACCAGAGGTACTGCTTGTGTCTAGCTTTGTTTCTGCACCACCAACGGCAAATCGACAAATCCGTGTGAGAAAAACAAGGCCTTGGAGGGCTCCATGGATTGCCGCCGGAGCAAGCGGGTGGAAGTGCAAGTTGGAAAAAATCTTGAGGTCTACAGTTCCTTTACTTTGGTAGGTTTAAGGGTGAGAAGAGGGCACCATGGTTCTAAGGGATGAGCTTTAAGTACACGGGTGGTCATGGGGTATAGCTGTGAGCAGCGACCACGACCGGAGCGTAAAGAGGGCACCATGGTTCTAACAGATGAGCTTTAAGTACACGGGTGGTCATGCATTGCTCCTTCGGTGCATGTGGTATAGCTGTGAGCAGCGAACACGACCGAAGCGTAATCGACAGCTCGACTTCGATTTCCCTACCAAAAAAAATACATTGAACACAGCTTCAGTTTTTGTTTGTCGAGGCCTGTTTCCAAAGTCCTCGCCAAAGCAAAGGATCCACTGCCTTTGTTTAATGATCGATATCGGAGTTATCGGTTGTAACTTATTATACATATATATATATAGAGGCCCAAGTTTGCAAATCCTCACATTACTTGTGAGGATTTGCGGTGGTGTGTGTAGTTCTGTGTGCTACTATAAATACTGGTCCACTGGTCGCCGTAGGTGCAGTTCATGACTTGACCTGCAGCTTGGAAATTGAAAGTAATTGTTTTTTGCCCTGTACGATGCGCAAGACAGCGTCCTACGCTTTCGTGCGCTACTATAAATACTCGCCGTAGGTGCAGTTCGTGACTTGACCTGCAGCTTGGAAATTGAAAGTAATTTTTTTTTTGCCCTGTACGATGCGCAAGACAGCGTCAGCCGCTGTCGTGTGTATCTTCTTTGTCTGTGATCACATATAGCAGACCTGTGCTATATGCATATTCAAGCCTCGATGACACCGGTGCTATAAAGAACCATGGTTTTGACCAACGGTGTGGTGCAATGAAAACGAGAGCGTTTTACACAAACGACAGCGACGCTGTCGTTTGCATCAAAAGCTGTCCCTAGCAAAGCGTTGGATTCTCTAGGATATATAGATAGATATATCTCGACATATTTTGTTTGTTTTGCTTGGAACTGAAGAAGCTGCAACAAACACCCCAGCAAGTTCTTCTAAAACACAGCGAGGGCGAAACTTTGAACAGGGGATTGCAGACAGCGCCACTGATAAGCTAAGTAAGGCACGCAGTCTCTGTTTGCCAGTAGGTACTGCCCAAAATCTTCTTTTCTCAGGCTGCAGAGCGGTCTGGCAGAGTTGGGGTCAGCCAGCCTGTTTGGAGCCCGCAAGTGTTCGTGTCGCCAACATGTTTGCAATGAGCAACGGCTCGCTTATACGCAAACATGGGGAAAGGTTACCGAAGTGTGTTAAGGGTGCAATGTGTTGGACGTACCTGCGTGAATTGATATTGCAAGAATCTTCATTGAACCCACTAGTACAGCATAACCCCAGATACTCATCAACCAAGGCCAAAAAAACTGAAGCGGTCTCCGGATGAACAAAGTGGAGAGGTGCTGCGTGTGCATTCGAAGCCATCAGCATCACAGCTTTCATTACCGCAATTACCATGCCCGAACCGCCCTTCATGAACTTGTTGATAACCATGTCTTCTTGACCTCAGCGCGATGTAAATGGCACAGCAATCCAAACTTTTGGGGCGAAATGGAGTGAAGAAGATTTGTGTGGTGTGCGTCCCAGACTTGTTGGTGCCAGTCTTCTCAAGTTTTTGGAAGGGTTTGTCTTTGTATCAGGCATGCATGCACTGAATGTCAAGCTTTTGAAGGCTCACTGGCATCAATGCTCTATTGAAGCAATGTCCTATTCCTACTTGACACCCTGAAACCTTGCTACCTACAGACCTTGTCAATCATAAAAGCATCTGCTAAGAGCACTGTTTTGCAAGTCGCCCTCGCGGCGAAGCAAGTCCGTGAGTCAGCATCATGCCATCTCATGGCCAGACGTCACCTAGGCTGATCACACTTGCATTTCCATTGTTTCTCCGCGCTAATGCAAGCTAGTACGGGGTTCCAGCTGCAGCATTCTCCTCTCACCGGTTGCCCCCCGTAATCACACCTCCGTTCCACCCTGCAACAACCTTTCGTCTCAGTAGTCTCCGTGCCGACGTTTTTGGACGTGCGCTCCACTATGCTGCTTGCGCTTTTCTCGGTCTCCTGGCCGACGTTCTCGGACCGGGGACATGGGCAAACATCAGTCTCCTTGCCGAGGTTCTCAGGCTTGGGAGGCCATTCCTGTGCCATGACGTTGTTGTAGCTCACGCACAATGCAAGGATGAGGCAACCGAATACGCCGGATTTGGGCGCCATGGCAATGCCGACACCCCTGAGCTAAAAAGCGTCGCTGAGTGGCTTGAGGAAAAACTTGCAAAAACAGCCACGGAAGAACATAAAGATGCTGAAAAATGACGCAAAGATCCAAGCTCCAACAGAAGAGCTAGTATATCAAAGATGTTCAAATTGAAACAAATTCCAAGGTTAAGCTCTCCAATTGGCTTAAGAACATATAGCAAATTCACAATTTCAAACCTCCGACTGACATATTCCCAGCAGCTGAGCGTCCCCACAACAGGATGCAGAAGAGATTGATGACGAAGCCATGGCGGAGCAGAAGGACAAAGGAACAAAGAATAATCCCAGCCAATGAGCCAAACGTGCAAAACACAAATCCATGGGGAAAAACAAATGAAGGGCAAAACACAAAACCCCGAAACCAAAAAAGCACATAAAATCAACCATCTGATGGAAAAAAATCTTTATAAGGCTTTCTAAAAACACTAAATCTTTAAAAGTTCATGCCTCATCAACAATCTTGGGTAATCAGTCAGTTTGTAATATTTTTGGTTCAACTTTTCTGCAATATCTTGCACAACATAATAACCTTTCAGCCAGTGGGAAGTTCTTTCTTTCTCTGTAATTGCTTTCTTTCTCATTATCTTTACTCGGTCTCCTACTTCTAAAGAAGGGTATATTCTTTCTTTCTTTGCTTTTACTGAAACATTGAGTTTTGCTCTAAACTCATTCCTTTCTTTCCTTGCTTCATTTGGAGTTAGTCCAGTAGCACTATGGACGTCTTTGTTGTTGTATGTTAGTAAAATCTCGGTTATGTAATCTATCCATTGAATGTTATTTTTTCCTTTCTTCTCATCATTCTCAACCCTTTTAAAAATTTTATCTTTAAATGTCCTAATAAATCTTTCAGCGAAGGCTGGATGACCTCTAGTTCTATAAAGTTCAATCCCTTCATCTTCTACTAGTTGTTTGAAGTCAGCACCACTTATACTACCTTCATCATCAGTGTATATGATTTTTGGTTTTGCCCTCATCTTTTCTAGCCCTTCCATTGTTCCAGCGATGACATCGGCAGGGTTTTTGCTTTTAATAGGGACTACTACAGCATATTTACTTAATACATCAATCATTACCAACCCAGCTCTAAACTTTTGTGTTGCTTCTATATCATTTTTTGAAATGAAAAACAAACCAAGTTGAAAAGTATGGTTATTGTGGGGGACTACAAAACTGTTCTGACCCCTTTGCTTTCTCTTAATCTCAACATTCTTTCTAAAAAAATATTCAACATCTTTCATAGTAATACTTTGATCTTTCTCTCTGGCATCTTTTAAAGTTGTAGCCTTGCTCCCATAACCACTTCTATCAAAATAAATATTACTAATAATCTTCTGTTTATTATCAGCCATTATATTTATAATGATATTTTATTAGAAAAAGCACAATTACATTGAACACATGAGCCTATACAATTATCTTTGAAGTGGCTTTGTTCATTATTAACCCTTTGACAGGTTATATTTGATGAAATCCTGCCATCTTCAAAATCTATCACCAACGGTTCATTACAATTCTCACACTGTGTATTCATCAAACCCATCAAAAAATCTACATCAACATAATCATTTCCTTCTACATCTCTACCTGCTTTCTTGTCTTGCTCTTCATAGTTCATAATTTTATTTTTGAAATATGTTTCTACTCTTAACTTACTTAAATCATTTTCATCAGCATCATATTTATAAAACTTAACTCTATTTAAATCTCTGGATCTTGTAATGGCTGTCCAATACCAGTTCTTGCTACAATACTCTTTGCTCCAATCATATATCACAATATCATCATCAACACTACAGCCTTGCTTACTATGGCAGGTGTAGCAGTAAGCATATATAAAATGCTTTCTCAATACTTTCAGTTCTATATTTTGCTTCTCATTAGTTGCCACATTTTGTAAAACAACAATATTGCCAACAATATTTGAAATCCTGAATTAAAAATTCACATTAAATTTCGTCCCTTTATTCTTAACATACTTTCTACATATTACCTCCTCACCTATCACATATTCATCTTCTATGCCTTTCATTTTTCTCATTCTGCTACTCACCTCTCTGGTGGGCTACGAGGGCCTGGTACAGTGCCAGTTCCGCATCCCGCGGCTGCACGGGGCCCGGGAACAGCTTGGTGAGGGCTGCAAGACTTGCAGGAGTTGGAGCTGAGAGTTGCAAGGCCTGGGGGCAGTGAGGTCTGCATGGGCCTTGCTCTATTCCAATCGCAGCGCCATGATCCATGACAGTCCGGGTCCCCAATGTGCAGGTACAATAGGTGCTTCGGGGAGAAAAGGGGCTTTGTGTGAGCCACAGGTCCATATCCCTACATTGCTTCTCAACTGGAGGCGTGTGCTCGGAGTTGCGGAGTGTGAGAAAGGATCTAGAATCTAGAACATCCAGAGGAATCAGAAACCCAAAAAAAGCTCCTTCGTCAGATGCGTTGAGTTTCTCGCGCAGAGGCGGGGGTGACCTCGAGGGGAGGCAGCTGGAATTCAGTATTATAAATATAAACCCCCGCTCTGGCCAAGTTGCTACGCGCCCACACAAGACTTGTGTTGCATGTGGATGTTACGTCTAGATAGAATTAGTATAAATCGGGCATAAGCTAAGGGGGGGAGGGGAGGGGGAGCTGGAATCCCGCTCTGGCCACTTTGCTATGCGCCCACACAAGACTTGCGTTGCATGTGGATGTTGCGTCTAGATAGAATTAATATAAATCGGGCTAAGCGGTGGGGGCTTCAGGGGGCTTGGGGGGGGCATAAGGGGGGGTGACCTTTAGGGGGAGCTGGAAATAACCACACATTGCTATGCTCCCAGACAAGACTTGCGTTGCATGTGGATGTTACGTCTAGATGGAAGTTAGTATACATTTCCACCCCCGCTCCGGCCACGTTGCTATGCGCCCACACAAGACTTGCGTTGCATGTGGATGTTACGTCTAGATAGAATTTAGCATAAATCGGGCTTAAGCTAGGGGGAGGGCTTAAGGGGGGATTAAGGAGCTGGAATTTAGTAGCTTACGGGGGCTTGAAAGGGGGGCCTTAAAGGGGGGCCGAAAGGGGGTGCTTAATAGGGGGGCTTAAGGGGCGGGGCTTCAGGGGGGGCTTAAGGGGGGGCTTCGACGGGGGGCTTCAGGGGAGGTGGGGGCTTCAGGCACCTTTAGGTGGGGGGGGTGACCTCGAGGGGAGGCAGCTGGAATTCAGTATAAATCACCACCCCCACTCTGGCCACATTGCTATGCGCCCACGATGGAAGTTAGTATAAATTTAAAGCCCCGGAATTTAGTACCAAAAAAAATCACCACCCCCGCTCTGGCCACATTGCTATGTGCCCACACACAAGACTTTCGTTGCATGTGGATGTTGCGTCTAGATAGAATGGGGGGGTGGGGGTTGAGGGGGCTTAAAAGGGGGGAAGGGGGGGAGGACCGTTAAGGGGGGGAGGGGAGGGGCAGCTGGAATTTAGTATAAATCACCACCCCCGCTCTGGCCACGTTGCTATGCGCCCACACAAGACCCGCGTTGCATGTGGATGTTACGTCCAGATGGAAGTTAGTATAAATATAAACCCCCGCGTTTACTATAAATTTTGACCCCCGCTCTGGCCACGTTGCTATGCGGCCACACAAGACTTGCGTTGCATGTGGATGTTGCGTCTAGGTAGATTTTAGTATAAATCGGGCCAAGCGGTGGGGGCTTCAGGGGGCTTAAAGGGGGGCATAAGGGGGGTGACCTTCAAGGGGGGAGGGAAGGGGGAGCTAGAATTTAGTATAAATAACCACCCCCACTCTGGCCACATTGCTATGCTCCCAAACAAGACTTGCGTTGCATGTGGATGTTACGTCTAGATAGAACGGGGGGGGGGGGGGGGAGGGGGGTTAAAAGGGGGGGAAGGGGGGGGAGGACCGTTAAGGGGGGAGGGGTAGATGGAAGTTAGTATAAATTTACACCCCTGCTCTGGCCACGTTGCTATGCGCCCACACAAGACTTGCGTTGCAGGTGGATGCTACGTCTAGATAGTTTTTAGTATAAATCGGGCTTAAGCTAAGGGGGGTGACATCAAGGGCGGGGAGGGGAGGGGGAGCTGGAATTTACTATAAATCTTCACCCCCGCTCTGGCCACGTTGCTATGCGCCCACACAAGACTGGCGCGTTGCTAGACAGCGCTGCGGCGGAGAGGACCTTGAGAGTCGGTGATACCGACAGGATTTTTTCGGAGAACCAAAACAACAAGTGGGGGGGCAGGGCGCGCATACATGCGCACTCGCAGGGCACCGTGGCCGCCTTGATCGCGCACAGTCTTTCAAAAACAGCCCGGGCCACTTGAAGCTTGCGGAGTGGCAGGCGCAGTTCCCATCCCAACCTACAGCTATATATATATGTAACAACATGTTCCAATTGGTGAAATGGAAGCATTTGTAGGGGAAGCAAAGAGTTGTTCAGATGAGCACATCCAATGGGTCTTGGGAGCTTGATATTAACCATTCGGCCGCGTAAATCCAATGAATCCAACATCGAACGTGTCCTCTTTCTTATTACACAACTACTGGTTACTTTGTTGGATGACTGACAATGTTTCTTAGCTATAATGGTTTATCATTACTAATACAATGGTTTCTTAGTACTAGTGGTTACTTTGATTTGATCGCTAGATTGTATTTTCTCTTTGATGATCCTTGCATTTGATGCCACAAATAATTACCCTAGGGTAACCGAACGTTAATATGTGGAATTTCACAACCATTTGTAGGTCATTTTATCCTTGGGAAACCATGGGTTTCCCACATGGATTTTCCCCATTCATTTCCCGATCGAAAACAATGGATAGTTCAGTCCAACTGAGGGTAAAGCAATGCCATTTGCACCCACCCTTCCCCAGTCATCACCATGTTGATAGGTGGTTAATGGTTACCATTCCCAGTCATGGGTGGTTTATGTTCCATTGTTCTACCCACATGATTAGTATATTTGAGGGAATAACCATCCATCAACCAGCTAATCAGTGAATCTCAGTGAGAATAGTTCATATCACCATTGATAATATGGAGGTTTCCAGCACTGGAAGTACCCCAAAAAAAGATGGTTTCTAGTGGAAAATCCTAGGAAATTGGATGAGAACTAGGGCTACCCCCATTTTAGGAAACCCCCATATCCCCATTTATATCTTAATGTCTTAACCCTTGTCAATCGAGGCCGAAGCTTCCTGCCACACACCTGCGGCTTTGGCGGCGCTGCTGCTGCTGCCCATGGGCTTTTGGTATTGGAGGCGGCCACGATCCATGGGATCGGTTTTTCGAAGCCTCCAGTTACACCGGCACCCCAGAGAAATGTCTGGAAAAGTATGTTCGGGCTATGTTTTTAAAAGATATGTTGACATTTTGACCCTTGATTTGGGGGCAAAGACCATGGTTTCCTGCAATTTTTCCCATGCATCATCTTGCATCAATCGATGGACAATGGAATACAGTTGGACATGGAGAATGTACTTCTGGCTGTAAGTTAAAAATTAAGGCACAGGAATCCTAGGACCACAGATGTCTACACTTAATTGATCTTAATGGACTATGAACCATCCAGATTTGGGGGCTACTCAACTATGGCCCCTACCCCAAATATGAACAAAAAATCGGATGGGAAGCGTCAAAACTGCTGATGATTTGTGATGTTTAATGTGTGAGTGGGATTTCCCAGACATTTCAGCCATTTTGTTGGGAGGGTTTAACATCATTTGAAAAGGTCTTGTAATATCAATCAGTATCACGTTGATTACCCAATATTCCAATATTCAGCCATGTTAATGAAGAACAATTTGCAGTCACTTGAAATCTGAAAAGCCAGGGGGGACGGTTACAGCCATGGTTGTTGTTGTCATCAAGAGTTGACATCGTTCTCTGGAAGTGTGTGAATTACCAGTCGGAAAGTCATAATTAACAGATTTACCATGAATTAGCAACGAATCTGAATATCATATATAATATCATATATATAATATAATATCATGTGTATATATATATGTACGTATATCAGTCATGTTCTGTCTTCACTGATTTATTCTATGTGTATATAGTATATATAGTATATATATAGTATATGTATCTGTCTATTTAACTCTGTAATCCCATCAGTTCATGGATCTGTTTGACACGCTGAGAATGCAGGCAACAGCCTGCAGAGTTGCCAATGCCCAAGGCGTTGCAGGCGGAAAAGACCGTGCTGCCGTGCGACCTGATGGGAAGATCATGACAACAAAACATGGGGAATGGATGACGATATATATCCAATGTATTTCCCATTATCAACTTAAAATGGATGATAAAATATGGATGATCAATTCCAATGCATTTAAGTTGATCATTTTTTCTGCACCGATATGATTTGTTCTCCACAAAGCCATTGAGAATGGGCGTCAAACACGTTGGGTAAACAAAAAACACCCCGACAGCGTCCATGTTCCTGGTACGCAACGGCGATCTCGATGGCACCGTTGTGCGACCGTATAACGATCTCCACGGCGACGTGATACCTGGATTCGTTGCGTCACTTTTTAAGCCCAACCAACTAGAAACGACAAATCACGAGGTTCACACCCCAAACAAAAACCAAGAAACCAAGTCATTGTCTCAACAACTTGGCCTTTGAACTGCGGCTAGATCTCTCTGCGACGTCGGAGTCTGCCAAGTGAAATTCACTGCAGCGACTTTTGGCAGACACAAAGCTTCGAACATAGATGCGAAACAGAGCGCAAACTGACGAAATTGATACAATTATCAACCATATATCAACCACGAACATACCAGATAGCCTGACGCCGAGTCTGAGCGAAAGATCGAGGAATCCAAACTTTCCAAATCCAGGACATGGCTATACGGTGTGCAGCCGAAGATCAAGTGATCAACGATATATGAAGTGATGTTTGAGCGGTATAGGGACGCCAAAGAACGAGAAAGAAAATCTTTCGCAAAATAGAAACAACGACCTGCTATGAATGTCCTGGGCGTTTAGGGGTTGCATTCTTAGCTGGCTCAGCCCGCCGAAAAGCCAAGTACAGAACGTCAATTGGGTGTGTCTGAAAATGGGATATACCCCCAACCTACGGCCATCGAATGGGGATTATGGTCCATAAACCTTGACAGAGCAGTGGTACACAGGGGGTACACGATTTTCGCAGAAACGGCGCCGGCGTCACAGATTCCCGGCTCCACCCTTTCGGATGCCGACGGCAGTAGCGCCCTATCCGAAAGAAAGAAATGATGCGACAAACATGCGAGAACAGCATACATGGAACAACAAAAATGAACTTGAGAAAACTAAATGTTTCCCTTAGAAATAGTGACGAACCCAGAAAGATCGAAAAAATCGAAAAGAGTGGAGGCCAACAGAAATCAGACGCTGTGAATTCTGGACTCCACGATCTGAAACTGGCGAGATGAACCCATGGAAACTTCGAAGCAGCGATAGGTGGAAAGGAAGCTGGTGGCGCTTGAGCCATTGCCATGGTTCACATCTTCCTGTGTGATTCTCACTAGAAATTCAAGAGTTGCATCCCCATGTTTGGGGATCACATGGCTATTTTTTCCAAGTTTATACTGTATGCTGCTCATTGTTGATGGTTTTAGTATGCTCTAGTCGTTACATTGTCGTGGAAGCTATCAATACGTTTGACAGTTGATGATCGGATCCTCCTATTTTTCACGTTTGCTCGCGAGCTTTGATTGCCATATGTTTTCATTGTGAATATATGTTGGATGGTTGGATCATATCATATCCAAAATTCGCTGATCTGAAGTCCCAAGGTTCAGTCCCATTGTGATCAAAAAGAGTTTCCATATTTATGGGGGTACCCCATAGCTGGACGATTTATAAAGGAAAATCCCAATCCAAATGGGATGATGACTGGGGGTACCCTTAGGGGTACCCGTATGACTCAGGACACCTCCATGCATGTCATTGGCTGACGGTAATGGGAACTCCACAATCCGATTGCAATTGGGGCCTGTTCCTGTTCCGACTTCAGACACACCCAACTCCGCAAGTGAAATGCAAAAAGAAATCATGTACTATGATTGGTTGCTAAACATCTGCAGATCCTTTATAAACCTTATAGTCTCAGTCATATAGATCAGGAAGTATTGGATTGCATCCATACATACGACCTGATCATTGGCTTTTTCAATCCTATTCATTCTTATTTGAACATATGTTAACTTTACAGGCTTTGGACCGTATCCGTTATTTTGCACGCACTGACTGTATCATTTCCACTGGGTTTAATTTATACCTATCGTTCGTAAACTGGATAGACCCATGGCCATATATTACCTGTCGTTATGACTCCTTATCATAGATGTGTTTCTTCAATCCAGATGTATCAGCCCCAAAATATGAGTTTCAACAACAACCACATCATTGTCAGTTATCCCCATCCAGAACATGATCAGTATCATCTCAATTCATTATCCATACTTGGTATCATCCCCAAAAAGTTCTCAGTTCCAACAAACATCATCATATGTTCCACAATCTATAATCTCAATTATTTTCATATATGTTCCATAATTTGGATATCTCTATATATATATAACAAATAATATATATATAAATCAATATGTATATATACATACACATACGTACATACATACACATACATATATATATATATTATATTATATATATTATATATATACATATATATTTGTATATACACACACCATATATATCCCCATCCTTTTTCTTTAATCCCCATACCTTCGTTCAGGCCAGTGGAGCCCTAATCCATCCATGCCTGCGGAAACGCTTCACCTCGGCCGGCGCGGGCCTCGTGGTGCTCCGCGGTGTGCCGCAAGGGCAATGCCTCCTGCGGGCCCGGGGCACCCAGGGGCGCCGAGGGGCCGAGGGCACCTGAATCCTGTGGAGATATGGGGGTTCCATAAAATGGGATTTCCCAATCATTGATGGTTTACAAGGGAAAACCCTATTAAAATGGATGATGACTGGGGGTACCACTATTTTCGGAAACCACCATATGAATGATCAATGTAATGTCAAAGCCGGATGAATAGTTGCCAACCATAGTTTTTTTTGAACGTTTGGGGGGTACGGTACTTCCACAATAGTCATTTCATCTGATAGTTGAATGGTACCCCTCCAGTTAAACAGCCGTTAAGGGTTTATTTAGCCAGGTTTGATATTATAATCAATGGATAATCAATGGATAATCAATGGATAAGTGGAAATCAATGGACAATCAGTGGATAATTCATGGAATTTTTGGATAATCAATGGATAATGGGAATCACAGTGAATTCACCAGCATTAGGGATTCTACAGGGGAAATTATGAGGATATCATATGTTTGTATGGGGGGTTCAATAGATGGACCCCCAAATCATCCATTTTACTCAGATTTTCCATGAAATAAAGCATCAATTTGGGGGTAACGGGATAATCTAATGGATAATGGGAATCCAAAAAATATCTCAAGAATCCGATGATACTGAATGGATCATGGATTATGTATAATCAATGTACAAGCAATGGATAATCAATGGATAATCGAGGGGGTCGGTTTGACCATATATAAATGAATGATATATGATGATATGAATGATATTTGCTCCATACCAGTGAGATATCATTGGTTTATATCCCCACTTTTGCTGATGACATTCCAATTCATGGGTAAATGGAGGTTACCTAAAATGGGGGTACCCCCAGATCATCCATTTTACTCGGATTTTCCATGAAATAAACCATGAATTTGGGGGTAATCCCCATTTTAGGAAACCACTGTATTTGGAATAATCATCACAACTGACATTCATATTTTTCACAGGGGTTGAAACCACCAACCGGTATATGAGAATCCCATATCATATTTCTATGATGATAATCCATGACAATCCCTTCAAAAAAACAGAAAATTGGCGATTTCAAAATCGATATGATGATAATCCATGATGATTTAAAGAATAAAGAGCTACCAACCCTCATAGGCACCAACCCTTATGATAATTCGTATTTATACCATGATGATCCATGATGATGGTATATATCCTCATACTAACCCCCCTACAGAATAAAGACTCAGAGGAGTGTTTAGTGGTAGTGAGTATTTAATATTAGGGTGGGAAGCTTTCCCCCAATACTAAAGTTAAAACCGTAAATAAAAAGCTTAAAGTGTCTATCTCAGATTCGATTAAATTTCTTCTCATAATCTAATTAAAATACGGTCGAAAAAATGTATTTCGAAACTTCCCCTGATACGAAATCAAAAGCCTTAATCAAACAACATGTTTTTTATTTTAAAATCGATTAAATTCCTTTTTTAAATGCAATGAACATTGCCAAAAATGGATTTCGAAGGTTCCCTAATATCAAATCAACAACCTTAATTAAACATGTTTTTCTTCAAGTTCAATATTGGTCAAATTCCGTTTTTAAAATCTAATTGAAATATTGCCGAAAGTTGGATTTCGAAGGATCCCCTAATATTAACCTAAAAATAGAAAAGTAAAAACTAAAATGCTCGATTTTAAAGGATGGACCCGAATAAAAAACACCCGGGTATTGACTAGTTATTATTAGGGAAGACACCCTAAAATGGGACCTTAGTTTTTAAATTGTTTTTCAGAGGGGAGCAATTAAAAAACACATTGATGTGAAATTTTCCAAAAGTGAGAACGGACCCTAGTTTTTAATATTCGTGGTACGTTTAGTAAGGGAGAAGGGATTGTGTGGGGCTGGTACCTGATCTTTTTGGGAAGGCACCAAAAATCCACTGGTCTATCATCATTTGCACCATCAAGGTAGAAGCTTGGGAGGTATACCCGATTTTGAACTGCAATGTATAAGCCATAGGCTGGCTAGGTGGTTTAAAATGAGAATGGATACCATTGAAATACCACTTGTTGCTGGGTGGAATCAAGGGGGGACTGATACTATGCTTGATGTGGTAGTTCACAAGCGATGGCAAATGGAATTGCCAAACAAAAGATGGACCTAGAAAATTTGGTCTCATATGTTCCATGCATTTTTCCATCATATGTCAACATCTTGAGCATTTTATCCCAATGATTGCGGTTGGCCCAGCATGGGGCAAGGTTCCGCGCTCGGCGGTGCTGTCCGGACACTTGGCGTATCTTGGCGTCCTGGACTTAGAGGATGACCGGGTTTTTTTCCGGAGCTTTCCGAAAGAATGGGGGTACCCCCAGTCATCATCCATTTTAGATTGGGATTTTCCATAAACCATCAATTTATATCAATCTATTGGGTACCCCCATGGCTATGGAAACCCCTATCTTGATGAAAAGAATGGAGGTGGACGATAGGTGGACTCAGAATCAAAAAACAAAAAGAAACTACATGGATCTTAATGACGTTCTGGGTCAACACATGGCTGTGTATGTGTTTCACTTCGTACGGATCTTCATCGCAGAGGTGCTTGTTGATGGCCACTGGAAATCCGTGCCTAAAACCCGCAGATGTCTTCGCATATTTTGTTTTGGCGCGTGCCTTTGATTTTCAACACGTCTTTGTTAAAGTTTGCTAGCACCAACCGGAAGCGCAGAGAACGATCAAACCACACCCATTGCGAAGTGGACGTTCCCAATCTTTCGATCCTTACGAAGATGCAAAACGCCTTTCAGTGAACGGAAAACGAGAGAAGCAGGCGGCCGACCCCCGGCAGGAAGAAACGAATTCGAAAACAACCACAGGGATCCTGTGATCCAACATGCGCTGACCAAAGCACCTCAAACACTTTGTCGTGCGAACATTCTCATGCACAATCCTTTTCCCTGCAGTATAATTTAATATCATTTAATGCTTAAGTTATATAGGCCTTGCATGAACAAAAGGAAAAACACAACATATTCCTCATAGGCGCCATGAGAATGTTGAGGCAAGACCTTCTACAAGCGCCATCGCTGGCACCAGACGTAGCTCTTTGCACCTTGTTGGCAGAAGCTCGGCGCTGTGCGGAACAAGGCGCGGCCAGGCAGTCCGCACCAGAAAACGGTGGAGGCGAAACTGCAGAGTTGCGTTACAGGGCGGTTCTTTCGGTGAACAAATGCTGCGGCAGAACCACGAATCAACATACCCGCCCCATTTCCCACCTCCCAATCCGCAATTTAAACGTATGAAGGCTTGTGCGCGTTGTTTTTTCTTTCTGGCAAACATCCGTGGCTGAAATCGCCGAATTGTAGCCTTTGGCCCTTGGGGTGCTAGGTTTGGTTTGTTTCGTTCAAAAATCGGCTGTTCCAATTGATGTTACCCATTGCGCTTTGGACATAGAACGGAACAATTTAAATACGGCACCCAAAACTGAAATCAACTGCCATGCTTTGGAATTCGCGAGCGCTTAGCCAACAAAAAGTGATCACCATGATGACAATTTATTCGCACTTACCAGGTGCGAACCGGTAGTCTGCCAGATACCGCGTCGGATAAAGTGTCACATAGACTTGCAAAAATATGCCGGACACATCCGGACACACGAATAGCAGATCAAATGCCAACCCCATTGCCAGAAAGAAACGCGCATCAAATGTCAGATGAATTTTTCAAAAAAAGAAAGAAACCAAATGACAAGATCCATGTCAGACAGAATATCATGCGGGTATGAAATTACAGATCGTATAAACAAGTTTACCTAGAACATCAGCTGAACACAAGTTTATGTGCGTTTGGACATGTGTGCGTTTGCTCAATTGTGCTCGTTGGCTAAATGTGCGCGCGTTTCAAATAAAGGTGCAGGTTTCAAATTGGCTGGGATGGCTGGCCAAAACAAACTGGTACACATTTTGAAATGCAGCGCTCGGTTGCGCTAAATTGCATCGATTTCTGCAAATTTGCACGCATTGTCCGCGTTGCCCATGTAGGGAGTGGGGGAACTTGTGATATCTTGTGATTACCAATACAAATCCAGACATAGTAGATCGTTTTTCATATATGACAAACATAAAGTCTGACAGTCATGGTCATGCGTCAAGTCCTCATATGGAGGTTTCCTAAAATGGGGGTACCCCCAAATCATCCATTCTAATGGGATTTTCCCTTTTAAACCATCCACTCCATATATCCTGGTGAACATGAAAAGAACATCATGCAACTGGCAGATCTGGCATCCATCCGCGGAGAAAAATTGTATCAACAGGTATGAGATGGATCCATTACCCATAGGATCCATGTATGGTATACATGCTAACATTTGGGGTATATTGATGGTAAATGTTACCATATATGGCATACATACGGATCCTATGGGTTACAATCTAATATCATCCGTACATGCCTAACATGAACAGAACGATTTAAGCGCTAGGTCTTAGGTTGAACATAGACGTAGACAATGGTGTATCGAAATGGACCAACCGTTCTCAGTCAGGATCTTGGAATCAAGGTACTTTATGCCTGTTGCTGAACGTGTATGACATCCATACCCTCCATACCAACGCCTTCGACGTCCTCTGAGTGATTGTTCATTAATCATGTGGTGGTTTCCGAAAATAGGGGTACCTCCCAATCATCCAGTTTAGTAGAATTCTCCACTATAAACCATCCAACTATTGGGGTACCCCCCATTTTAGGAAACCTCCATATTTGTCACAATTGTCACCCTTCTTTCCTCTTTGAATCAGCTTCATGGACTTGTTGGCCAGAAACTTTTAAGGGTTGCCTAATCTGCCGCCAGTTTTTCCGCCAAACCTTTTGATTAGCACGTGCGGATTGACTCGCACTGTCACATATATGCTCTTCCTGCTCGCATTTGCTTTATTTTTCTCCACCTCCACCACGGAAGTTGAAGCTTTTCGGCATTCCATGGACACATGACCTTATTCATCACTATCACCATAAACACCACAATCACCGAATCATAATAAACACCATTACTATCTTGCATCTGACGTTGGCGATCGGATAGACCCATCCCCAAATATAAATTGGGATTCCATATGGTGCCTTCCCAGTTACATCCCCATAGGCTTGTCGTATGGAACCAGCTTGAATTATCTTACAATATGATGTACTGTAAAGATGTTTCACAGCCACACCCTTCATTGCTTGGAACATTATCAGCAGTCATCAACATTTATCAACATTTCTCGACATTTATCAACATTTATCAACACCAAACATCATTTAACAATATTAAAACATCCAATGTGATGAAAACAATCATAAACCCCGAAAAATCACCAGAAATAGGTGTCCTGTTTACCATTCCCCCATTACCATATGGGTGGTTTATTATTGTTTTAATCACACTATAGACAGCTTAGAACATCTAGAAACTCCGCTGTCAGGTTGATGGCGCGCTGAACGAGCTGAACGATCGCATCGGGCAGCTGGTGTGGCTCGATGAATGACCTTTGGGGAATTTTGGGGATTGAGACCTGAACTATTGTATAAAGTTGGATGTGTAGATGATTTTCATAGATGTGTTTCGAGATTTTAGAGTTTAGGTGATGAATTACATATATAAATCATATGTTATGTCTTGCAAAACAAGAAATCCCCCATCACCACACGAGCGACCTTAGGTCCTTCTCTGAGAAGGAGGAGACCTTTAGCGTGGCCTTGATCAATGGCTCCACACGGCAGGTGGGGATGACCCAAAATTTCAACAAAGAAAGATGGTGACATTTTTTGGTTTTTGGTGGTAAACATACTGTGGAAACATTTTTTTGGTGGTAAATATTTTTTTTGGGGGGAACTATACATATTCTTTTTTGGTGGTAAAAATATCTAAAAAATCTAAAGATAATAGTTGACCTCATTTTATGTAAATGTTAATAATAACTAGGTGAAAACATCATTGGTTATATTTGATGATCACCCAATCATGAAAGACCAGCAGTACAGCGGGGATCGAAGCTTCAACGGCTATTAATTGTCAAGAAAATTGAGGGGTATGGCACTGTGCCCCCTGATTTTGATGTGAATGTTGAAGTTGAAGTTGAACTAAAGCCAATACTAGTTCGTTATACGTACCATAAACCATAGTTAGTGGTTTGGAACATCCATTTTATGTTTCCCAACTATTGGGTTTTTAATCATCCCAACTGACAAACCCATATTTTTCAGAGGGGTGGCTCAACCACCAAGCAGATAAACCATAATTAGTAGATTCAGCCACTTCTGTGTTTGGCACTATCGAACTCCGGATGGTCAAGTCCATGAAATTCGTTGTGTTCGATGGCCCCCCCTTGGAGACATATCGTTCAGTGGCCAGAAGTGGCTGAATTCTATGGATTGTGGTGGAGATAACGAACTAGTATTCGTATGTATTCATAGGTTTTATGAAACAACAAAAATAACTGCGCGGGCCCATCCTGTATGAACCGCTAGTAATCAACCTTGGCTAGTTGGAAAATCACTATAAAGTGGAGGCTTCTAGCCTTCTAGCTGCTAGAAAAATCGAACTAAGTGCGGGAATTTCCAGCTACGGTTGATTACCGGAAAGTAAACCTCATGTTCATTAATGTTCCTCACAATTGCTAGGTTGTGGAAGTTATCCGTCCTCATTTTATCTCATTTTGAACTAGCCCAACATTTTGTTCACATGTTTTTCTGGTGAATAGCTGAATAGCATCAAATTGATGTTCCTTCAATTCACATGTTTTGCTGGTTAAATCTTGTGATTTTGGTTAGTTCAATCCATTTATCCTATAAAAAAAGTCGTCAGACCATGGATAGATCCCTTGTTTGGTAGAAACACCTTTGTTGGTTAACGTTCTATGTTTTTCTCGGTCGAATCAAGGGTTTGGGTAGGAAGAAAAGATGTGACATGTGTGTTGGGAAATGGGGTATATCGGTATATCCTCAACAAGGTCAATTCTTTCAATAGGGGAAAATTGTGGTTTCCTGAAATGGGGGTACCCCCAAATCATCCAATTTAGTGGGATTGTTCCTTATAAACCAACCATTTTGGGGTACCCCCCATTTAGGGAAACCTCCAAATCATGCTCATCAACTTGCGGGTATCATCAACTTGGGGGTATCATTGTATGTTCAGCCGAAGCCATATCTGGCTTCGCTGACTGGCACGTTTCATCACACTGTGAATCTCCCAATTTGGGTCCTTGATTTATTCGGTCACATTAGAACCCCTCAAGGCGACTCAATCCTTCATGATTTCACTAGGAAACGAATTATGCAAGAATACTACTTTAAAGTAGTCTAGAAATTATTGTATAGTAACCCCAAATAGAAAAACTGATTCTTTCCAATATCTTTCAGAAGATATTCGCCTCATAAGTTCCAATGGGACTGTGTGTCCCAAAAAAATGGTCCTTTTAAATGGTCCTGAACTCCGAGGGTACATAGAATTCTTGACAGATATATACAGATGATTTCGCTTTGAATGTGCTTATGATCTTTAAAGTCTGTATAGTAGATGAATTTAGATTCCTGTTTTTATCCGTTGTTTTGGACAGATGTTTTAAGCTATCGTGTCCTGCAGATGTCATCACCAGCAGGTGAAAGCTTCGCAGTTACGCTCGGCCAGCCATAGCTTCGATGTCTTGGTGGGACCAAGGTGCAAATCGATTTTCCATCGCATTTTTTTGTCAACATGGCGATGTTGATCAGTTGGATCTATAGGTGGGGAAACTGCAGCAAAACACCATAGTTGGTATTGTACCGCTTCAATTTTGTCAATGCGATATAGATCTACTATACATCCAAGCGTTGATATTCTATCCTGTCATTGATTTTCACCCGTATATTCCGAGTATGTTCCAGTGTTATAACTCATATTCTACCATTGATATATGGGTTTGTTTATACCCCTAATTCCAAGGGATTATATTCATCCGTCCCATTTAAAGGCCATTTGGAGGATACACCCCATTTACAGACAAACCAGTTGATCACATAAGATTTGGGATTTAAGCAACGAAACCTCAAAGACACATATAAAAACGTCAGTTGAAATTAAAATAGAGTGTTATAAAAGCTAGTTTTTGACTACAATTTTGCAATTTCTATTTTTTACGTGTAAGAGTCAACAAAGAGAAACAAAAAGCATACCCAAAACATATGTTTGCCTCAAAAAAATAGTTCCCTCAGATATCTTTGGTCAATGTCTCTCATAACATATGCCAATAGTTTCTGTGATATGTTTGGTTGAAATCTCCAAGATATACCTATTGTCCTGGATTATTTTCGAATAAGCTCACGTCGAGACGTCGATGGTGATGAATGGATTGGGGGAATCAGGGGACGCCCAGGTTTCAGCTATAGGTTTGTGATATATTTCCAGTTTCCTGGAGAATATCACCAACATAGCCAGCGAAAAAAATTAAAATCAGCCACCACGAATTTCATATTTGTTCTTCTTCTGAAGAGTGTTTTCAAGCTCAGTCAGGTTTTCTGACAAAAATCTTCATCTTCCATGGTTTAGAGGTTGTTTCCGTCATTCTCCACATGTTTTCCAACGTTTTCATCAACGTCGTGGATTTTTGGCCAGGCACAACCAGGACTTCTTGGCTGAGGAGGTGCAAAAAATGCTTTGGAACATCCCAGCTGACTGTGGTGAAACATAGGAAATACATGGGGGAAATATGGGAAATTTTCTAAAAATGGAGCTGGTTGGTGGGTTCGAACATCAATTCTTTATTTTGTCCATAGATTGGGTCCCTAATCATCCCAACTGACGAATTCATATTGTTCGGCTGGCTCAACCACCCGTCATCCAGAAATAACTGGATTGGTACCGGATTGGGAAAAGGTTCCATAGCGTTCTAAGTTGCCTTCGTGGCTGAATTAACTATGGTTTATGGTAGATTCTAACTATAAATGAGCTTTACAAACCAACTTGTAACTGGCGAGCACCATCCTGTAGTTTTACTTTTTTCAATACAAGTGCAAGATAAGGAAAACAAACAAAAAATATTACATATTTTTTTCTGTGAACTACCAAAGATTGATCATGGTTTCATGTTTTTTGGAGGAAAATATAGATAGGAAAGCATAGATAATAGAAAATCCACGAACTGGCAATGAAGGCTTCTAGCTGGGAAAATCCACGAACTAAATGGATGATTTTGAAGCCATGTCACTGATTACCAGAGGGTACAATTTTCGGATGTTTCATGGCTTTAACATGAGTACATAGTGGGAATATGATGGCTGACGGATGTACATTGAAATATTTGACCGGAACTACTGGAGCTACCTCAACGATTCCAATCTTGATAGGGACACACTATCTTCTATTAAACTCATGTGGGCAAAACAATGCCATAAACTATCCCCCAGTCATCACCATGGTATAGGTGGTATTGGTTATCATTCCCAATGGGTGCGTTATCATTGTTTCACCCACATTATATCTAATTTTACCGGGTTACATCCCCATGTGTGCTGGTTAAATCACCATGTTCCCATTATATTCCCTTATTTGTGCCCCATTAAAAACCCATTAAAACCCATTAAACCATGCTGAACCACCAGTCAGCCACCGTTGAATTTAGATGTCCATAGGATATACCATAGGGTGTATTCCATTTGAAACTGCTATTTCCCATAAATTCCCATGTCTAACTATACGATTCGTGGATTTTCTAAATATGCCATGCTGTAAGTTATGTATATATATCTAGATCCATTCATAAATTCATTAATGGTATCAAATCCCATGTTCATCCATTTTCCCATATCTTTCATGGTGTTTTTTTTTTAACGGTCGATGTTTTCCCACCATTTTGCTTGGTGAAAAAAATCATCCAGGTGGCATAGATGTCCTTTTCCCATTGGTTGGTTGATTAATAGAGGGGTTTGTTTACCCCCAATTACAACAGGTGAATGATGGTAGATGGTATACCAAACCGACCCAAACCTATTTTTTACCAATTTTGGACATTATTGGATTATCATTATGATAATCACCATTCATTCACCATTTCCCATTTTTCTGGAATCACCATTTTCACTCCCATTAATGGTATCAATATCCCATATTTCCATATTACCATTAGTGGGATATGGATATCGAAGTTACCATTAGTGGGAGCAATTTCTACATTATTAATATCATCTTGAAATCACCATATCGATATTCCATGATATTCCCATTGATATGATATTACCACTAGTGGCCAATCCAGGTGGCCAATTGCCTGCTGGAGAAGGGTTTCTGCGTGCTGAAGCTGTGTCAATCTCAGCAGGACGTCGAGGCTGCCGTGACGGCGCTACGGACACTGGCGGACAACGGTCGATCCTTGGAGGCAGAAAACGAGACATAGAACAGGTGTGTTTTTTTAAATGGATATGCTCTAGTGTATAAAGGAAAATGTGCGTATATATGTATGTATATATATACATATACATATATATATATATATGCATATTTATGATTATATATATATATTTGTATGCACCTCTATGTTTAACAAACTATGACATACACATGCTTATATATAATGATATAATATATTATATTTGTGAATATGGTACTATGTATATATATACATACCTAAATATGTGCATAATAATAAGTCTATGTATATAGATGTATGGAGTAACTCCAATAGTCCAATGTTGGTATGTAGGTGACGTTCTGGACCTGTACGTGTGCAATACAGATGCAATCAGTTGTTTGTGCCAACAAAAACGATGCGGGCGTCCTGGTTTTTAGGTCCATGACCCTGGGAAAGCTCGCTTGAGATAGAGCATCCGCTGGTGGGTTCGAGGGGTCCAAATATTTTGTGCAGCTTCTGAGATTTGTTTCTGATGTTCTCCTTTGAGTATCCAGGTCTTACAGCAAACATCCCAATTGCTCGTTGTCTTGCTGAGTAGCAAAGTTCCAGCACTTCATTTCTGTGGCACTTGATTCTTTGCCAGCTAAAGTCGATCGAAGTCGATCAAAGTCGGAATTGCTCCATAGTCTGGCATGGTTTGATGGTAGATTCTCGAAGTTTACCCCAAGGTTTCTTTACGAAAGCCTCCAGTTTGGGTGAGAGTTTCTGGAGCCAAGGATTGGAAAGACTACCAGAGGAGGTGGAGGAAGGCCAGTGACCATGCGAGCATGATTTCCATAAATTGGGATAATAGACGTACAACGATGGCTATATATACTAGTACAATGTGAAT
>CAXAMN010020602.1:0-63655 GCA_963970005.1 Durusdinium trenchii
ATTGAGACAATTGTCCCCCACCATGAGAGGACGAACGCCAAATCCTCTTCTTACGCGAGTTCTCCGACTTTGAATCAACAGCAAAATCACACGAGCCGCTATGTCGCTGTTGGGCGATGGCGCATGCAGTGACCACTTTCGAGCCACCCTCCTGAGAAAGAGTTGACACCCAGACCTGGCAATTCAATAGGCTACTCTCAAAACAGTCTTTTCCCAAAACAAGCCACATGGATGTTTCCTGTTACACTTCTTCACTACAAACCCCCCATGCCCCTTGTAATCAATGTTACTATGGTTGCTGTTTTACATCTCCAGTACAACACCCCATACCCCCTTGTCATCAATGTTACTGTTACAGATGTTCTGAAACAAAGCGGCCACCCCCAAAACACGCCTTCAACATTGCTTTCATGGGGGGTGCGGGGGACGTCAGTGTTCAATCACGGAGCTTGGTACTTGAGAAAGAGACAGCTTCAAAACTTGTGACTGGAGGTGGGCTTGAGAATTTGTAATTGGCTGAGTCTCCGTGAAAATTATAAGTAGCCGGAGGCATCCGCAAGTGTACGGAAGAGAAGGAAGAAAGGAAACATATTGCAGGCGGCTGTCAATTCGCACCAGGTCACACCACATGATTCTTATGACAATTAAAGCCAGTCTCTTTTCCCTTTTCCAGCAACCCGAACAGAAGAAGGAGCAATTGAAACCGGGAATGGGATTCCATGGGGTCTGCGATTGGTGTTCTATATTGTTTCGGAAGAACAAGCATATGTTATGCTACAATCGGGTGCATCGGCGGCCTAGAAAACAAGTCCGCGTTCGCAGGCCTTTTGAGGCTTCAGACTCTCGGGCCCCGGTTGGAAAACATGTATATGCTTGCTGTACAGAGTGCGCTGACAGCTTCAGTCCACACTTCACTATCATGGGAGCCCAACAACAGATTACAGAATACACGCATGGCTTCCATATTAGTGCTGCAAGAGTGTCAGGGGGGAGGCATCTCTGGCGGTTTCCATGTTAGTTTTGCTGACATATTTTTCGGTTTCCCTAACATGAAAGGTGGCTGGCTATGTGCCTTTGGAGTTCCCGGTGTGAAGGCCCTTGTGGGATCTCCACTTCCACATATGTGCGGGAGTGTAACGATCAAGTCCATGAAAACAAAACTCTTTTGGCGAAGCATGTTAGTTGCTTATGCGAAGTGCTTGGGTCTGACACCAATTCATTCGGATGACCTGAGCATACCTGAGCACCGAGCCCGGGCTCGCCCGATCGTGGTCCGGGGTGTGATCGGTACCACTCAGGATCGCCTACACTTGGGTGAGCCGCTCTGGATGCAAGACGATGCGTTCGCGACGAATCGTTTTGTCAGACAGGGCACGACCGGAAAGCACCAAGAAACATGGAGTAGATTGGAGTAGCTGGTTCAGTTTGTGACCGGACTTCATCCGGGCGGACGAGGTCGTCAAAGAGGGTCACGTAGAGACTTCAAAGAGGTCACGTAGATGAAATGGGGTTAATAGACCAGACGCGATGGCCGAGGGCTTAGCGATCATGGCCCCATCGCTTGGCAAAGCGATGGTCGCCGCCACCCATCGCTTGGCCTTGCCTCCCAGGCAAACGATGGGTTTTGCCAGCTCCCTACTGGATGCAGACGGTTGACTATGTGGATCAGGGCTTCACCGCCGAGATCTATTTGACTTTCAGCTGCAGCGAGAAGGCCCAAAAGGCATCAAAAGGCTCGAGCCTGGCCCGTGTCATGTGCTCACAACCCAGAAGAATATCATGTACGTGGCATGCGGCATGCACGTTATATCACGTTCTATTGTTTTTCAATCACTTGGCCAGTCGAACATCATCCATCCCATCGTCTTGCGTTAGCTATAGGGGTTCCATGCCTTGACCGGGCGCTGTTCTGAATGGCGCGTGGAACGTCTCAGCTTCTTCCGGTGGAGAAAGGCAGCCGGTGGGGCTGAACACGAACAAGTCTGGCGTGCTGAACACGTTTTGATTCGGTCGCGGCATTGAAAGGCTTTCCAGGCTCAAGCTGTTGCGATCCTCGACCATCCAACATCCCTCGACTTGCTATGGCATCCATGAAGGCTGTGGCATTGCTGGCTTTTGGGCTGTGCAAGGGGGAGACAGATGTCACCAAGGCAGGAAGCCGACTTCGGTTGGTTTCAGCTGGTAGTGCGAGAGGCATAGCAAAGGGGGGTTCACAAAGCATTTATATATAGAAAGGATGGGAAGTTACTGCTCAGAGTAGATGGTGCAAAGCAAGATTGATCACTCTTAGAGATGAGATCAACAAATATGGACAACAGCCGGGGTGCCATGTGCGTCGTTACGCCTTGATTCATTTCCAGAATCAGCGGACCTGGGGGCTGGGCGATGAGATTCAGATTGCTTCCCCAGGTGGCCAGGTAGTAACATCCTTTGCTTGGAGCTTAGAATGTCTTAGACGTAAGACTTAGAGGCCTGATCCGTGACATCCTTGGCTTGGGCCAGGCATTTGAAGATTTCATCACCAAATTTGAGAAGAACTACGCCACCGCGGACGATCGCATGCAGCGCTTCGACATCTTCGCCAAGAACTTGCAGCGCATTGTGACCTGGCAACAAGCCTAGTAGCGTCCTTCCTCCTAGTAGCGATGCTAGGAGCCCCTAGTAGCGTCCTCTACCCACAAGTCTTCTAAGTCCCCTAAAGCCTGGCAAAGAGAAATAGAGAGAGTGAGAGAGCTCCATGGTGCTTCCAGCCGCCCAACAGCGCCGAACCAAGGAAGGATCCCACACAAACCAGTCCTCCAATCTCTTGTTGTTGTTCTTGTCTGTCCACGTATGCATCAAAAAACTTTGAATTGTTCAACTTCCTGGTGTCCCAGTGGCACCCCACGTCAAAGCTCAGAAAGAGCAATCATGGCTTTAAGCTTTGGTCCATGGGGATTGGAAGATCTGCAGTCATGCCCCGGAGCGCAGTGTTCGGACTGGCGTTCCGAATGGTTCATGTATGGAAGAATGAACATACATAGAGCATCAAGCATACAAGATCAATCGTGACACGGGAGATCTTTTCATACATTCATAACATAACGTCCATAACCTCCCCCCAAACCACCCCCTAACAACATTACCAAATAAAAAATAAAATATAAACGTTATTGCCATGTGATCTATTATGTGTAGTTATATAATATTGATTTAACTTGCTATCATTTGTAGTAGAGTTCTCCTGAATTCTCCTCTACCCACATGGCCGAGCAGCTGATACCTGGATCTTCCCTCCTGGGCCGCCCCGACGGGCCTGAGTTCCGACGAAAGTCCGCGGCGCCCAGGAGGCCCACAATGCGCAGAACCACAGCTACACCTTGGGCATCACCGAGTTCGCAGACCAGAAGCCGGAGGAGCGGGTCGTTCCACGAACTCGTTCGTTTCGTGATGCGATGTGAACATATATGTGAAAGATGGAGAGGTGTTGATGTGTTGGGAGTGGTGAAGTTCGATTTAAGAAGGCGTTTGCATACCATCATACTACCCATCAGCCAATCGTCCATACCCCCAAAGATCCCAAGGCAACTCCAATTCGCCACGTCTCCACTGAGGAGTTCCGTTTGGACCACGTGGGTTGCATGGCGCAGCCGAAGGGACGTCAGTGGGGAACGCTGCCCTACCTGGGCCGCGCGAAGGCCACCGGTGCAGCGGTGCCGGATGCGGTGGACTGGGTCTCCAAGGGCGCCGTGACCGATCCGATGCTCGCTCGGGGTCACGGGGGGATGGGAGGGTCAGGCAGGGTGGGGATGAGGTGAGGTCATGTGGAGTGGATCGATGTGGATAGATGGGGGTATTGTGGAGTGCATGGCCACACATGGGTTCTGGATGGTTCTGGGGTGTTCTGGCAGTAGGTGTGCATCTGAAAGGAGCAGAATGCTATGTATAACTAATGATGTCTTATGAGTGATTGCAGTGATATTGGTGTCAGAAATACTTAGGGTGATTCATCACAAAGCTCACCGGAAGTTTACACTTGCCTGAGCGCGTGCCTAAGGAAGAACCAGGGCAGCTGCGGCTCTTGTGACTTGCAGCAGGGCTGTGATTTTGTTCGTAGACTGAATCCCCTTGTCAGGGTTCGCTGGCATGTTCTTGATCTAGATTTGCATTGTTCATTTTGGGCTAACCCCGGCAATTATATATTACTATATATTACTGATATAAAGTTGCTGGCTGCATTATTGTTCTGGGCACGTCTGCATGTTCGAAGGCCGCAGTCTTTTGACATTCTTCGACTTAGACCCCGGGGGTTCCCCTTGAGGTGCCACGGAGTGTCCACCCCGCTCCAGGTTGGTCCTTCTCCACCACGGGCGCCCTGGAGGGCGCCTGGCAGATCGCCACCGGGACCTTGACGTCCTTGAGTGAGCAGCAGTTGGTGGACTGCGCGGACAATGGAAACAAGGGATGTCAGGCCGCCCACGTGTGGGACGCCCCTGCTCAATGTCTGGCCAAACGTGATGAAATCAATGGACTCCAACACATGCGTAAGGCCTTGCGGAAGTACAGCTTTGGAAATGGGTCGATCGGATTCAGACGACGTGACGTGACGTGTGACGAAATCGGGCGTTCCCTGGCCAGGGGGGGCTCCATGGACTTGGCTTTCTCCTACCTGGAGAAGTGACCTGGCACTGAAAACATGGAGTGCCAGGAACGATGTCCTGAGATACTCATTATATATATATATATATTATATATATATTGTATATGTTATATAAGTAGGCCCTGGAAACGCATGGAATAGTGGACAGAATGAGATTTGCTTTCTCAGCTTTGCTTCAATGGGGCATCTATACATATGCACACCTTGGGTTTGTCCTATTACCTGTAACAGTCAGTAAACGATTATCACTACTTTTGGACAAGGCCTCTACTAGCCATCATCATCCACTGTTACAGGTAATAGGATAGACCCAATGCATACCCACAAATCTCCCCGTTTTGGCCTTGCTTCAATACGCTGGGTGCTTCGGCATTTGACTAAACCATACTGTTTTTGTTTGGTTTCACGGAGTTTCACAGGCCTGTCCGCTCACCTTTCCTGAGGAAGAACGTTTGCACCGAAGACAGCTACCCCTACCAGGCTGCCCAGGGCACCTGCCAGGAGAGCTCCTGCAAGGTGGGTGTGCCGCAGGGCTCCATCACTGGCTTTCACGACGTCTCTGCCAAGGAGCAAGCGAGCGATCCAAAAGATGGATCATTACCTCACCTCACCTCACCTCACCTCGCCATCACAAGTATCAATCCTTTCCATCTGTCATCATTATTTGTAGGACAGGGGTTGGCATCCGGTTCCTTTGGCCTCCGGCAGGACTTGGATGCCTTGATGGAGGCCGTGGCGCAGCAACCGGTCTCCGTGGCCATTGAGGCAGATCAAGAGGCCTTCCAACTCTACAAGGGAGGCATCCTCGGCCAGGAGTGTGCCATGGTGAGAACCGGTGATGGGTGCGGTGAGAACCGGGTGCGAGCGAGCGATTTGGAGATGTTTTGGGCGTGTTTCCCACTCAACTCGAACAGGAATGGGAAGGATTCAGCGACCATCAATGACCGTTGATCATGTATCAAGTGGTTTTGTTGTTTGAGCTTCAGACAGCCGTGGCTGTCAGATGTCGATGACTGCTGTCGTGTCATGTCACAACTGAGGTGGTACGAAGTTGGATCATGGAGTGCTGTTGGTGGGCTATGGCACTGACAACGGTGTGGACTATTGGAAGGTGAAGAACAGCTGGGGTGCCAACTGGGGCGAAGAGGGCTACATCCGTGCCTGGGGCCGAAGTCGGGTGCCGCATGGTGTGAGTCCACCGGAGGTTGCCGAGTCCACCGGATGTTGATCCTTCAAGTGGGTGATCCAAGAACCAGCTCTTGAAACAGAGTCAAAGCTTCAAGTGGAAGGAAGAGGGGTTAAGTCTGCAATGGCAACCTCTCTCGTATGGTGGTTCTTTGTATCATCGCGCAGATGAGTTGTCAGGATGATTTCACAGGTTTGGACCGCTTGCTTGTTTGGCAAGCATTGCCACTTACGGTCACCTACGTTTTGAAAGGAGTTGATGTGTCCAGCTATGTCCAACTCAAGTGCTTCAAACCCTTCAGCGCTGACTGTTCGGTTTCAGGGTTACTTTTCCCTAACCTTCGACCCACTCGTGTCGGCTCCTGACTAATAGGCCTGCAAACGATGGACGCTTCATCCACCTGGACCTTCCTTTCGGGGTGTCCAATGGAGATCCATAAGTAGCGTGTGGGTGGGGGGTTCCATGCGTGATTGGAAGGTGCTGATATGATATGTTTAAACAAAACTCATTAAAAACAAAAACAAAACACACGTAGTTAGTTCATCTTCCCAAGTCAGTTCTTTTGTGGCAGATCCATGCATTCCAGTGGTTCCCATGCACTGACTGCAGTCGACGGGTCATGACCGACCCGACCGAGGTTTGAAGCGTGGTGTGCCGAAGGAGCGGTGGTGTGGCGTGAGAGATGGGCCGGTGTTGAGCACGAGCACTTGGATGAGTGGATTTGAATCGAAGTGGTTGGTTTTGGAAGGGATTTTTTGGGGTGGACTTCAGAGAATGGTGGGAATTGAAACTTTTTGCTTATCTGCCGAGAGTGGCAGACAAGACAAACAGACAGATGTGGCAACACTTGGGGACCCAGTCCCAAAAGCCAAATGACTTGCCCAAGAAGACCGACCAATGCTTCGCAGTGTTGCCACACAAGGATACCGACCACTTCCCCATCCACCGCTCCTCAGGATGGCGAGTGCGGCATCAAGGATCAGCCGTCCTATCCCATCGTGAAGTCTCAGGCCACCGTGGTGGTCTAGACCGCATGGTTGGCACACGCGGCTGATTGTGCGCGGCCGTGGGTTCGACCGGAAGGGTCCCTCTCGGAAGCTTGGCCGCGATCTTTGCGAAGGTGCGGTGGGGTGACGCCAGATTCCGCGATGGACTTCCAGTAGTCAGTGCACTGGCAAGCTAGGAGGCGTTGCCATACTAGTTGGGTGCATGTCATATTATATTTGATATTTGACATCATCATACAGTGAAAGGACATGAGACTATAGAGGATGAAACAGGGATTGAACCGTCAAGCCTTCAGATGTCTTGAGACACTTCCTCTCTCAACCAGCGGGTAGCTTGGTGACATCTGATGCCACTGAACCCAGAAAAGGGTTTCTTGGATTGTAGCCCCACCACTCTGCTCTTCCGTAGGTCAACACGTGGACCTGCAGAAAGGCTGCAGGATCTAGAAGCCTTTCATTTTGGGGGGTCAAAGGCAGTCAAGGGCCTTCTGAGCCAACTCCAAACCTTTCCCATTTTGGATGGGAACCCAGACCTCACCGAGGCCATCAATCTCAGAGCTGAGCTACCTTGGCTATATTTCGTGTTGGAGCTTATTTGGGGCCCAACACCTGACTTGCCTTATTTTGCCGTTGAAGCACTGACAGAGAGCGAAAAAGGAGTGAGCTCCCCAGCTTTTGATCTCCTTGCCCGCAGGTACCTCCAACACTTTGGACATCTAGGATCGGTGTTGCTTGTGCTTTCGGGGCTGCCTCCACCCTGTGAATCATCGGGCACGTTTCTTCTTGTCTGTCACATCTCCCTCTCTCTCTCTCTCATTCTGTCTGAATTTCTGTAATGTACTTTCACAGCCAAGGTTCCCCAGAACCAGTCCGCACTCCTCCCATGCGATCGTCCATGCGTTCGTACCGTCAGTAGCTCGTCCGTGCCATCAGCCGCTCCTGAGGATCGACTCGAACATTGAGGACGCCGACGAGGACACCAGCGCCAACCCGGAGCACAACATTTGCGGCGCCATGCACAACCCACCGGGCTCCAGCTGTGCCAAGCACCGCGACGGCCTGGGGGACATGGATGGACAAGCGGAGCGGATTGAGTGCGGGTTGTTCAGCTTGTGCAGACCCCCAGAGATTGGTCGCCGCGGCATGTGTTCTTCAAACAGCTTGATCAAGAAGTATCTGGAACAGGAATCGATTTACTCTGGCCATACAATCAGAGTCTTTTTGAGACTGTCCCACTATTTAGCTTTGAAGAGGTTTGGAGACAAAACATGATGATAGATGCTGGATGATGTTGGCCTCGGTCAGATGCATCCGAGGATCGGAGGCCCCTCAAGCATCCAAGAGTGCCATGACTGGTTCCAGAAGCTTTGGGATGAAGGCCGAGTATAGGAGGGTGGGCCATTCCGATGCTTCAAATGAATCCATATTGATGAATACACAAGCCTATCGAGCCATATCGAGCCTATGACATGTTCGGAACTGCTTGTAGCTGACAGAGGAGCTAGAGCAGCCAGATTCAGCCTCGGCAATCCACAAGAGTCTATAAAGGAGGCTGGGCAAGGGCCATACTGCGGACTGTTGATCAATAAAACCCCCCCTACCAAAGTTATTGATGAGGCAATCATTGAATGAGGCCGCTCCCGCAATCATTTCACCCGCCTGGCCACGCTGCCAGTGGCCACAGGTGCCGCTTGGGCCACTGAGAAGCTGCAGAAGTCTGAAGCTGATTGGCAAATCATGGCCCCTCCACAGCAGAGGATGGGGAGTTGACGCCAACTGTATAGGATCAAGATGTGGTCTCAGCGAAAGTCAAGTGGAGTGTTGTCATTTGGATTGAATTCCGTTGTGAAGGGCTGGCATGTTCGAAAAGCACCGGACTTGCACAGGGCCTTACTTTCCAAATCGCTTACTCACGATTTTGGTCCGACAGTAGAGACTGCTCATCAGACAAGCATGACAGGTGAGCAGCATGGTTCATTGTTGGTACAGGAGCGCATCGTCATATGTGAAGAAAGCTATGTTCTAATTCTCATGTTTGGGTGCCAGTAAAGAGCCTTGAACCAAGAAGATGCCGCCCCACAGATGTCAGCTCGGACTTGCAAAAGATTGGCGATGGGGCAGCCCTCGGTGCCCTGCAGGTGACGCACTTCCCTTGTGGGCACAAGACCAAGTTCTACAAGGAACTTCACTTGAAGTGCCCCGATGTCAAATGGACCTCTATCTATCCTGGATGGCATTACAGGATCAACACCTAGAAGGGCAACACACAATTGTTGCAGAGGGGGAAATTGACTTTTTGTCCTCACTATAGAGGTTCCTCGCAGATTCAAGACTGGTATCCTCTTATTGTGCAAGGGTGCAGGCCGCCATCGTTGATTCCCTTATTTCCCTTCCTTGATGTCCATGGTCCATGTCCACTCTTGTTTCTCTTGCTTGAATTTTCCCTTGACTGATGACGTGATGTCCATATCCATAATTTTGTGCGGAGTGTTGCCGCTTAGCAGAGTGTGCTGACTGGGACAAGGTCAGGCAAACCCAAAATTGTTCCCTGGTGGGGACTTTTGACATGAATGTGCAACAGCAACGGAAGTCCAGTTGCAAGTGTGCAATTCCGTTACCAGTGCAGCATGTAGGACGCGCATACTTGTTAGGGACATGCATGGTTTCCATTTACGGAGCGTATGGTTTCCATGCAGGACAGCGCAAGAATGCTTTCCCCGTTGAGTAGCCGTTGAGCCGGTGGAGTGGTGGAATTTGAGTCCGCACGTCATACCAGGTATGGCCTGGATCTCCTGGTCACCGGCCATGCACATTACCAGTTGATGTATTGGTCCCCAGCATCTTGGCATCCAGGCGGCTGGTGCTGGCAGCTGCTGTTGCAGAAAACATGTGCAGGTAAAGGTAAAGGTGTTCTTCAATCCTCGGACCGGTTTTCTCCTTCCCCATGCCTCCAAAATTTCGCCCCAACCCACTTGAATCCAATTCACCCCACCAACCCCACGCCAAGGAGTGTCAGTCTAGTCTTGAGAGTCTGATTGCTCCGTCTTAAGCACCCACCCACCTTTCGATGTTTTTCATTCAGCAACCCCCCAAGCCCCCGCAGCATGCTCCAGAATTCCCTCAGCAACCCTTCTGTTCCCTTCCCTTCTTCCGCACCCGAGGAGAAGCTTGGTGGCCTGAAGTGTTTCATCACCGGCGGCGGTGGCGGCATCACCTCGGAGAACAGCGTGGAACCAGAGAACCCGGACGACTACCAGCGGCCTGGGCCGGACGGGCCTGGGGCGCGAGGCGACGACGGATGACGGGACGGACCTCTTTTTCGCCACAGACACGGCCATGGGTGGTTGAAAAGGGGTCCATGTATGGCATATGTACGGCTTATGTTTTATCACTAATATATATATTTTTAGTTTCATGAGGTGTTGAGGTAAATGGAACTGGCGCGTGAAAACAAAGTGGCTTCGGTGAGGAAAAGAGGTGGGCGAGTCCAGCTGGACAGATCATCACCATGTTGCGCCATGCGCCATGTCAGATTAGTTCTTGGGATCGAGAATTCAATCGATTCGCATATGGCTGTGCGTCTGGTCTTTGCCTGTGGAGATGCGACCTCAGAACTCTCCTTGTGGCTTCTGCGTTTGTTTCCGGAAAAAAAGCCAAACTGAGGTATGGTTTCTTCGACCTGACCATGACCAAGAAGGACGCCGAAGCATGTGCCAGAGCATGTGCAGACTCGGGTCCTCATGACCTCTTGGCAGAACTGGACCTTATAGTATCCCGAAAAACCAGGCCATTGGAGTTGTGAGGTGCCAAGGCACAGTTGCAGCTTGTTACAGACGTCGTGGTCCATGTTGCTGTGCTGTGCGACGGGTTGGTGAAGACGGTGAGGAGATCAAAATCGAGTCGATCAACTGGAAAGGCAATGTGATTGAGACCGAGACGGTGGAGCCTTACACGGGCACTGATACCAAGATGCTTGGAGGTGTTTTGTTCTTGTTCTAGGGCGCGAGGTCGGGCCAAATTCTTGGGTATAAGCAGCGAAGTTCAATGAGTTTCATGAAAGACGGTTAGCCGCCTCCGTTCAAAGATACCATAAAACCGTACCAACACAGCATGCTACAAAGACAACATATTTAGAATCTGGTATGCCACCCTTGGGAAGGACACTTCTATATGTTTTCAGCCAGCTTCCGTGTATGCGGAGCAAAGGGTATGTCCTATTTGCGTATGGCGGTATGGCATACTTTGCCCCCTTTGAAACAGAGCTTCCAACCACAGCTGAGGGCCCACTCCAGAAACCCTAGAAGTCCAAATTACTTTTCCTCAATGAAGTAAAGGAAATTCCCTTTCAGGCCTCCTAAAGAACATTATTTTTATGGTCTTTGACGCCCATGTGTAATCTGGACATGACATGATGTCCAATGCACAACATTTTCGGCAGGGATTTGTATAACACTATTAATATAACTTGTCCTATCCAGTTTAGGTCACGATCGTTGGTGGATTTTTAAGACCAAGAGAGCCCGAAGGGTTCAACAAAGCGATCAAGCAATGAGTTCTAGCTTTCGTTGCGATATGCACGTGTAGCACATATGTAAGAAAAGACGAAAAGACAGGAGACATCAGGAAACCGCTGCTGGTGATGCAGATGCAGTCAATTACATAAGAATTTGGCACCATCAAGCAGTCTCTCTCTCTCTCTCTTTATGTATATATATAGTTATATACCTTATGTGACTATATGTGATTATATATTCACAGGTATTGATCAATCCATGCACCACTATGCAGGCATATCATAGAGTCAGCGACTCTACACTTGGAACTGGTTTCATGGGTGCTGTTTCTGGGTGAGCACATCGACGGTGACTCCGCCGTGTCACCAGGAAAGCAGACTTGGAGCCTTGCGTAATCCCCAAGCCCGGCTCAACTTGCTACAAGACCATCATGTGGGCGATGAAGGAGCAGACGGGAGCAGAATTGGCTCAAACAATTGCTCGAGCTCTTCAAGTTTCAGCAAAGATGATGTCATCACATCACATCAATTTCCAGAAAGCTATTGATTGATAAACAAGGCAGCGAATAATGAAGATTTCATGAATCTTCGCGCATCATCCTGAGAACATCAGCTTGAGTTTCATTTTGCATTCGACCTCGGTCGCTTTCCGCCGTGACATTTGTTTGCAGAACATCCTCGCCAGGATGGGATCCATTCCAATCCCGATTGGTTCCCAGGCTTGACCTCGTGGCTTGGCCCGAGGGCCTCAGGGAGGTGTTGCTGGACAGGTGTTTTGAAGAGTATAGATGAGACTCATGACACCCAGGATCGAGAAAGCCATGTCTACAAAAATAATTATATCAGTTAATTACTATATCATTTTGTATATATATATATATATTTATATTTTGAGTTATATTATGTATTTTAACCTATGTACTTGAGGGTAGTGTTTGTTTTTGACCCATATGTCCAGACCATGTTTTGTAAACCACACATTTCCGGTTCTTGACATCTATATATTAAAGCTACTGCCAGTGGTGAGCCAGAAGGAGAAAGCAGCCAAATTAGATGTGCCACGAGGCTGTTTTTCCCTTAATAGAAAAGGCATATGCATGAGGAACATCCGGGAAAGGCTTGGGACCAAGAATCCATTTGGAGTGAACTGAGCAGCAAGTGTTTGAGGAAATGAAGCTGGTGATGGTTGGATGAGGTTGTTTTTCTCATTTGATTATTTGAGGGGAGGTGGCGAATTCTTACGAAACCGATGATCTAGGGATCTAGGTATCTAACAATACAGTACACCTATATATAGGTTATTAGTTCTTCTGTTTGGGCGTGTTTGGTCGAAAGATCTTTAGGTTGTCCCCCGTGGCGAAATTCCAAGAGAAGTTCTACAAAGAGCACAAGGATGGATGTGGAAAGCCATGCGATGCATGACTGGAGCGAGAGCTCACCAATTTCAGTTTCACCGATCTTAGACATCGCATGCAGATGTGGAGCCAACATAATCACAAAAGGAAGCAAAAAGCCTTCCAGACCCTGCACGCATGTGACAAAAAGCTCCCCCACGACGAGGTAGATGTGCAATTTTTATTTTTAGATGTGTTTTGTCCATACATGCCTGCGATACAAAATCATGGTTTACACCCTGTGAGAGGACAGACACAATGAGTCCCCAGATTTGTAAGTTGCAAGGAGTTTATACCTTCATTCAGGCACTGATGAGTTCAGGAAGCCTGGTTGTTTGGAGCCTTTTTGGTGGAGCTGATAGATGGAAGGAACTGGAGCTTCTCAAGTAGTATTCGTTGCCCGGCTCTACCAAACACTTTCGTGAGCGGAATGGCCTGAACAATCGGTCGCCCCTTGGCCAGACATGTGACAGCTAGGTCTGGGTACCAGGAGCAGGTCATGACTGCTTGGGTCAAATGGTTTTCGCAAGATAGGAACAAGTCATGCATCCCTACGGACGACCTTTCTTAGACCATCCGCGCCGGCGCCCGCTCATGGGTTGCCCACACCCGCGCCTGGCTGGGAGGCCGGGGCCCTTAAAGATGGGATGCGCTCGATGAAGAGCTGGATGGGGTCAGTGAAGTTCGTGAAGAAGAGCACAGCTCATTTGAGTGTTTTCCAAATCTGGGGGTGTTTGGAGATGTGTGGGCTTGTTCACCACTTCGTATGCGGTCTTTTTTAATCCTGGCCGTCTTGCGAAGGCCTCACTCAAGCACAGAGATCTTGGCCTTGTCTTGTCCCACGGAGCTCAATATATTGATTCGACCATGCACCATGTCAGGTGATTGATGACCGAGATTAGGGTCTTTAAAGGTTTGCGGTGCATAGGGTTGTGGGTATTGGCAATGCTTATCATCTCGACTCGGTAGAAACATGGAATTTCAAAGTTGTATTTTTTTTTTGGGGGGGGTGGCACTGCTAAACAAGCCAGACAGATGGAAGCTTTGCTGAAACCCTCAAGCCTGAAGACAGATTGAAATATATAATTTGTAATAGATTGATATAGATTGTGGAATCCTTTTCGATCTCGATGTGCCATGGCATTCTAGACTTGCTTTGCCATGCGTGGGCTGCTAGCAAGAGCTGGCATCCATGTCAGTAACATCCATGTGCATCTAGGATCATTAGGGCATGATGGTTTAGTGGGAGCAGTTTGTGTGGTTTTTTCTTACACGTTTAATCTTTTGCTTTGGCACTCGCTCTGCTCATGCGGCGACTTCTGCAGCGTAACTGGCTCAACTCGGTCCAGGCCAGTTCGACCAAAGCCGAGCCCAAGAAGGTGCAAAAGCTCAAGCCAGGCACTTGAAGCAAATAGTTCTATCTCTTGAAATGTGCAAGTTTAGCAAGTGCAACAGCTGCCTTCAATTCATGGCTGAGTGGTGGTTGGTGGATTTTGTGTACAGTATATGGATGTTGTTTCACAGATCCGATGTTTATGTTTATGCGTCGATATTGATATTCCGAACCATTGTGATCTCCATTGACTCAATGAGCTATCCCGCGATGGTTTACTGTAATCCAATCCTTGAAGATGAGATGCATGTGAAGTGGAATCAGCTTTGTCCCATCATTTTGGCAAGGCTTCCACAACGGTCAAAGCGGTCGCCTCACCAGGCTGGGGGGGTTGAGAAGACATCATGCGTCCAGCGCAGCAAGTCTGTTTCATGGATGTCCTGGATTCTGCTCAGCCCGGTGCCGTGCGGCCCAAGATCACAGCTTGCACGAAAGGTGTTTGGTTTCGCTGAGATGTGGATGACCGGTGCAGTGTTTACGCTTGGCTTTTGGCTCAACATGTTTCTCTCTCATGTATATACAATATAAATATAATGTAATATACAGAATACACCTACAACGATAAAAAAAGGCACATGTTCACATTTACTAGCTGCATCCTTTCTTAATGTGGCCTGCCATGGGTGCTGCAATCTCCGCTCAAATCAACCAATATTTCAAATTGGACCTAGGGTCGACTGGACTTGGAATTGGGGCTATTGTCATTTGTCTTTTTTATGCCCTGATGTTTCATCCAGAGCAATTTGCTTTTGCGCTGTGCATGGTAGCTCTGGCAACAGCTCTTGCTTTACTGTTGTGGCACGCGTGGGACCATCCAGAATCTGTGGCACCTCTCCAGGAGTGCCTTTTGCCATCCCAGTTCGACCAAAGCAGAGCCCAAGTAGATGCAAAGCTTGACGAAGGCATTTACAGATTCTCCACGTCCAAGTGGGCCAAGTGCTTCATGTACATGCAGGACAACAAAGACGGCAACGTACGAGGATGGGACCAGGAAGATCCGGGGCCACAAGGGTGGTTCAGACTCAGGCATGTGGTGGATGCCACCGGAAAGAAAACAGCATATTGGTTCATTGAGCCGCTGGCATTCCAGAACTGGAGCGTCTACATGCAGGACAACGGTGATGGCAATGTGCGTGGATGGAATGGTGATCCTGGCCCTCAAGGACACTGGAAGATTGAGACGCACCAAATGAAGGAGAAATCATATCGTTTTTTCCACCAAGAAATGGCCAACGCACTACATGTACATGCAGGACAATTCTGACGGAAATGTGCGTGGGTGGGAGGAAGACCCAGGTGATCAGGGCTGGTGGACAGTGAGCAAGAGCTTGTTCTCCAAGACGAACCTATTTCAGCCAAAAACCAACCTGACCTACCGGATGACGACTGCCAAATGGAGAAACTGCTACATGTACATGCAGGACAACGGAGACGGCAATGTCCGTGGGTGGAACAAGGAGGACCCTGGTCCACAGGGGCACTTCAAATTTATCAGACGTGCCAAAGACCTCTGGCTGATTCACCCTGTGAAATGGCCGACATGGTATGTTTACATGCAGGACAACAAGGATGGCAACGTGCGTGGGTGGGAAGGTGACCCTGGCCCGCAAGGCCATTGGAGAATCGAAGCTCACATGTTTGAGAAGGACGTATTCCGCTTGATGCCTTCCAGCTGGCCAAATGATGTGATGTACATGCAGAACAATTCAGACGGCAATGTTAGGTCTTGGAAATCAGATGCTGGTCCCCAGGGCTGGTGGTACATAAAGCCAATATAGACCAGGCACCATGATCCGCTGGCCATGCTGTGACTGAGCAATGTCTGTAGTGCTTTTGGGTAGTATATGTATATGTATGTATATTGAGCTTGAGTTGGGAAAAGCAGCAGTCACTGTGCTGTGTCTGGCATTTTCGAGCAGGCTGAGTCCTCCACATGGGCTAGTATGAACCATGAATGTAACAATTTATATTTACCAGAGAGATTGGGAGATGTGATGAGATGTGGAAGGTATACTAATATGACATACAGTATATAGACACTATTTATATATACATAATATGTTTATATACATGCGCAATGCAGCAATATGCAGCAATAATGAAGCATGTGTATTTATAACTTAATTTAGTCAATTGGGTCTCAGTGGTTGAGAACTGAACGCGTCGGGTCCTTTGCTCCTCGCCGCTCGCCACCAGGCTGAAGATTGCTGGCCACGGGCTGTGGCCTGAGGGTTCTGGCATCCGATCGCGGAGTCCAATCACCTGACTCACCTCAGTTGAAACATGTTGACTGTTTTGGATTGGATGTGTTTTTTTTTTTTTCATGTTAGTCTTTGGACTTTGGAGGTGGCGAGGGTGAGGAATTCAGTGCATGATGGCCATTGGCCATTCTTCATTGAGCTTTCAGCTGGGGAGTTGCGATTGCCTGATGCAGATAGGTTTACGGTAGATGCTATAAGTATTTTTAAATATATAGTTGATTGTTTAAGGTTTCCTCCTTTATAAGTTTGCAATCATGACTTTCCGGCACGACTGTTGCTTGATGTTGCTTGCATCACAGCAGGCCTTGTTGTGCCTGGTATAGGGTCGTGCTGGGTGCTGGATTGGATGAGAAGTTCGGAACATGTAGAAAAATAACAAGCAGACGGCTGGCTGCCAGCAAAATTCTGTGTAGCAAATTGATTTGAGTAGACAATGCCGTTTGCCATGAAGGACTATGAATAGTGTTTCCAGAAAATTGTAGATTCAGCTCCACTTGCCGCCATGTCCTTTTCTGCTGAGCACGGGAAGACCGGAGATGAACTTGGTGAGCTGCTTGCAGGAATGTTTGACTCCAAACCCAATGCAGTACTTCAACGCAGCGTCGACGGTATGACCCTTGCAGAGATGCAACAGCATGTTCTTCGTTTGGCGTCCACTCTTCGTGTGGCGCAGGTGGGTCATGTGGCCCTTTGTTTGCATCCGGGCTTTGGACTGGTCGTTTCGCTGGTAGCGGTCCTTTGGTGTGGCCGGGCCTTTGTACCTCTTGATCCCAGTTATCCTCTAAGTCGTTTGCAGTTCATCTTGGACGATTCCGAGGCCCAAGTATTGGTGTCACAGAGAGAGATCATGGAGGTACTGCACAGTTTGGACATCATGTCCAAGATCTTCATCTTACTGATCGATTCCTCGGGTGCCCTGGTCTGTGGACACGTCTCCGGAGATACCTCTTGGAGAACCAAGCCCTCAGCATCTGCCTATATCATTTACACCAGTGGAAGTACCGGAGTTCCGAAAGGTGTGATGGTGTCGCGGCAGAACTTTGCAAATGTCCTCAGGTCCTTTAAGGACATGATGGAAGTCAAGCTGTTGAATGAAGGTCGTCAGCCAAGACCAAAGCAGATTTGGTGGATAGCTCATACCACGATTTGCTTTGACATTGCGCTTCTGGAATTGTTCTTGCCCTTGGTGATGAACATCTTCAGTGATGGTCTTAGGCACTTGGTCTTAGAACTTCTCGACCGCAGCACGACCCAAAATGGTGACTGCTTCAAGCAACACTTGGAGCGCGTTTCTGCTGACCAGACCCTCACGATTCTCCAGGGAACTCCCAGCACCTTCAACGTCCTACGGTCTGCCGGATGGACGCCAAGAGCGAATCACCTCCTCTTGTGTGGTGGGGAACCATTCCCATTGTGGTTGGCGGACTTTTCGTCCACCTCGGAGATCTACAACGTCTATGGTCCCACGGAGACGACCATTTGGTCCTTGGTGCACCACGTGAGACGAGCATACACGGCATACACGTCCGAGCTCCGAAATCTGGGGGTTCCGATTGGCCAAGCAATTCGACATACCACTGTACAAGTGGATGCTTCCGTGGGAGGAACCGATGAATCTGAAAGCACCGAGCTCTCTCCGCATGCTACAGGGAGCCGTGGAGAACTTGTGATTGGAGGTTTGGGGGTGAGTCTTGGTTATTGGAAGCGGCCGGAGCTCACAAGAACTCGATTTTTTGAAGCAGATGGAGTGCGCCACTTTCGAACTGGCGATCTGGTTCTGGAGGTCAGGGAGGATGGCACAGATACAATTGAATGCACAAAACAGCCTGGGAAGCTGTTCTGCTTGGGTAGACTGGATCAGCAAGTGAAATTGAACGGCTTTCGAATTGAATTGGGAGAGATCGAAACCTTGCTACAGAGCATGAAAGGCATTCAGCAAGCTGCTGTTCAAGTGAGATGCAATAATTCCAGCATCAAGGTTTTGGTTGCATACATTGTGTGGAAAACGGCCACACAGATCCAAACCACCCATGAGATGCTTGTTTTCCTTCGGAAGCACTTGCCAGACTACATGCTGCCACAGCGTTTCGTGAACCTTGAAAGCCTTCCGATGACTTTGAACGGTCCCTAAGCTCTGTGGAGTATAGATGTTCTAGATGTTCAATATGGTATTGTACCAGCACCCCCAGTCGGGGTGGTGGACATGGACACCCCGAATCACAGCTAAGGGGCCATAAAAAAACCACACCCCGACAGGAGGGTACTGGTATGTGATGTTCTCACATGTTCCATGTTTCAAGTGCTGCCTTCCTTTGCAGACATGGTGCTTAACTTCTGTATCTCCCCCACCGAGGCAAAATCGATCGCGGGCAGCTCCCTGATCCGTGGGAGGCAACGAAGTTATCGAGTGGAGTTGGTGAAGCGAATGAATCGAATGACGACCAGGTCAGTTCTGAGGACACACGAACCAATCATGGCAGAAGGGAACCAATCATGTGTTGGGGTGTGGGGGCATGCGGGTGCTTCGGGCATCATAGTCATGGTCCACTTCCTGTTGAACTTCCACGACCTATAGCTCCACTTGAGAGAGGATAAAGCCCCCCCACTCACCATTTCAGACCACCTCACCCGGAGTTGTTAAGCCTGTTAAGCTACCTCACTTGGGGTTGAGAAAAACCTCCACCAATTTCAGGTGTTCCCGGGTGTTATTTCCCAGGAGATCCAGGTGGAGAGGTTGCGGCACATCGTTCTAGAGGTGATTCAGGAGGTGATTGCAGGTCGAAGCCACACCTCCAGCGGTGACGTCGACGTTTCCACGGATGCCTCCATGCAGGGTATGGAAGGTGCCTGCGGTGCTTGTTCAAAAAGATGGGAGCTTCATGACACTTCATGGAGGTTCACCTAGAGTCTGCGTCAGAAGTGTCAGTGTCAGATTTCATATAGATGTCATGCCTTCAGGTTTTACACAGATTTTTGGTAACTTGTCAACCAAGGTGAGCACTGGCGACATTTGGGTTTGAACTCGACCATGGCCACCAGCTTCAGTGCTCGTTTGCAAGAGCGCCTCCAAACCACTTGGACGACTTTCTCCAGAACACCTGTTCGACCGTCCATCATGTTTGAATGTCGCACCATGTCGGAGCTGGTGTCACATCTCGTGCACCTGGGCAACCCGCACGACCCGCAGGGCGGCCAGGAGGGCTCGAGGACGGAAAACCCACTGGACAGGGAAAGCACCGCGAGGACACGGTCCGCGCCAGAGGGTTCGTCAGGAGCGCGGCTGGCCGCGCCAGTGGGTGAAGCGCAGGTGAAGTGGGTGCGCCACGTGGTGTCCTTGGGCACTCTGTGCATGACAGCACAGGCCGGCGGATTTGACAGAGACAGAAAAGGTGGATGAGAAAGTATACGGGACACCGCCAATTTGATGTCAAAATATAATGAATCTTGGGTTGGGAGAGGAGGCTAATGGGTTGCGATGTTCAAAGATACTGCGGATGTTTGCTTCTGTGGTGAAATTATTTATAGTTGCAAGGATTGTTTTGCTGCCCCAGACAACGCTACAGGCAAATGCTGTCACCAACGGCTACCGATTCCTTCCCCAAAGTTCATCGTAAGCTGCTGAAGCATCTCATCAAGTAACCGACCTGTTCAAAAGCTTCACCTGAAGCCTGAAGACCGGGTCCAACTCATCCCAAATGACATCCAATCATCATTCCGACCTTCATCCCCAAGGAGTCCCTGACCATCCTGGACCATCCTTCACGTCCTCATGGGATCCCTCCGAGGCCATGGAGCACTGGAACCTCCGACGGTGGCCGGGGCCCTTCGACTGGATCTTCTCGGGTCCGGAGATGGTGACGCATTGCTTGGCCGAGGGACGCCGTGGAGCACCCGGAGGTTCGAGATCCTTCGCCACGTTCCTGGATGCCAGCAAGTATCTCGCAAAGCCATGCAACAAGGCAAAGGGGCGGTTCTGTTTTGGGATGAGACTTTTCGTTGCCACCTTGAGCTTGCTTCTAACAACCAGGTGTGTGAAAGGTGTGCCAAAAGTGGGGGTGTTGCGCCCAACCGCTGGTGCAGGCTGGCCATGAAGTTTACTCTGCGATGCTGCAACGTGACGTGATTTTCAACCACCACAATCCGATGCTGGAGAAGGACTACGAGTTCTTCGTGGCGAATGTCAAGTCACTCCAGGCACTCATGTGGAGTCCGCACTCGCTGCCCGAGCCGAATGGGCGATCGCCGCGCTGCAGCTCGATGGTTCTTTTTCTCCTCTTCAACTTGGAGCGGCGCGTGCCCTTGCGCCACAGCGCCATTCAGGAGCTCTTCCAGGAGTTGACGTCGCAATGCTCCTGGAACTTTCAACTTCTGGTGGTCCAAGTCCACACCAAGGCGGCGGAGAGTCCTCAGAGTCGCTTGTTGGAAGATCGCTCGAGTCGCAACTGCAGCAACCTGACGCAACAACTGTTGGTCTATGAGCTTCTTTGTCAAGGTGCGCATGATGGATGGCGCTTCAGTGATGAGAAAGACATGCAAGCACTGGGTGAGATTGTGTTGAATGGTCGTGACTTCCGGTTGATGCCTGCTCCGGGCGAAAAGCTTGCGAAGTGCAACACCCTCTCTTGCCCATTCTCCAACACGTGGCTCTCAACTCACTGTTGTCACAGCTGTGCGAAAACGTCTGGATCCCGCCATGGAGACAGATGCGATGGGATCAAGCACCATGGCCATGACGACACTCAGCGGCCGGGCGAGATGAAGAGTGTGAGCACTCGGAGTGGCACGGTTTCGCGGGCAGTACGTTTCCAAGAGGCCTTGTCGAAGGCACGTGAACTGCAACGCACTGCAAAGTGCCTACAAATTCAAAGTTCAGCAGTCAGGAAGTTGCGGAGTGTGCTTCCAAAGCAGCAAACACATTTGGAGCATTCCAGCAGCCAAGATTGTTGTCACATGGAGTCAGTCACCGATGAATGGCAATTCTTGGGGTATCCACTCTACGCGGATGAAGGTTGCAGAATTTGGTCTCCAGGCGCTTCCGATTTGCGTGCAGCTTTTCAAACTTTGCTGGCACCTTGGAGGCAAGAAGGAAGAATAGGAAGATATATCCCAGACACTCCATGTATGCCATATATGCCTACATTAACCCCTCAAACCACCCCAACTGATCGGCATATATGGCAGTCCCATGGGTCGTGTCTGGGCATTGCATGTGCCAAAAACATGGTCAAGGCACCCAACGGGCAACGGGCGAGGTATCAAGTGCGATGGCTTTTGAGGAAGATTCCGTCCAAGTGACATCAAGTGACCCATGTTGACCCATCACATCCCATCATTTGTCCTGGACAGGCTCAGTTCATTTGCCTTAGGTTTATTGTCGGTTTTTTCGAGGTTTTCTTGGCTAAGATTCTTGGAGAGCAGGCTGCTGAGGGGTGTGCCACTCTTCCTTTTTGGAGTCAACATAGTTCTCCAGAAAGAAAAAGGACATGTTAATGGATTCCCTAGGGATCCAAGTACCTTCTCAGAAGGTGATTGGAGACTGTTTATGTAGGCTTGGAGGGCCCAAGTACCTTCTGAGAAGGTATGTGGATCCCTAGGGATTGTCATGTTTCAACCTTTTCCATCTCGCGCAGGACTGGCCACGATCGAAGGCGCCAGCTTTCTTATTGGTCGAAGGCGCCAGCGGCCAGGCGGCCTTGGACCAAGCGGCCAGCACGACGGCCACGGCCAGGTCGACGTCGCGCCGGGCGGGCCGCTTGCTGGGCTTCAAAGCCAACACTGAGCCTTGGCAGGTGGGAACGAAGCCAGGGTCCACCCCTCTAGTGAACTGGTGACCTGATGGTCCTCCACTCTTGTGAACTCATGTTTGTGAGGGTCCTGAAAGTTTTGTGAAAGTTCAGCAACCCGTGGTCAGGCTGGGACTTGATCACCTCAGGTTGGGATTTGATGTTTTGGAACCCAGGTGGCGGGACTCAGCTACCACCGGCTATCACAAAAGAATATTGCAATCAGTCTCACACTGAGGATTTGTTCGTGGCCAATTCTTCGCAGTGGTCGGACAAGCTGCCACGAACGACAGAGGAGTTCGTGCTCTTCGGCCACATCAACAGGGACGAGATGCAGCAAGACCCTATAGCTGATGAAACTTGACATGCGTGCCACATGTTGCCATCCTTTCCAACAGCCAAGATGCAACTTGACCCTTCGTTGGTGCTTGGAGGCTTGGAGATCCTCTTCGTCTTCCACGTCTCTGGGCTCAGCCCTGTTTGAACTTGAAGTAGCTCTGAAGGCTTCAGGTTCATCCAGCTTCCGCTGCGACTCTTGCGGTCCCACATCCGGCTGAAGGAGTCGTCATTCAACTGATGTTCCCTGGTTTTTTGAGATTTTTTGACTTGGTTTGTTTTAATCATATACCCGATCCACTCAGGAATCCTCGAATTAGCCAACTGTTTATGTTTTTTTTTGACTTTTCACGCTTATAGACTTACTTTCGGGACGCCAAGCAAATCTAAATAGCCGATGCATACAATAGGAACATCATGGAACATCACCTTCATGGTCAGCGAGCGCCCCAGGCCCCAGGCGACTTATTTTTTTCTTTTTCGCACCACCATCACTACTAGTAGGCACGAAGGTGGGATGTTGCTTGCCATGGAGGTGCTTCTCTATGTCACTTGCTTTTTTTTGGCGGGGAGCGGGCTCTCCAGCCCAGGTGCGGCCAAGCAAAGGGCTCCAGAGACCAACCCGGCACCCGGCGGCGCAGCGAGGGGTCTCCAGCAGCTGCTTGATCCACCCTGGCGAGCTTCGCAAGGAAAGATGTCCACGGGCAGTGGAACATGTCTCCATCGTGATTCGCGTGTTTTGTACAAGTATTTGCCATCAACTTTGGCATGGTTGCCCGTTAAAGCTGACCTTTCTCAAAATTGTAGCAGGCTCAAGGCAGCCACAGTATTTCATCGACATGCTAGATGATTATTGAAGGCTGCGGTCAACTGCATAACTAAACCCACAACACAAAGTTTCTTGGTGGTTTTGCGTGCTGGTTGAGAGTGCGCATGGCTGAGAACGCCAAACATTGGATGAGGCTTTGATTTGCGGGGTTTATTCTGACTGGGTAAAGTTTGTTGATGACAATAACATAGGATATCTATGGATGTCTATGGTTTTTTGGAAACTGCTCAGTTCAGGCTTGCATGCTGTTCTTTGTTAAACACCGTAACAATTACGATATCATGTTCGTAGTAGTCAAGACGACTGGTCCACCCCTCTAGTGAACTGGTGACCTGATGGTCCTCCACTTGTGAACTCATGTTTGTGTGGAGCAGTTCACACAAGACCAGTCCATGGTAACGCTTCGTGCCATTCTGCGCCGCGCTGCTTGCCGTGGCCGATATCCCGGCACTCCTTTGATCCTGGGACAACGCAACCGTGTTGGGTGTGTTTGGGGTGACGCTTCGGGGAAACCAGTGAACTAGGTGAAGCTATAGAATTCCGAGCTGTGTTGCTCAGTTGATTCTAGAAATGACTCATGTGACTAATTCTTCAGGGTTGGAGTTCCATGTGAGGAGTCAGGATCATTATATAGAGGGACCATTCTCGCCCCAAGGATGGGGAACCCAAATCTCGCCTGCGTTTGAGCCAACACTTGAGCCAAGTGACATCGACCAAACACTATAACTTATACTGACAGTGGTTTCAGAGGTTCGATGGCACAGACCCCATGTCCCTCAGATGGGTCTCCATCTAGACATGTTTTAATCACCTTTGGGGGATTGTGCCTCTTATTTAAAGCCACAGCAATTGCATGTTCCATCAACATTTTTCCTTTGCTCTGCTGGGCCCGCGTCCACCACACCTCCACCCTCCGTTCAAGGCGCTGGCACACCCACTGCCCGGAGGTGCGGCTGCGGCCCGGTACGTCGCCCGAGGGCGCACGTCATGCCTCGAGGTGGGGCCGGCGGGTGTGGGTGTGGCGGAGGGTGAGTTGAGGCATGGGGTGATGTACATAGACGCGAGGGCCATGTGTTTGTTCATTCAGAAAGGGATTTGGGTCTATCCCAGTAAACCTGCAACAGGATGGGTAAACAAATATCACTATTTTAGAGAAAGGCCTGCAACTGAACCATTATCATCCACTGCAACATAGACATAACATGAAATACCTGTACGTTTGAAGGGGTGGTGATTATGGCGTGGACCTTTTCTTGGTTCCTAATGTCAAAAGGGCGTGCACTGTCCGTTTTGAAGCAAACTTCCCGAGGAGGTGCTTTGTTTGGACACCGGTGATGTTCCACTTAGGCTCGCAGCACAACGCAGCGGCGTTGGTTTTGAAGACTTTGACGCTTGGATGACGCCGACGGGGTGGGTGACACGGCGCTACTCCACCCGGTAACGCCAGGAAGGTGTGAAGCGCGGATGGTGAAGCGCTGGTGCCTCCGAAACGTTTGGGAGACCAAATAAGCCATACCCGCGGGAGGCTCCTCCAGTTCCAGCTGACAGATCCCCCCAACTCACCTCCCAGCTGCTTCTCCTCCAGTGCCTGAAGCGCCCTGCTTCGGGCCTCCAGTGCATTGCTGCACTGAGGGGCTCCATCCGCACACGCTGCGGGGCTTGCGGGAGGCCTTTCGCTTCCAGGAGGCGACGAAGGTCCAGGCGCAGGCAGGGATCCTGCAACTTCAATGGGGCCGCAGACAGCATGACAGACCACAGACCTGGTGTCCGCAGATGGACATCTTAAGAGATCGACTGGCCCAGGGTTATCGGTATAACAACTCGGACGTGATTGGGTACTGTATATATCGGCAATATATCGGCATAACGGGAGAACTGACAAACGATGTGAGTCATTTAGCTGAGCCACCTGACCTGGTAGGTGCTGCCGCAGCTTCTTGCGCCTGAAGCTCGAGGACTGGGGAGCTGGGTGGGTCCAGATTCCAGAGAGGTGTCCATACACACACAACACATATACAATCATATTCTTCTACACACACACACACATAGTTTGTGACTTGTGTTGTTCCTTTGATTCCACTTCATCATGAGGCACGACTTTTCGCATAGCCGCACCAAAAGAGTACTGTAACAGAAGGCGCTTCGGAGAGACGCCAAGCATGCAGCATGTTGGACCAGTTTATAGCAGCCGGCAATTCCGTCAGAGTGTCCCCGGGGGGGACAGCTGTGAGATGGCCAGGCATGGGAGAGAGAGAAAGAGACAGAGAAAACAGAGAAAGAGACGGATAATATTCAAACATGGCAGCAAGCGAAGGTGTGTCTTGTGTTCTTCAGTCCGGCAGAGTGAGTGGAAACCAACCAATATGCTGAGCAAAGCATGCTTGAAATGGATTCTGGGTCCGCCTGAAGACCAACCGAAGGCCAGAGCTCTCATCAAGCGAGTTTCTGAGCTCATGTGCCCCACAGCTGACATCAGAACCTTGTGCCCCACAGCTGACCTCGAAAGAGAAAGAGATAGAATCAGATGGAAGCTGTCCTTTCCTTAGATGATTTATGTTTGACCTGTTGTGGCAACCGCCTCGGCAGGGAGCGACTTTGTGATCCATGCGAGGACAGGCCAGCTAGAGAGGATACTTGAGGTTCAGCTTTCCTAAGCTTTGGTGATTGTTTTGAGGGAAGGAAATCCCCACTTTTGACAGGAGTTGAGATAGGCTAGGCAAGGAAGTGGCTCAGGAGTACGTGGTTTTCTTTGAAGTGGCTGCGCCTCGAGATATGTTCATATGATACCCCTTCGAGTGCTTTTATCTCCAAGAGGCAGCGACATGTAGGCCCACCTAAGGCCAAGTTACATCGCACGCGCGTCTCTCTAGCGGTCCGCTCTTTTTGTGGCTGCATCTGCCCATCCGCCTCGACCTCGTAGGCACTGGCAAGACGCTCAGCTATTTGATCCCTGCCATCGAGCAGGTGGTCAAGAATCCTCCACCCGGGATTGGGGTCTTAATTGTGGCTCCATCTCGCCACTCAGAGTCATGGGAAAGTGATGGGCGGGGGGAATTGACAGGAGCCCTCAGGAGCCCCCCCGGACGCCCAAAGCGATTCTGATTTCCACTTGTATAGTGAGTTAGTTCAACGGAGGAGGTGTGCAAAATGTGGAGGGTAGGTCTAAACTGTGTACATCTTGAACCTGCCATGTCAACTTGCCACAGATGCCTTGACCTTTTTTCCCCGCACAAAAAGCGAGTTTTCCCCAGTGGTTTTCCATTGGTTTTCATACATGTTGGTCTGATTCTGCTGGGTGTGGCTTGCAGTGGTGACGTTATTGGTGAAAAGCAGTCCACCGACCAGCTCACTTGGGCAGTCTGCTCAGGAGAGCTGGTCCTCCAGATCACCAAAGATGCGGAGACACTTTGCTCCTACCACGCTCTTCAGATTGTGCCACTCATCGGGGGCATCCGCAGAGACAAGGCATCCGCATCGACGTCTCCCTGGGTGTTGGTCGATGGACAGAAGAATTCGGCAAGATTTGCCATGTGTTTACTGATTTTTTGGCAGCGCTTCTAAGTTAAGTACATTGTAGTAGTACAATATAGTACAATTAATCTATAACCTGAACATTGCCAACATAGCAGGCCTTGAAATGCCTTGGATGTAGACAGTTCTTTTTGCTGTCAGTGGGCCGGGCCCCATGTTAGTTGCAGGAGGTGAGGGTCACCATGCCTAAACCGGAAAACCATTTTATGCAGTGGAATGCAAGCCGTTGCAGTGTTCAAGTCAAAGGCTGTCGCGCATGCAATTACCGCGTTTACTGCGCTTACTGCGCCTGGCAGTGCAGGACGAGACAGCCATCCGACGCCGGCGGCCAGCTGTGCTGGTGGGGACCTTGGCCAAGCTGATCGAGCACTTCGAAGCCACGAAGCGTCACCGGGCCGCTGTTTTTGACGTGCGGAGCATGATAACAACAAGCTGCAACTGTTGGATCGGTGAGTCTTTTTACATCTTTTTACTGATTATCATTCTTCAATCATCCATTGTGATGTCAGGATTGGACTCATGTTCGGTGGGTTTGTTCACTTGGAGAAGGGCAGTGAAGATGGGGGACGTGTCATTCCCAGGTGCTTCCTTCCTATCCTGTGATTCCACCTCAGAACCCCTCCGACCTGCACGGAGGGGGTTGGTTGGTTGGTTTCACATCGATCGCCTCCGCCACCGCCCGGCGGCGACGAGTCGCGACCCGAGGTTTCGAGACTCTGTTTGATGCCCTGGGGATCTTGGTGCTGGATGAGTGTGATCGCTTACTTGCAGAAGAGTCAGCAGATGCTGGTCTCACCGAGCGGACTGGGGGTGCAGATGGCCGACATGCGGTACATGTTTTGGGGCTGCTTGCACTCCTTTGGACCATTTGAAGCATTCCCCGGTCACTGATGCTGCTGGCTTTCTCTAATTTCATTGTACTGTAATGATTTTCCTGGAGGTCATTGAACGTGTTGTCCAATAATCGTGAATGGTGTTGTTGTTCTAGTGGACTTGCTGACTTGATGCAACTGGTGCTGTTTTCCACATTTTTCCATGTTTTCCGACTATCTCGTACTTCTTTCTGGCCCAGACTCAGCCCTGCCGACCTCCGAGGAATCGCTTCAAACCTTCCTCCGATTCTTGCCGGACCGCCCGGCCGGTCCCGCCCAGCGGCAGACGCTGCTGTTGAGCGCCACCGTGCCAGAGGAGGCGAGGGTGCCCCACAGGAGTGGGGCAGGGAGCAGGCAGAGAGAAGAGGACCGAAAGGCCCTGTTTGGGATGCGTTTTGGAAATAGGGTCCAGAGTTCCTTTAGTTTGGACGTTTTTGAGTGGTCTTTCATGGATTTTCATGCATAGAAGTCGACATCATGTCTCACATCGATGACCGATCTGATCCATGCTAGGGTGCGTTTTTTTGTGTTTAACCATGTTTTTGGCGAGGGAAGCACTTGTAATCAGCAAACTCCAACACTTCACCACCAACCTTTGACGATTGCACCAAAAATCAGGCACCTGATGGAGGGTCCTAGTGGTAGAGAATGAGGGTGATTTTGGACCCTAGCATCCCTCGCCTGGGCATCATGAAAAAGAAACACACGTTCTGACATCATCCAATCCATGGAACTGGCGTGAGTTCGCCACCTGTTTTTCATTCAGATGTCAACTGGTCATCCACCCAAAAAATCAAGTCGTGGGCCATACAGCGAACTCCAGTTGGAACAACTACCAACCTTGGCATAAATGGCATTTGGGTGGCTCTAGAGCCAACCACCTCGGCCCAACCTGCACAGCACACCGCGAGGTGCGGGACCTTTGCTCCGCCTTATGCCGACCCAACTGCCAATGGTTGGACCTGGTGCAAGGCCTTCCAACTCAAGAGGCGCCGGCCTCGGTCCCGGAGGGTATTTTTGGAGGGGGCGACGATGGGCGACGTGTATTTGTTTTAAATACAGCAGGGAGGGCATGGACATGGCCAAATGGTTTCGTTCTGGGGACGGTGTTTTTGGTTTGTCTGGTGGGCGGACGAGTCCGCCGCGTGTTTTCCTGATTCTGGAAGGACTCGGAGTCGCGTTTGCGGACTCGGAAGCCACGACGAGCGGCCGAGTTTACTAAGAGACACCCATCTTCAACACGTTAAGAATCCACATCTTCCCGCCTTCCGCATCACAAACGCTTGATTTCGGTGCTGCCCAAAAAAAAGATTAGACGGAATGTCCATCGCTTCGGCGTCACGCCGCGTTGTTGAGGCGGTGCTGCAAGAAGTGGCCTTTGCCCCTCCCTTGTTAATGTGCACTGCCTTGAGGCGAGTGGAAGCCGTCTCGTCTCGCAAAACCCCCCTCCCAATCGGGTCAGCGGCTTGGGCAGGAAAAGGAGGAAAGGTTCTCTTAGGCCGGGTGAGTTTGGAAGAGCTTTTGTGGCCACTCAGTGACCCTGAAAGTCTAGGATTCCGTGCGAGGCAGCGGCTCGGGTCGACTCACATGGCTCAGTCCGAATCGATAGTGGTCGAGATGGATCGAGAGCCTGAAGGCCTGGAGGCTATAATTGTTCCCTTAAAAGGGGCCGTATGGATGGCCCCCCTACTCTTGAGCCAGAGCCAGAGCCAAATGAATCCGAAATGATCCGAATTGAACAGCAGTTTCATGAACAGTTGAAAGTATATAAATGACCACGGTCCATTTAAGAAAGCAGCATTGGAGGCTTTTCGCTTCAACATGTGTCCTAGATAGGCTAGGGCTCCATAGGGCTCCAAACAATTCTTTTTGAAGCTATACTGATGGGTTTTCAAGAGACTCGTGCGAAACTCCTCCAATCTCCGTTCGCCTCGCACCACCCTGGCCGCCAGGAATGCATTGGAACTGGAGATTCGACAGAGGCCGATCTCGCACAAGGCCGGAAGGTGGTCGGTGGTCGGACGGTCTAGCCCCCCCGGCTCCAACGGAAGTGGAAAACCACCCTCTTTGAATCCTTTTGCAGAGGACAATTGCCCTGCAAAAGGGACCAGAACAACCACTTCCATGATTAATTCCGGGAATGTAATGATTCTTTTGATATATACTTACCAGCTGATGTCTCTTCATCCAGCCAAGCGAGCTAAGGACCCCTAAGGCCCCACCGACGGCAGGTCATGGTCTTCTTCCCGGCAGCGCGGGTAGCGGCTTTCGCTGCGGCCTTGTTCGAGGAGCAGCTGAACATGAGGACGGCGACGACATGCCGCGGTGGACAGACTCAGTGGACCAAGGGTGGACTTGGTGAGGCTGCCTGGGATCCGGAGTGGGTCGAAATTAGGTCAGGATGGAGTGGGTTGCACGTTCAACTAGCTCCACAATTCTCAGTACATGCTGAGCATGATTTGAATCAATGCCCCTCCTGTTCTTGGGCACGTTCTCCAAAATCCTTTGGACGCCTTGCCGCCCTGGCAGGATCTATCAAATCCATTCTCGCTGCACTCCTAGTGCTCGGATGCTAGCTCAAGAGGCGGGCGGGTCAACTGCTCAGTGACCATGGCCTGTTGGGTTTGGGTTGGCATAGAACGAAGCAGATGACTTGTGACGCTGGGCAGTTCTAGACAGACCCACCATTCATTGGAACATCTTGTCTTGCATAATTACCTTCTTATCCTGCCTTATCCGAGGGTCCTGTCCAACCAAACCATATGGGCCTAGGCTTTCCCAGCTTCCCCCCCGGCTGGACCGGCTGAGCAGAGGAGTTTTGCAAGACCTCGGCTGGAGTGCTGTTCACCTCGCAGTCGTCGGAGCGAGGCATGGACTACCCCGATGTGCCCTGGCCGTGTCATTTTTGCAGAAGCGGGGCCCGTGTGCTCTGGAAGTTCATTGACCAAGTTCCTGTCCATCACCCAACAGGAACAGTCGTGCTCAGCTGGGTGCCTGTCGAGGTGACCTTGGTCTTGCAGGTGATGGCACCAATGAGCCGGCAACAGTACCTCGGCTGGCCTGATGCCTGATGCCACGTGCACTGCTGTTGAGTGTTGACATGTTTGACTTTTTGGGCTTTTTGCTGATGGCACGAACTCCTGGGCAGGTTAAGTAGTTATACTTCAGATGATACAGATCAAGACACCTGGTAGAATCTTAGAAGGACCCCGGGTTAGGAGTGGATCATGGCCTCGAACCTGGATGAAGTGCTTCCGAACCGTGAGGTACATCCATCGGGTGGGCCGAACCGCCCGTGCGGGCAAAGAGGGAGAGGCCTTACTGCTGTTGCTGGACCACGAAGAGCCGTTACCCGGCTGGAAGACGTCGATGACCAGAGCGGTTTCCAAGAGTTCCCCAAAGAAAGTGCCTAGAGTTCCTACAGGTCTTGCGCTGGGTGGGGTGGATCTCATGTCTTCGTCTTGTCAGGGGTGCACACACTGTGCACCCCTTGTCAAAAGTGCTTCGATGCCATACCCAGGGGACGGGTTTGGGATGTGCAGTTTGTGTTTGGCCCTTTACAGCCGTGAACTCCACTTGCATCGCCACATGCATTGCCCAGAAACATCCAGAAGTGGCTCAACAATATCAGAGAGATCCCAAGTCATGGTGGTGCATGAACCTGTGGATCTACGTTGGACTTGTGGGTTGCTCCCACCCATCTTGCACTCTGCGGCAGCTCCGATCAAGGTTCATGTCGGAGATCCAGGACCTTCCCATCACCAGGCCATTTTTGCATGAAGTTCGCTAAAACTCGCCGTGTATAGCGGCTGTATAGCAGCTGTTTGAGCTCGCTGATGGACACTCCTCCTGCAGGGGTCGTACGTCGTGGGGAATGGCCGTCCTACTCCCCTGCAGAGGACCACACACACGGAACCCAAAAAACACTCCATTGGTCTTCGGAAAATGGTCGATCTTCCGTGGGTTCATTCTTAGGGGTCCATGGTATCGTCTTCACCACTCCTCATCTTCACCCGGTCCTCCATATCCACCAACATGTTAGTCTGCCGGGGGGAGTGCTTGAAATCGCCCAATTGGAGCTGTGCGATCTGCGCCTCGGCGCAGGTCGCGCGCCGCCGCGCAGCTGCTGAATGACGAGGGCTCGCGTTTGGCGGCGCACGTGTCATCGGCCCGGTGGGTGGAAAGCCCAGCAGATCAGAAGATGCCACGAGTGACATCATAAAATAAGAATTAAATGATGGAAACAAGTAAGTATAAAAGTACGTGAATACATATTTCTTCTTCAGATCATGACATAGTTCAATTACTGTTGATTGGCATATGCTGCTAGGATACTTTTGGAATCTCCTTGACATCCTGATTCACTGATCTATATCAATAAAGTCCATTGTGTTGATTGCAGCCTCGCAGTCGGCCACCTCCGCAAACCACCAGAATCACGGATCCCAGGCCAAAGAGAGCAGCCTCACAACGTTGGCTGGGGCGGCCTTTGCCTCCTTATTGCAACACTTGCAGCTCGATATCAGAACCCACTCGAGCATGCTTGAAGTGGAGCGTTCAGGGCTTCAACCAACGGCTAAACAGATGTTTGGAACGCAGTGGGGCGCCTAGCCAAAGCTTTTGAGTCTGAATTCTGCAAGATGCCTTGGAAGTGAGGCAAGAAAGGCATAGAATCATAGACAGGCAAGACTTTGAGGCTGATAACCGCGGATTGTTATGCTATTTCTCTTGCTCTCTGGAAAGGGACCATGCATGGCTGTTCGAGCAACTGAGCCCCAGGCAGTCTCAGCCCTTTGTGGAGCTTGAAGGACAAGAAGTGGTCGGAGGCTCAGCTTGGCGTCTAGATGTGTGGTGGCTCGGGCACCCCGGCCCCACCGTAGATGTGGGAAGTTACATGAGGTTACAAGTGTTGCTTGGGCCCATGCCATCCAAACCTTGTCACAGACATGACAAGAACTTGGGAGTGGGTGACCCCACGGATGTCAATGTGGTCGAAGCATGTTTGTTAGAAGCCGCTAGAACACCAGCACCCCTGGTAGAGGAACATCATGGATGCCGACAGGCCAGACACGTTGACCAACCAATTCTCCCAGTCGTTGATATAAAAGAACATCGTTTAAATATTGTATAGTTATTGTAGGCCATTGTGTTTTCTCCTTCTGCCCTGTAACAGCAACAAGCAGATATGGACCCGTGCTTCCTCCTTTCCCACCTGCAACTTGCGCAGGGTCGGGGCGGTCGTTTTCTGAAAAAGAAGGAGATTGGATACCACTGTGTTACACCAACTGGCAACCCAAATCAACCTGATCAGGTCTCCAAAATCTGGGTCAAGGCCTGGAGCCCCCGTGCCGACCCCTCTTCCCACTCGTCGCTTAGGTGGACCGCGCCTCAGAGCTCCTCATGGGCTTCGGCTGCGCGGCGCCTCCCGCCGTCTCCAGGGCGCCACTCGGATTGAACCGGCAGCGGTTGCCTACTTTGCATCCTGGAGCATTTAAACAATATATACAAGAAGGTGTTTTTTCTCTGCCAGAGGGTGCCACTTAAGCTGCTTTTGCTGGCCTTATCTGGGTGCTTGAGGTTTGCCAAAGAGCTTGGCCTGGAGAATTGCCACTTGGAGAAAATTCCAGGTGAAGAAGTATTGGCTCATGTCATGGAGAGGGCGATGGAGATAGAAAGTATTGGCATACAGTGGCGTGGTAGATACCGACAGCCAACTTTTAACTGCTGATTTGAAATGCTCTCGTTCTCCGTAAAGATGCTCGAAGAGCAAACCAAATCAAGATACCATATCTCTGTGATGGTGTTAGACTGAGTTTTCTCGTACCTACTCGGGCCAGCGCAGTGCTCCCGTTTTGCCAGTCAGCAGACACAGGAGCTTCCACATAGTCGGCTGGTGAATGGTTGGCTTGGCAGCTGAGTTCTACCTGACCTCTCTCTCTCTCTCGTTGGAACGGTCTCGTCCAGCCACCCAGGCGAAAACCTCATCTTGGTGGAGCAGAGAGACGACAAAGCGCGGCTCATTCGCCCTGCCGAGACCAAAAGAAGGGCAGGCTGCAGGTCCTTACAGTGAGGGTCAGGGTGGGAGTTTTAGGGCAACGAGGAGTTTGATGAGAGCTAGCTAAGGTCACTGCCTGTGAATTAACCCAGGTAAATTGAAATTCAATCCTACCAAGCCCTGGTGTATGTCAGACATCGACATTTACTGATACTGTCCTTGGCACGTCGCCAGAACCTCATCCTTCAAGCCTCGGGGGGCCCGTATAGCGATACAGGAGACTCAGGAGACCTCTCTTCAGTCATTGAGACCCGAGCCAGGAGGCCCGTCCCGAGCTTGGCAGTCTAGACAGCCAAGCTCAGGTTTGCTCCCTCCACCATGCTCTTATCACCTCCAGAGGTATGCCCAGAATCTCCACCCCTACCCCGGCCCACGCTGTGATTCACCTAGGTGATGTTCGCCACCGGGAGGAAGCCAAGCAGCCAGGAGAGTCGGAGATATCAAAGCCCCATAAACAGAAAAAAGATCCAAGATGATTCTGTGGCCTCACCTCCAACTCAACTCAGCCACCAAGCAAATCCACACAGTTGCAAGAGAATGTGTTCCATTGGGACGGTCTAGGCTAATTAAGATCCAATCAGATCTAATCTATAGGATTATATATATAATTCTACAGGTGTAAGTAGAGATGTATAGAGTATTTACGTTTAAGAAGGGCCCAATTTAGATGTTCTATGATGTTCTTCCCTTTTGAAAGCCCTCTCTTCAATGAAGAGGGACCCTCCGGAAGGCATGCCTCAGCAGGACCTTGGTTTGGAGGAGGTCGGCGTCAAGACTGATCCGAAGAGCGGCAAGGCGGACGGTGTGCGGCGCGTGGTTCGACGTATAAGCTGTGCGTCGTTGGTTGCGGTCTAGCAAGGCGTTTTTTGTTTTCATATCTTTTCATGGGTTGTTCGACGGATGACAGTACCTAAGGATTTCAGGGGCGTCCTTTCTGGAGCCCTACGACAAGTAGTGTGGAGTTGTTTGGTGAACCCCTTGCTAAGCAGCTGGTCGGTTCGATTCACATTCACATTTACGTTCTCTATATGGGCCTCCATCTAAAGGACATCTTAGGGTCTGTGCCATATACTCTGAAACCACTGTAAGATCTCAGAGCTTGTGGGGTGTTATGTTTTGGATGCCCGACTTGGCATGAGCTTCGTGTTACAAGATGCCTCACGGTGCTGAAAAGCTGCTCTTGATGCCTCATTTACTGAAACAAGATCGAGCAAGCCACGACTAAGATCCAGAGAGAGGGAGAGAGCATACTGACGATGTGAAGAAATAGGGTCCATGTGTCTTGTACGCTTCGCAAGCAGCTGTAACTGCTTGGTGGATGAGGCTCGAGCCATTTGGACACTTTCTGGAAAGGCACATGAGACAGCGGCAGAATCTACGTGATGCGAGTTTTTGATTTCGCTTACAATCTCTTATGTATATATATATACACGTATCATTGAATGCCATCGCTCCATCGTTCTGCCAAACGGTTCACCCAGGTTCGAATTCGGACATCAACCTGGCTAAATTCCACCACACATCGAAGTCAGCAAACTGACGTACAAAAACTGCTGCAAGGACCGATATAAATGATATACAGATATGATTTGACGCACAAATATGCACAAACATAGGTATTCAGATTCTGACTCCCTTTGCTTACCACAAAAGGCCGCAGAAATTCATGGGCGGATCTGTATCTCGTTCGGCGAGTTGTGCGGCGAGTTCTGCGGCGGTGGCAGAGCTGCAAACTGGAGACTTGGCTGAAGATGGTGTCCGTGGCACGCATGGAGCTTATTCATTACCCCCCTGAAGACGAACATGGACGGGCTTGTGGAGGAACACAATCTTACTGCCAGGGCCCATAGTCAGGGTCCATGGTAGGTAGTTTTTGGGAGGTAATCAGGAAGCACCTCTTACTGTAAAGGTTTCAGGTTTGTGCTTAGGTTTGCTATGACGTGCTTAGAGTTTTTAAGGATTGACCCCTTGTGTTGTGCGGTTATGTGTCCTACTGAACCATCTCAATGCCCCGGCCGCCCGGCCCCCAAAGTGATAAAGCCATCACACTTTATGGATTGCAACAGCTCAGCTTGCCCATTGAATGGTCCCAGGGATTTCCTATCGAAGCAGAGTGACAGATCCAGTTCACCTTTGGGTTGACCGTGCCGCAGCGCCACTTCCCTGGTTTACCTGGTTTACCTGGAGGAGAACCCAAGGGACCTTTCAGGAACGCATTTTTCTCGATCCTTTTTTGTTTTGGTATGTTTTGGCTACAGATTTCATCCTTTGGGTTTGGTTGACCGCATTTGACCGCACAGGTGATGTGGTGCTTTGCCGCTACCGGCTTTGCTATGCGCCCTTCACCATCTTCGTGCGGGGCATGCTTTGTTGGCCTGTGAACCACATAGGCTCCCAACGAATCCCAAGCGATGCCAAGCGGCCAAGCGGTGCATTTTCAGAGGGAGATCCCCTGGCCCCATTTTCAAGCGTTTGGAGACCCCCTGGCCCAATGAGTTTTGCTGTGTTCCTTCTTCCTTGGGGGTGTGTAGAACCAATTTAGTGACTTTAATGCACGCCATTGCGCACCCATAATCACCCATATGTCTATGGTTCTCTTGAGACTGTGTGACCATTAGGAAAGCTCATTCAAGGTGCGTTAAGGTTGCTCGGTTCATTGCTCATCCTGCGGCTTTTCTGGCATTTTTTTCACATATGTTGTTTTCCATGTTCCGTGGCTCTGAGACGCCTGATTCCATTTCGTTCCGGCAACGTTTGTTTCCTGGCCATGGGAGTGGGTGTTTGGACCAGGGGACGAGTTATGAAGACAAGAACTCAAGCTCAAGAGGAACATGATTCATGATGGAACATGTCATCCTGGATTAGCGTCGTTGACATCCAGTCCGGACTCAGCCCGACCCTTTTTCGGTGACATCCCCATAGCTTTGCCGTTCTTGGTTGCCCGTTGGGCCATCCGATCCCCGCGATGCCGGCGGATTGGTGCAGGTTTGGCAATCCGGGCCTCAGACTTTGAGGAGGGCTCCCAGTTGCGACACGCCCATCCTGAGATGCAACATGGGAAGCTTGGCCAGTTCTCGGTCCGCCTGGGGTCCACGTTCTCCCAGACAAGGATGAAAGCTTTTGACGAAAGGAAACACCATGAAAAAACAGGTTTTTGGTCCTTGGCACTTGGAGATAGCCTTCCAAAGGTCTCATATGAGAGGATCTTCAAGTGAGTGTTGCTTTTCATTGATCCCTCCAGGGTTTTTCCTCCTAAACAGCAGCTTTTCTTTTCTTCATCAGGCTTCTTGGCTGGTTTCTCCCATGTGTTTCTTTGTCTCGCTTCTCCTGTCTCTACTTCGCCTTGGGCCTCCTGTCGAAACAACAGAGGAAGACCTACATGTTCCACGCGCTGGTGAGCGGCATGAAAGTCTGGGACTTGGAGCGTGACTTGATTTATTTGATTTATTTGAGCCCGGACAAGTGAGGGGCTGCGCATAGCGGCCCAGTCTAGAGTCTAGCTGGATGGGTTTTTGTGTTGTCAAACTCCTTCAGCAAGCGAGAAGGGTTTGGCGACGTTTCCTCTTCCAAATCAGGACTTATATTGCGTGCATGGACTCCTCTTTTGGCCAAGCTTTGCCTTGGATGCACGGGGTGACAGCATTTGGTTCACAAAGTGAGTATGTAATTTGTGTGGAACCCAGGCAGCGATTGTGATTGTCAATAGATAACCTGAAGGCTGAAGGCTGTATATACCAAAAGCAAAGACCGCCCCATAAGACCTTTCCGCTTGGTTGATGCTTGACATTGCTTGACACGGAACATGGTTGAACTGACCCGGGCACCTCTCCTTCAACATGGCAAACATCCTAAGTGCTGGCTGCATAAAGCTATTGGCATTTCACAACAACTAACGACGATGTTGGAGGGGAGGAAACGAGACAATCGCCTTTCAGCTCATGTTCCCAAATCATACCGAGCATGCAGAGAGGTTGGTGCAAGTTGCAAGTAAATCCCCTATCAACGTAATCGGTATGCTGGACATGTTTACTTGCAGATGTGTTTTTGTCTTAAGCCATCTTAAACCTAATTATTTGCATGTCTTACTTCTACTTGTTGCTCCTTGGAGCTTCTGAGATGTCATTTGCGTCGCCGAGGTTACCTACACGATCTCAGGAAGGACTCGGGCGACATCTTTGTACGGCAGCTGCAATGGACTGAACGTGGACAAGAGCAAAGGAAGGCCTTCCATGAAGCATCTTTGCTTTCATGGACTGGACGTTGGCGTTTTTTTTCTCCCGGGGTTTCCGATGAACATGGATGGCGTCTGACTTGAACCACTGGAGTTCTCCCTGCGTTCACGTGGCGCTGAGAAATGGGGATGGAATGCACATGAATGAGCCGCATAAATTCCTCATTTTGAGCTTTGGAGTTGAGAAATGCCTCTCAGAGGCAGATTTCTCAGCATCAGGTTTATTTGACCCGATTTGTTGAGGTAGTGGACAGTGCCTTTGAGGAGTTCAAGGGCCGGCCATTCGAAAATGACCAGGCGTGGGGGCGAGCAGGGACCTGAAGGAATCAAATGTTCCATCAATCAGCAGTTCACTAAGGTTTGGGTGGTCATTCTTGGGAGTGTACCTGTAGCTTCACCTGACCAAACCTCGGTGGTGAGTGCACATACTCATCATGTACAGACCCATCCACCCATCCACCCTCCACCCTTCAGGGCCCCATGTCGCTCCTTGGATATGCCCACACACCACACACCATCTGTCTATAGCTACAGCTGCTCACACGCACCTGCTGCCAAAGCAGGTCACCTTCATGGGTTCCTACTGCGATCAGCTGGAGCCCACCTGCTGCGCGAACCCGACGGATCTCTCAAGCCTTTTCTGCTCGGAGCTGGTCGCCGAAGTCTTCCAACGCGGCCAGCTGCTGGCGAAGAGCCGAGCGGCTGCAGAGTTCACACCCGTGGCAACTGGGCGGTACAGCGGGTCCACGCGGGTGAAAAAGACGGCTAAACGGCGGGGTTTAAGCGCGAAGCAGCCTCTTTTGTATGATGGCCATGTCGGCATTTACATGATTTCTGGGCGGTCTAGATATTGGCAAATGGTGGTCTAGATATGTGCAGGTGCGGCATTCGGAATGCTGTAGTTCGCCAAAGTTGACATTCTGATTTTGCCTAACCTGCATGGTTTTGTTGTGCTGAGAAAATGGTCGTCGGCAAGTGCCGAGAAATACACCTTTGCAATTTGCGAGGATGGGAGGGGTCGTTCTTTTTTTTCATGGACAGTTGGCCTTCATTGTAGCTTGTTTGCTTTTGAACTTGGCCGGTGCTCGAAAGGGAGAAACATCAGCACCCTGTCGGACAGAAAATGCCTACACTGTCGTGGGGGTGAGCCCAAATTAAGGTGAAGGTGTTCAACAAAATAGGCCGAAACACAACATAATGCTCAGTGTAAGACTGCGTGGCTGGCCAGATGTAGAGTAAATGAATGTCAATCAGCCATGCAATCATGGACCTTCGTTCTGTCACCCCACCATACTTCAATTCAAGTGAAGTGCACTCATATCATATCTCACATCTTTCCAGGACTTCTTTGTTCTATTCTGCAAGGATTTGCCAGGTTTGTTTCTCCGTTTGTTTCATGGACTTGGCCACATACACCTAGGACTATTTGAAGTCCGATGGGCAGAGTGTGGAACAAGCACAGCTGGAGACGTCTTTGGTGACTTTGGGGCCTCTCCGATGTCTGCAGTAGACACGTGGCGAAGAACGCTACGGTACCAGCCGAAGAACGGCACCGCTGAGGTGAGAACAAAAGGCTCGATGTGATGGAGAGCCACAAGTCACAGGTATTGGATGAGCATCGCCGGTATAGATGGGTATAGGTTCAGAGTAGACTGCACGAATCACATGAGTACCGAATACCCATAGGTGCTCAGCATTCGGATCCAAAACTGACTCGGTCGATCTGTTTTGTGGCATGTCTTTTGGAGGCTACATGCAACAGCATTGCGAGATTTACCTCGGACTTGCTCAGTGAATGATCCTTTTACTAATTGATTGTCTAACTGGGCGATTCTTCAAGAGAAACCAAGCTGGGAAATCGAACATGAACCCAGGCATGACAGACTGGCACTGGATTATACAAGCAAGTTGACCATTATCTTGCAGAGTTATGATGAGTCTCAATGTGTTCAGGCACTTTCTGTGTCATGCTCCAATTGCAGTGATTTGCATGTACTTATGAATGTTGTTTTTGTATGTTTTTCTTGATCATCCATCATCGATTGACACATGGTCGACCTGCACCATCGTGCGTGCACTGACTCAGCCAACCATACGTAGCCACACTGCCCTCGGTCTCGCTGACGACTTGCAGATTATCGTTGATGAATTCAGCCGGACCAATGTGGAGAGCATCTTTGCGATCGGCGCGGCTGACCTGCAATTAAGGACGACGGGACCGTTGTTCTCGCAGTTGGTCAGGGCAGATTCGGGTCACGTGGAGTAGGTGCTGACGCAATATCTTGCTGGAGAACCTTCATAGCCCAATGATGCAGATGAGACCGAACACCGGGATGAGACCAAACATATGTGTTTCATCTAGCGGCACTTGCTTCGGGGATTCCTTGATGATCGTTGGGGTTGAGGATGATCGTTGGGTTTTTTTGGTCTCGCTAGATCATGGTCGTGCAATCAGTCTTCAGACATCAAAGGACCAGAGCTTGCGCTACGGGGAACATGTGGAACGACCTTTAAAGCTCAATGCGAGAGCGGTTCTCTTGCGCCTCGACCTGCTCCGGAAACCAACGTGGTGAAAGTCCCACTCTTCTTCGATCTCCGGATCTTTGGAACGGACTCCATGTTCTTACATCTTCTTACCACAGTAACTGGACACCAAAGTCCGGTTTCGGACCTGTGGCTGCTTTTTGCCCACCTCCGCGGCGAGACGCGCTTCAGATGCGCTGAGGATGTCACCGACCGGATCCAGCTGACACCTGTGGCCCTCATGGAGGGGATGGCCATGGCAAAGACCATGTTCACCGAGGTGGAAAACTGGGAGGGCCGAAAACTGGGAGGACCCAGACCATGGCAAACACATGGACCTGTGGGGACCCATCACCAAACTCAAACAGCAAGCAGTCAGTCAGTCACACTCACGTGGGTGAGCAGTCACCAAGCTGAAAGCAAACAGACTGGAATCTGTAGAAACTTGTTTCTCTCTGCGCATTCGGCCTTTGAGCCTCCAGGAAAACTGGTTTTCGGGTCGGTGAAGTCTGGGCCTACGGGTCGGGGACCGTTGGGCATGGGATTGTAGTCTCTCTTCTTTTGGATAAACTTGTTTTTTTTCGCTTCCAGGAGTGTAATTACAATGGGCATCCCAAACCTATTGCAATGATACGATGTTCGTGCTTGTTTTGAAGCAAGCTGCGTGTGCCAGGAGCCTGGAAAGCCAGATTACGAGAACGTGCCCAGTGCCTCGCCTCAGTGCCGGCAACATTTTCCGGTCCAGCGCAACGAAGGGATGGCGAAGCCGTGCAGTGAAATCATAGACCTCCCAGAATTGTTGAAAGCTCTCAATGCTTGTCGCGTAGCCTTCCAGCGAGCCATCCATTTCCATGAATTGGATAGATTGTAATTCCAGAATTGGGAGACCAACTCATTTGAGCAAGCACACTTGGAAAGTCCGCACCATACAACAGGGAAAACCCTTTGGTCAGTCAAGACAGCGCAATGCTGGTTATAGTGAAGAATGAAGGCGGCCAATCCAAGTATCGGCCACTTGACCCATGAGACCTTGCAGGTCGCCATCACCTCAAGTCCCCACACAAGCCATGGGCCGTTGGAACCCCACACCCTAAGACCCATCCATGGCTTTTTTCCCTTTCGCCCTCGCCCTGCCAGGTGCGATCTTCAGCCAGCCGCCCTGTGGCACGTGCGGCCTCACCGAGGCCGAGGGAGCTGGCGAGGGATGTTGAGTTCATAGTCAGCGGATTAGACAGCTTATCCACCAAAGGGGCCAATATGGGCCAATCATCCTCCGGCTAGAGCCTCGAGCTACATCATTGCTTGCTGCTAGCTACGGCTATTTCGATGTTTGGAACCCGGGGGAGATTGTTCCATATTGTTCTCACATTCATATGATCCGCATGCGTTTGGTCACCAGCTGCTTGGCAGGAGGCGGCGGCAAAGAAGTATGGCAGCGTGGATGTGTATGTCACGAAGTACGGTGGCTCAGTGCAGAGGCTGAGCAAGAGTCCCAAGACTCGTGCATGCTGTGGTGATATGATCACTTTGGGGTTCATTCAGTGGTTGGCTGCGATGATTGGCCGGTTGTGACAATTGTGCGTTCATCCTGCTTGGCACAAGTTTGCCATTGTGGTCGAACTTCTCGAGCCTAGCTGAGGTTCAAGCCCATGAAGCACACCATGCCGACTGGCCGTGGGGAAGAGGAGACAGTAGGGAAGGCTTGCGTCCAGATTTGGTCACCTTAAAGTGGAGGATGAATCCAAGAGAGGGAGAGTCAGAAGGCCTGCCAAGATGGTTTTTTTGAGCGAGCATGATTTGGGGGCAAGGTCGGGAGTTGGGTGGGGGTCGCCGATCGCCCTCCCCTGCACGGAAAAACGCTGAAAGTTCCCTGACCTGTGCGTGTATGAGTTTTGAGTAAGGATGTCTTTGCCCCTGAGTTTGAGGCACGGCATATTGCCATATGCTTTGGCTGAACCATGGCCATTGTGTCAGTTCACTAAGAGGCAACAACAGAGGAATAGGAATAAGTTATTATTATGTTCGTTCCTGGGTGTTTTTTCAACGAGTTTGCATTTGATGCCTTTGGTGAAGAAAAGGTTTGTGGATCCAGAGCAGCCAGGCTCAGTTCAGGCAGGCGGTTTCTGACCAAAACGTCCAAAAGGGGCATGGGGCAACATCGACTCGAAAGACTCGAAGACTGAAATGACTTGTGCAAGGGAAGAGCTTGTCGTTAATTGTCCCAGCAATGTGGCAGAGCTGGTCAAACCGGTCGGTTCATTGTTCACCCAGTCTGGTAGACGTGCCCGGTCTGTGGATCGGTGGCGCCACGGCATCGGGAGTTGCTTGGTCGAGGCCCAGCGGGTGAGAAGCTAGGCTAGCGGCTAGCAGCTAGGTCTTGACATAGAATGCGAAGTTTGGGTCCATGAGCCAAAGGAGGAACAGGGAACAGGTTGACGGGTTGTACATGAACACCTGCGCCGAACGGCACCAACAGATCGAATATGCAGATGTCCCAGAATAGGGTTGTTCAAACCATTCTGTTTCCAACTGAAGGAAACCTTCAGATTGGATTTGTTTCAGTCCCTTTGAGCGACCTTAGAGCTGTTGAAGCCTGTCCTTTTTCTCTTCAAGGCTTCCTTGGTTTCACCAAAGAAAGGCACGTTGTCCCACACCAAAAAAGGTTCAATCAAAAAAGAGCTTGAACCTTCAACCCTCGCATCCCACAAGAGCTTCATGTCCTACATCCTCACGGCCGATGGCCCCAAGCTCCCCTGGGAGCTTGATGAAGCCACGCCTGACGTGTCCACGCCAGAGCCCAGTGCAGGCGGGTGGGATGAATTCCGCCTGCATCTGCCTGGGATTGATCTCCCGTTGTTTACAAATGGATCGATTTCAAGCGCATGGGTGATATGAGTCATTTTTGGGGGGTCGGGTAGCACCTTCCTAGAGCTGCCCTTTTTGGACTTCTTTGCCCAGGTTGGGTTTGCCGCGCGTGTTTGCCTGCCGCGCGTTTCACAGACCGGGTGGGTGTTTCTGGAGTCAAGCCAACGGCCTCCTGCCGAGCACCAACCTCCATCAACCTCCCAGTCCCTGCTTCAGGGCGGAGTGGAGCTCCCGTCAGCAAGCTGCCCGGAGTGGGTGGCTATGCAGAGCAGCACCCGGTGAAGCGGGACGAGCCCACAGGCACCGGAGGCAGGTTAAGAGCCCGTGGTGTTGCCTTGGATCGTGACTGGTGATTCAAAGTAAGATGATTAACATGGCCCACACGTCCGATCGAAGGGACGCCAATCTGCTTGATTCATGGTCAAGCCACGTCAAGCCAATTTTCTTTCAGCAAGAAGAACGCCCAAGTCGTGCCTCAGCCGAGCTGCACGCGTGTGGTTTCGCCAGACACACCAACTGGCAAGCTTGTGTGTTGAGTTGCCCAAAAACATCTCACTTGAACACGTGGCACTTGTGGGCCGCATTCACTGCCCACAGCCGTTGTCCACTAAGGGCATACAAAAAGCTACACACAGTCTGAGTTATCCTTTATATCTACTGTATCTCACCTCGGCGGCCTTCGGCCCCTTGGTATCAACCCGCCGGTAAGACCATGCGCCCATCCCACCGGTGCCAGGCCGCGTCGATCAGCTGGACCTGCTGCGGCGGGCGGAAGAGGGCTCGGCCCTGGAGCTGAAGGCGCTGCTGCAGCGAGGCGGCACCCCGTGCAGGATCCGTCGAACGACCCCGCGGGAGGAGGGTGGAGACTGACGAGGGGATCCAGGAGCACGCGTAGTGGAGCAGATCCGAGGTGATGGAGGTGTAGGAGTTAAGGTCACAATGACACATCCATACGCATCCCCTCTCCTTCTTCAATCAGGTTCTGCCTGTCCTGTGGTAGAAACACCTGCAGGAAACTAATTGAACCTTGTAGGATGGCAGACCAGGAAGTGTTCGAACTAGTTTCTTTGCGAGTAGATCGCTTTCGGTTGGTCTCAAGGTTTAGGTGCATGGTTATATATGGTTTTGAAAACACGGGTGCCGGAAGTTGCGCTTCTTAACTTCTAAAACAGGACTAAACCCTTTCCCCTTGTCCCTCCTACGTGCAACATGTCGACGCCGCGGTCAGAGTTCCACGCCTGAAAGCCTTATATAGATTTAACCGGGTGTGGAAATCTGACCGTGCTGTACCTGGCAAAATGGACGTGTCAATCCCATCCGCTGTAGACCGCCAAGTGTCATGTTGGAACAGAGTAAGAAGCGTAAACTTTAGGGTTCTCGGAGTACCTTTGTGTGCTTGGGTCCTGTGCACTGCAAGCTGCAAACAGACTTGACACATGCTTTTGCGCCCTCGACAGGCGTCGAGGTGAATGTGTACGCGAGTGAGTTCCGGCTCTACCCAGGCGTTGGGACATCCAAGACCATTCTAAGATTCTAAGAGCGAGACACATTCTTTTCATACGAACTGCAGGATGGGACCAGGTGCAGCTGGAGACATTTAATGGAGATAATTGTTGAAATCCGTGGATGATGAGTCACTTAGCAACCTTTTCAACCCAACTCTTGGCCCCACTTGCAGAGCCAAGAATTTTGGTAGAAGCGTGTTGGTGGAAGAATGTGGGATGTACCGTGTTTCTTCTTTGAAACCAGTTCAGTGTTAAAATATGAGCGGCCCAATAGGCTTTATTTGTCTCCCCTCGATCAGAATGGAGCATGACACACTGAAAAAGACATGTCATGTTCATGTTGAACTGTCCTGGCTGTGCTTTTCTGGCCAAGGCATTCAAACACTACGACCAGACATCTAGTGCAGGCTTGTGCCAGCAAATTTTACCTTAGGCAGCAAATTAACTAACACGCATTTCATTTCATGTCGGCCAATCAAACATGCAAGATAATTGCAACATATGTTTAACGCGCATCTCCAATTGAACCCCAAATAGACCAGAACCTAATTACATCCAATGTCTTTCTTGAGTGCTTTAACTACTGTTTGCGAAACCCTACTTTGAGACACACCCGTTGGCTACGGACTATTTACTTGAGAGCCATGAGGTTTGAATCTATCTTATATCATCTCCAATTCTTGAAAGAGCAGGTTGCCCAATGGACCTGTGTCAGACCATGTCAGACCTATATTGTGTTGTATATGATGGTATATGTTTACTGTAAATCATGTCAACCAATCTCTTATGTGTTGCACAACCTGGAGAATACATGTTGCATACACGAATGATGTGCATGGCATTTTCCTTCCAACACCCAAAAAGTGGTTCCTTCCTCGGTCTCGGCCATCGATCCCGGCGCTGTGACGGTGGACCGTCAAGGAATCCTCCGGGTCAGACCCGGCTCCGGACCGTTCGTCGGGGACGGGGTCCGGAGGCTCCTCCCGGATGTTCTGCACTGATTGGACTCCCTTGACTGCGGCGGTCTTTGCTGGGCACGACGAGGTGGTTCAGGCTGGGTGGGTGTAGCTGGGGATGGAGACTGAGTGGTGTGTAGACTCGAAACCTGACTTTTGGGTATGCTGCTATGCCTTTCTAGAGAGAACCTCCAGGCGTATGATGGTGGTGAAAGTCAGGCAAATTCACATCCCTGGGGCTCCACGGCGAACCCACTGAAATTGGCTAAGATCTGGTAGACCTGGTAGGCCTTTCATATCAATACATCACCTACCACCGCTCGAACTTTCTGTTGGACTGGGGTGTGGGCTGTGGGCAGCGTCCAGGTCCTTTTGGAGGCCCGGGCCAATGTCAACGAGGTGTGTTGCTGCTGTACCTCCAGTGGGCCCTACAGCTACTGGTCGGCGCTGGACATTGCCAGAGCTGGGGCCACTTCAATGCAGCTGGGGTAGCCCCCCCAAAGTTCTCCAGAGATCTCAATGTCAAGTGTAGGGGATTACCCATTGAATCAGATACAATCAGTGGAGAACAGGTTGGCTTGAGAATCACTGTGACATGTCCCTTTCTAGATGTTTGCCTTTCCTTCCTGACCCAAGTTAGTTGCAATACTTATCTATACTGTACTTGGCTGAGGCTATAGTTCTTTTTGCTTGCCTTACTTATTGCCTCCCGATAATATGTTTAGCGTGTATGTGTTCATGTTCAGTACCGCGGGTAGTGTTCGTTGCTTTAGGTTTTCTGGGAAGAGGTACTTCAGTACTTCATTCTGTCAGGTGGTTCTTGAGCATTAAAGCTTCAACATGTTTGGAGGTCTAGTTTATATGTATATGTGTTTTTTTACAATTTTTTGGTGTGTACACCGTCAACAGCCAGGGGTAGAGTCTAACACTGCTCAATGAAACTGCAGGGCGGTGAATCTTTGAAGAACCGAGTGGCCCGTGATGGCGGCGAAAGCCACGTGGGTGCAGCTCGCTGCGCACGTGAGGAAACGCTTCCTTCCGAAAGGGATCCGCAGAAGCACAAGCAGCCCAGGCTGGACGACCGCTGGAGCGGGCGGCGGGAGAGATGTAGCAAAAGGACCACTAATTGATGACCCAAGAAGTTCAAAAGGGTGGTCATCAGACCTTCAGTTGCCCCACCGGCCATACTCTTCAAGAAAAGACATCTAATTTTTGCTCACCGGTGTAAGCTCGATGCCATTCACCAGCAAACTATCAGGTAAAGCACCTGCTGCCGCAAGTCTTGCTTCTTGTACACCTATCATATCGGATCTATCGTTTTTGTTTGTAGATGACTTCATGCCATCCCCATCCGTAGCCCAAAAGGCTTATTCTTTTTCTCTTTGAAGGGGTTTCCTTGGACAGAACTGAAGAATGAACTTCCTTGGACCAGACTTGGTGAGGCATCCCGGCATCGAGAAAGTGCTGCTGAGCGCTGGGGCCAAAGTGGGGTCCAAGCTACCCGAGCCGCCGCAGATGAATACCTACGGCCTCTCAGCTCTTGTTGAGCGATTTTTCCTGTGAAATGCTGTGGAACCCATAGCAGGGCCCTGTTGGTCGGCCTTGAAGACACATGGCTTCAACATTTGTGCAGAGCGGATCGGAGGACGGATCAGAGGACGTTGGATAAACGGTAAATTTTACCCGGTAAATAGCCCTAGCAGGACATCACCAGATGGTTTTCACATGTTTTTACTATCCTATAATCTTAAGTTCTATTATGATGTTCTATTATTTTTGTGGGGTCGTGTGCTTGTATGTAGTTAGTTGTTCCGCTATTACTCGACGATTCGATGATGATCATATATAATATATAATATTACTTGATATCATGTTTCACTTGATGAAACTCCGGGCTCTTTAATTCTTAGTTGGAAGCTGCCTGAAGCCATTTCGACCGTCGACCCGCTAATGTAAGACCAGTACATTATCTTTAGCAAGCCTTTGCTGCTTCGAACGGATGCTTCGCGTATCTTCGCGGTGTCTATGAGGCAACCTGCCTGAAGGCAATCAGCGGCGGAACCCCTGCTTAGACGAGCTCCTTGGCAAACTTGGTGATTTTTTGAGCCAGCACAACCTGCGGAGATGGGACTACTTGACATATTTTTGTCCCTGAAGTAGTACTTGCGGGATTTTTTTACGGACTATCATCAATCATCATGCAGTAGATCCGTCGAGAGGGAACCATAGATAACCCACCACCGTTTTTCTCCAATCTCACCCACATCATAACACCGCTTTTCTCCGTAATTTCTACCAGGACCCGGACTACCCTGCACTACACCCTGGAAATGGACCAGACTGGAAGACGATGTTCCTCTACAAACCGGGCCATGTGGACCGGGGTGGTCGGTCCGGAACCAACGGCCGACTGGCCGACAAACGGATGAAGTGGAGGGCATAAGACACATGAAGATCGAACTGAAGTGACATGGTTTTGCTTCGTCAAACGGTAACAGGGTTCGGGGACATGTTGGGAAGTAATGTTTGGGCGCTTTGGGGGGGAGAGCCTCAAGCAGGCAGCCTTTACGTTGTTTGCGATTGGCTTGCCCTTGCAGGCATGGCTTCCCCGTGCGCCCGAAGCACCTGTACAGCGAGGAGGAGGAGTTGCAGCGCATGAGCGCGCTGGGTGCGCCCAAGTTCAGCCGGCACCCAGGCGCGGTCGAACTATTCGGGTCATGACGTATGCCACCAGGAGCCTCGCCGGGTCGTCACCCCCACCACGCCTCAGTGCAGTGCAAGTCTGTGTTTTCGATGGTGACGCCTGGCCTGTTGATAAATGTTGATCCGGAAGCTCCGCCATTTTGGCCACCAACGCGATCCAACGACTTCAATGGAGGAACATGGAACCAAATCGGTCCCTACCTTTTTGGGCCTCCTTGGTGGACTTGAGATCAACACCTTTTTCCCTTCGCAATTGCTGAGTCCCCTTCAGGGCTCTTGGTTCAAAGAGTCATGCTTCGCACCAAACCTTACCTGCCGGAGATCAAAACCATCCAAACCCGTGTTTCCTTCAGCTCCGCCGGGGGGGTTTCTCAGGCGGTGGAGGCGGCTGCCCCATGACAAGCATGGGAATGATGGCCGTGAGCCAGACGGAGGGAGGCCCACGAATCTACAGCGGTGTAGTTTCCACGAGTCAGACCAAAGCCGACGCATGAGAGCAGAAAAGTGGAGACAGAGTGGTCAGTCGAGGGATATTCTGCTTGGGAAGACTAGCCTCAGCCGAGGACAACCACACGCACGCAGGGGTCAATTCAAGACAAAGCAAGTCTCTAACTCTGACGGAGGACAACTTTCTGGTAATAGAATATAATTTGTAATATATAACTTTCCATGACTCCATATGGGATTGATAGTCCATACTTTTTTCCCAGAGGTCAAGGACAATTAATTATTTATAAATTTTCTTGTACCGGACCCAGTCACAGGATTCCAAAAAAAACAAATGTTGGTGCAGGATGTTGGTGCAAGATGTTGGTGCAGGACAAAATAAGACGCGTTGAAAAAAACATCCTAGGGACTTTTGACCCTCATGAACATGTTAATGACAGGATTTTATAACTGTTTGTTTGCTGTTTTTTGCTTTATAGAGTTAGGTCAAGGCCAGGATTTCATTTTCATTTGTTCTGCTATGTTTTGAACGAGGGCCACTGCTGTAGCTGTAGGTTCTGGGGATACATACTTCAAGAACTCCAAACGTGACAGGTTTGACCGCGCCGACAAACCTCTCAGATCCTCAAGGGCGACGGTTGACGAGCAAAAGATTCTCGCGCTTCTAGGGCGCCAGTTTCACGAAAGAACGGAGAATAGATGAAAACAGTGGCACCGTTCGCTGACAGTCGGCAAATGCAACGTTGGTCCTCGGAGGAATCGCACATGCAAACCGCATGGCAAGGGCACTTGTACGGTTGGTTCTCAACAAAGGTGACGAAACCCCACCTATCACATTCGCCCTCAAGCCCGATCAAAAAGTCAAGCAGACAAAGCACTTTGGTTTCGATTCACTAGCTTTCGACCTTGGGTTTTGCTCTTAGTTTTGCAAACAAGCAATACAGACACATAAATCGAGGACTCGGAAGAACACAAGCATAGCTTCAAACGCGGCCAGATTCTGAGGAATCATGCCTGCACTCTACCTGTTGAGATTTCACGCGTCCCAGCCAAGAGTGGCAGCCGTAGGTGGTTGAGTGCTTCGGGAGTGGGCCTGGCATAACAACTGGTTGGCTTTTGACCTTTAGTTTTGATCTTATGGTCACAAACAAGCAATGCACGCGCATGAAGGACAAACAAACCAAAATTTACAATAGACTTAAGCATGGCCCGATTCTGAAGAATCATGTCAGCACTCTGCCCCAGCAAGGCGACTGAGAGCATACGCTGAAAAAGAACCAGAACCTTCGCTTGGCAACCCCCCTAACCAAGAATTTAATACGCCAATATGTTTGTTAGTCATTAGCTCCTGCAACCTTGGTACAGGATTCCATAAAACACGTTGGCGCGGGATTCCATAAATGCTCAAAAGCTAGCCTTTTTTTTTTGGCTGCCAACGTTGGCACATAGAAAAATTAAGGGAATGACCTCAGCTCGAAAGGATTTTATTAAATAAAGTCCTTCGTCAAAACTTTTTAGCGCACTTCGGAACCCATATGGCTCCATAGACGTTCCCTTTCGCTTGTTTGGGTCCTACTTGTACATGTGGAAGAAGGCTAACACAATTCTTCCATTTAATCGAAACCTTGGTCCTTTGGCGCTGGTTTGGTGGCTTAGTTAGCTTAGTTCCTCCAAAACTTGAATTGTTCTATTGTTCTACATGGATCTAGATCGATGTTGCCTCACCATCCTCCTAGTTGTGCAAACTCTGAGGTCCAAGTCCTGCCTGACACCTGTCGAAACAATCGACTCAACAGGGGGTCACAGGGCGGTGAACTTAACAGGGAAGCTTCCTTTGGACCCTTTGCACTGAGATTTGCCGAGCCGAACTGATATCAATGCACGACCGACCCCGCAAGGTCTATGCGAAACCCCCATCGTGGTTGATCAGCTTGCTTTAGTCGTTCGTGGTGGCCTTCCCCTCGAGTTTCACCGTGAAGCAGCCGACCAGTTAAGACTTAAGAACTGCGAACCGCCAGCTGTGAGGAGAAGATGATGATGAAGCTCATTTGCGTCAGCGAGGGCTTTGAACACGCGGGCAAGGCCTGGGGTTTCTGTGCTCGCGACTTGCTCGATTCGGCCTACCGATGGCTTGGGTGATCGATCCCCGAAGTGGAGACTGAATCAATGGGCTGGGAGAACCAAGAACTGATATGAACTGATGCTTTTTGCCAGAGACCACCCCGTGGGGTTCTAGGATGAACTAGGGTCAAGCAGCTGCACCAAGCAGGAGAACAGAATCCGGCGGAATCGAAGTGAGGTCTGGATTGAAGCATCGTCGTCCGACCGTCAAGAAGTGTGACAACGGTTCGGAGGCATGGCTGGGCATAGAGTTGGCACTTGGTTGCTTCAGCATCGATGAAACTAGAATGTGAGTCAGGGCACCTCCCCCAACCAAGCCAGATTGACATGGCCGAAACATCGGAATCGGTTCATGTTTGGTCAACCAACCTGTTTCAGGGAAGGGCCGTCGGGTGGACGTGTGCGCACGTATCGATTGGTGGCATGGGCCTTGCGGCCTTGATGCTCAATTCGTCCCCTTCTTCCCTGCAAGCCCTGCGTGTGGCTCACTTGTCATACAATGTGCATACAGCACCGCCAAAGGGTGACGCATGTTACTGCCTCATACTGCCTCTATTTCCAGCCAATCCATGCCAATCCCAGATCTGGTGTTTGTCACGGATGCCCAAACCAGTGCTGCTCGCGCGTCCACCCACCGCAATCCTCTTCGAACTTCGAAGGACGGGAAATTTCGACCCAGCCCATACCTCAATAGTTGTTTGGAGAATGGATCCTTTTCACTCGTGCTAGCCATGTAGCGCTGCTTCGTGTGTGCCTCATGCCTGCTGCGCCTGCGGCCTGCTGGGCCAATCGAAGGGCGCACTGGGCGCAGTTGAGGCAGCACATAAAGACTCAAACAACAGGAAAGAAGAGAGGCTCCACACGGCCAATCGCCTTAGAATACCCCCAGGCTCCCACTGGGCTGCGTACCTGTACGGTCTCAAAATAAGGGAGTGGTGTTTCACAATCAGAAACGACGTCTGCATGTCCTTTGCATGTTTGAAGGGGGTCAGCTTCCGGTTCCGGGCAAGGTTGGATGGTTTGGAAGACCCTTGGAGTGATGCGACAGACACACCTAGAATGGATGACCTGACCGAGGGGCCAATCAGCTTGCTGATGGCTGTGGCTATGACCCCCGTCGGACTGTGTTGGGAATGTGCCGCCTAGGAGAAAGCGAACATATGCGAAACTCAAAACCTTCAAAACCTTGAGAAGGAACATGTATGCGTTTGTCACATATCGTTAAGAAGGACATATTGTGCTAAACTCGGACATCTGCGAAACATGTGCCTTTCCTATATGGACTCCTTCGATCGCCCGAGTGCGGCGTCTTCCCTTCGCAGGCGGAGGTCCGTCGACGCGCGCGACGAGGCGACGAGTCCGGCGAGTCGGTCCTGTGCGCCCCACGCAGGCGGGGTGAGACTTACGTGGTATGCGGAGGTTCCAATGGAAGGATGTGGTGCCCAGAAAAGGAGGTGGTGCCTCCTTTGGGATTGGTGGCGTGCCCAGACAAGGAGCGACTTACGTGTCCAAGTGGGATGTGCTGCCTCCTTGGAACACTCACTAGGTTGAGGTGGGCACGAAAGACTCCAGCTACAAGGTGAGTCCAAGTGCCAGGAAAGTCCCCGGAACACATCTTCCGGCGGTGCTCGTCACTTACGAGATGTGCATGTGGGCGTCTCCTTTCCAATGAACCGAGCTGGGAGCTGGGTGCACACGTTGATGGAGGGTGCGCAGATGTAGCGTATGCATTTCCGGGGGGTTCTGATACGTACATTGGTAGGATAACTTTGCTGTATCGCTATTTTGCTTTGTGAGGAAACTAGATGAAACTAGCTAGCGCAACTAGCTCTTGCAGCCTACAAACCATCCATGGGTCTTGAGAAGCCAACCCAAGAACCTACACAAACACACCTCACCCTGGCCGCCCTATCCCAACACCCACTTAGCGGTGCCACCGCTGCGCACGGCAAACTAACCGCTGCGAGGCGGCCGCACCGTGGTCGTGGTGCGCGTGTCGCGCGGCACCACCGAGCAGATGCTGCAGCGGCATCTCAGCTGGTCCCATGAGTTGGCTCAGAGAAGTCCAGCGACATGGCCTGCAAGTGGAGGAGGTCGATTATTTTGGATCAGAAATTCGAGGATTTTCGAGGACGCATGCAGAGCCAAAGACGACCAATCTCGTCAATGACAGCGGACATTGAAGCATATATTGAAGCAATGTTTGGCTGCTGCTGGCGGGACATTTTCAGACATCCAAGTCATTCCAAGTCCCTTTCAGACATCAAACAACTACTGTGAGTGGTAGCTAAATTGGTTGGTTTGAAGGAGTCCGAAGCATATTGTCAATGCTGGGGTACATTGCCAAAGCGATGAATGCTTGTTTCATGGCTACAAGGTTGGGATGTGTAGTTCGGCCAGGTTTAGGCGATAAGCCTGGATGTTTTTGATGTTCCCAGCCTGGGTTTCCAGAGAAAGCGAAGATTATGGTGGATATCAGGGCATTTGAAGATGACCATTCAAGCCGATGGCCTAGGCAGTGGAACTGTGGATTTTGGCTGATGAGACCTTCGAAGGCGGGTTGTTTGGTAATGTTTGGTCGGAAAATGATGCGACAACCATCGACAACCTATTGAAATAGTAATACAAGATGTCAAGACTGTAAACCAACGGGATAGTTATCGGCATCGGGATCTATTGGTGCCGTTTTAGAGATTGTTCTGGCACCTGTTTCTGTTTACGGCTTAAAACTCACGGGTTATATGTCACAGCAGTTCTTGCAGGCCCTAGCCTTCGATCACGCCTGCAGAGCACCTTGGCCAATCTGGGAGCGGCAAACTCGGTGCCCAGGAGGTTAGTTGATGGGGCTCAGCGAGTGATCCCAAAATATATCCCAAGAACCAAGTCAGCCAGCATTTGGGGCGACGAGTTAGCTAGCGAGGAGAGCCGGCCTAAGGACTATAATTACTGTATATACAGGCTTTATCCGGCTGCGTGTCCGTGACAGATCAGCTGGATATGGCAGGTAGAAATTTTAAGTCGCCGAGATTGGGAGGAAGGCTGAACTATACGTAGTAGTGTGCAAAGCAGGACTTGAGGTTTCCCATTTTTGTTGTTGTTTTTTGTTTTTGGAGAACTTGGAATGACAGCGTCAGGGCCTTGTTGTAGGGAGATTCTGGCGCCAACTTGTACAAGCATCCCCGCTACTAGTAACAAGAAGCTACTAGTAGCTCCTGGCATTACAACTAGGAACAAGAAGCTACTGGTAATAAAGGGCATCGCTACTAGTGACAAGAAGCACAAACCAAGACTGATTGAGACCTGCAGAGCCATGGATATTCAGGTGCAGCGAGCTTTGGAGGACACGAGATTCCATTCTCAGTGCCTTGGGCGTGGAAGAGCAATGCCACATTCTGAGACATGCCAGACTGAGTTCAGCACTTGGCTTCCCATGAGTTCCCAATGGGTTTGGTTGCTTTCCGAAAGGCAGAAAGGTGAACCGGTCCTTTATTATGTTGAAAAGCGGGCGGGCGGGCTGGAGGTGAAGGACAGTAGCAGCAGGTGAGCAGTCGATAAATATTTGTTCGATGGTCTAATTTCCCCTCCGCCACCTACACTAACAGCTTGAAGACTGGATGCTGGCAATTTGAAGAGCCTTGTTTCTGATCTGATGCGCGAAGCCTTGATACCAACTTCATGTCCTCACGACGTACAAAACCACTTTAAACAGACCTACAGGATCGTACAGCAAGACTTGTGTTCGAAGTCTTCCAGACGTTGCTCTTATTCGATCTTCTCTATGAACTGTGCAATTCAATTGTTATTGTTAACTGTTAAAATACAGAGTTCAACTTGTTCATTAGTTGTTTCTAATAGCAAGTTTTGGTTGTGTCGCTTGTGGTCCTCGATCGCCCCAGCCCTCATGGTTGTTTTGAGGTCTTTGGCTACGACGAATCCCAGATGACCCAGGCATTCCCTGCCCTGCTGGCCATCCGCGATGCGCTCCCGGACCGGCAGGAGGCGAACCTCCCAGAGCAGTTTGGGATGAAACATGCGATGTGTTCCAGTGCTCCATGTAAATGAATTTCTGGGGGTGCGGGGTCCGGGTACCTGGGTTCACTTGAGCTCTAGCTTCACCATTCAGGGAGCCCTGCGACTGGAGGATCCTATTCTTTCGGGACCTGGACTTGACAGTATGGTAGTATGGATACAGTGAACATGGTATACATGATATATTGTGACACATACACTTAAGTAAACATTTCCCCCCCACAAAGATAACACATACTGTTTCAAAGTTGAGTAGGGTTTCAAACTTGAAAACAATTTGTTCGGCATATAATGGTATGTACTTGGCATAGTCACCATGTTTGTGTGTGTGAGAGAGAAGCCCGCAGCAAAGCCCCACTTTGATATCAGATCGAGTGTAACTGCTCTCCTAGAGGACCTCTTGGATTCTCCAAAAATGCAAGCAACGTTTTGCGCCGAACCCCCTTGAAACCGGGCCGAGCTGCACAGCGTGGCAGAGCAAGCTCACAGCTCACTTTCAGTCCTGTAACAGGTATGGGATTGCTTCCAGCTACCGTGCCGGAAAAGTTTGGCTTGGTGCTTCCACGTTGAATCGCTTCTCCTGTGGTGGCGCTTCTCGAGCCGAGACAGGAGGTGTTTGAAGAGTAAACAAACATAAACAAAAAAAACCTGTGGGAAGGTCTCAGTCGCAAGAAAAAAGGTGGGAATGAGAGGTGCAAGAACCACATGATCACAAAGTGTGTCGTTCTGGATCGACCGGCATATTTTGTACAGGCTTTGAATGGTTTTGATAACAATGAGGTCATCTCTCAGATCGTGCCAGGTTTTTCTGGGTTCTTTTCCCACCGCGTTCCACGGCGTTTTTGTGTGGCGTGTGCTTCGCATGGAGCCCATGGGCTCTAAGAGCTGCTGAGGCTCTATAGCTGCCAGCTCCAAACCAAAGTTTGCTCCTTGTCCTGGCCAAGCCCTCGCCATTGTTTCTCCGGGGAGGCCCTGCCGCCAAGGCCTTGCCCTGTCAGAGGTCTCCGTCTCCGACGTGGTGTCAAAGGGCTAACTGTTAAAACGTCTAGAAGACCAAGCTTCTGGAGGATCCATGTAGAGGTTCTTGGGGGTTTGCCAGGTGGCTTCAACACTGAACCGACTGCTATTTTGCTGTGGCTTTTCTTGGACTTCTGGGGAAATCGCGACACTGTTTGGCTTCGAATCGGTGGTTTTGGCCATTCTCCAAATCGGAGATGGCCCGATCGCCCCCGTGCCCACCTTTCACCCATGTCATGCTGTAAGGTTTGGGTGCTGGAGGATGACGCTGGATACTCTGGTTGCCTGGCGGACTTTGTGTCAGCCTACCAGATGCTTGACTATGGCATACGTGGGGCATACTGCGGTAGGCAAACGGGAGACAATTTCATCGACGTTGCAAGAATCCCAAGTTCCACCCTTGCTTGCGTTATTCAAACCCACGAAGTTCTTTTCGATTCTCTCTTAGAGGATGTCTTGTCCAAGGCTTCCAATGCCCCAAGGCGTAGTCTTCCAGCACGTCAGTGGTGCAACACTGCCCCACGTATTCCGATGGCATCTACGAATGCAGTCAACCAAGCCATTCCCCACGTCCGAAGAAATTCTCTTGACCAAGAAAATCAAGAAGCGCATCCCAAAAACACACACACACACAATGTAAGTTATGTAAGTCATTCTTCATTTCACCGACACACGCACAATGAAGTAATTCTTCAATTCATCGATATGCCCTTTCCACCATTTGGCTGCCGTCCAGGAATGAGTCAGCGGATTTGCTGTGCCACGGCCTGCAGCGTGCCGATCCAAGATGGGCCACTTGGGCCGTGTGGTTTGGTTGGCACCATGAGGTGATGTGAACTTGCAAACATACCCCCCGCAAACGATCCCATGGAACCTGAGAAGGAAGACCGGTGCTTTCGACCATGCTCCGAATACCATACCGGGCGTGGTTTTGGGGGTTCCATGTGGTCCTCTGCAACGGAGTACCCTTTCCGTTTGAGGATCTTTCCTGGTTTGGATTCTGTTTAACTCACTAAACACTTTATGTAATTACTAGTGCCAACAGCGGGTTGAGAGAAAGGACGACCCCGTGTTTTTTTCTTGGACCTTGAAGGTGGTGGTTGGCTGCACGGGAAAGAAAGCAAATTATTTTGGGTGTTCTGTGTGCTCAGCAGACATATGCACTTACACCATCTTACACCTCACACCTGGACGCAGGTGCAACCTGGCCGCGCATATGTGTACTAAGTAAATCTACTGTAAGTAACCCGCCGTCGATGTTGCCAAGATCGCATGCCAGGGGGAGGTAGGACGTGCCAACGTACCTCTCTTCCAAGAGTCCTCGTTCCCTTGGATTCTGAATCTTGCCGTTGAGTTATACAATGTGCCAGTGACATGGAATTTGTATTCTTAACACATTGTAAGACATATATGACATACCTGGATCCTTGCACGCTGGCCATGTCATTGATCCTGGGTGGCCAATAGTACAAACCATGAGGATGAGGTCTCTGGGCCATGCTAGGCCGACACTGGGGCTCCTCCCACCGGTCCCCACCAGGCAGCGGGCTACCCGGTTCCGGGCCGGAGACCGGAGGACGGGTGCAGCCGATGAGGTCTGGTACGATGCCATGTCCGAAGCCTTTCATCGTTTGAAGGCTGAGAGGTTTCGCTGCGTCGAGCACGTGCAGCGCTTCAGTGCCCAGCTGCTTTCGGCGCTGGAGGAGTATGCGCGGTGCCTGGCCTGTTTTGGGGGGGTTCGGCGGTTTTGGGGTGCGTTTTTCGGTGTGATTGCAAGTGTAATGAAGGGAGGGTTCGGGATCACAACTTGATCATCAAGCCATCAAGACACCGGATGTTTGCATTGAGATCTCTACAATTGGTGCAGGGCTGCAGGTGGTTCTTGAATTCATTGTCTCGCTGAGATCTCAGAAGTTTTAAGTTTTAAGCATGCCAACTCCTGCAGAGGCTCTCATGCAATCACTCACAAACTGACTTTGGCCTTGGTGCGCTTCCAAAACTACGGGGTTTCCAGTTACCGGGCTTTTGTTGGGGGGGTGTTTGCCCCCCCTCCCATGACCTCCCCGGCAGCCGCAGGCAACAGGTGACAGGCTGGAGTGAGCTGTCGGTGCCGAGCCTTTGTCGCCTCGCGCAGCTCTCGGTGGCCCCGCTACGGGCGGAGCACATCGGGCAGATCTTCAGCTATGCCGGGAAGGTCGGCGTGCGTGGCGCGCCCGAGGGTAGCTGGGAGGTGGTGGAGAGCGAAGCCCCGATCTTGTGGGAGAATGGCAGTAGTAGGACCCAGACCCAGACCAGTGGTATCCAGTGGCTTGGACAATTGGCCCCCTGGAACACGAATTTGATACATGTGGATTCATTGCCATGGTAACTGAGATGCTGCTGTAGCCATGGCCGGCTAGATCAACTCAAACACCTCCTTTAGTCAGTGGGATGTCCTGCCAGTTTCGTTTGGGCCCCGGTTTGCAGGTGCCCGAAGATGCCTGGCCTCGCATCTGGGCAGATGATTGGTCATTGGGTTCGCCCCCATTGGGCCACATTAGGAAGCAACGGATCATCACTGGCTCCTGCATCCACCGCTTGATCGGTGGATGCTTTTGGATTTTGAAGGTTTGCTGTCGGTGAAACCATTGTTTGTATAGTCTTACTTTGGAAGTGGTAAAAGACATCGAGCTGACGCGAGTTGTATAATTTTGTAGATATGTTATATGTTCTTTTGAAAGATCAATGGTGTTCAGAGATATTCGGATGTTGGGTTCCAGCTCAGCCATGTCGGTCAGCTTTGTCGGCTCCTAGGCATTTGCCAAGACGCGCGAACACGGGGCCGCTGGTGGCACGCGCTCAAATGGTGAAAATCATTTTGTGTGTGTGTGTGTTTTTGCCTACACTGTGAGATCTCCAAAGGATTCGTGGGTAGCACCTCAAAAATTTCTACGGTTTGAGGGGATGTTCCGCATCCTTTTGCCAGTTCCCGGTGACGAACAGCAAGATTCTGGCGGAATAGATAGCTGCAGCATACCGTGGACAGAACCGAACAGAAGATTTTGCCAAGATCTTGGGACTCCCTCCAGCACTTCCATCAGCCGATGGTGGTCCACATCAAACCGTGGGACATCCGAAACAAGTGCAGTTCTGCTGAGCAGCTCCGATTCGTTATGCTTGGCAGCAATTCGCTGTTTGACGATGGATTCGCAATTGTTCTCATCAATTGGCCGACGGCATCGTGGGGCCTCCACGCATCCCAAGCGGAAGCACAGTGACAGGTGGTCGGCTGCCACATGGTGGGGCGCCCTAGTGTCGGACCTGCAGGACCCACCGAAAGCTTGGCACTGCCAGGAGTTGGGAGACCTTTGAAACTTGATGGTTGAAAAGGGTGCCGTGAATCATCGGCTCTTCTCTAGAAACACATGGTTATCATATATAATATATATATATATATCATACCTAGACCCTCCCGAGGCAATAATTTTTGCCGTAGGCTGTTGAGGCAATAATTTTTGCCGTAACTCATTTTTTCTGCCGTAGCTCAATCCCTGGAAAGTGAAAACGCCGTCAGAGAAGTGAAAACGCCGTCACAAAAGAAGAATCGCCGTTTTGTTTGATCTACCAAAGAGGATATTGTTTTGGTCCGTCCATACCCTGAAATTGGCTTCTCCTTTTTCACTTGTAAGTAGAGCTCATCGTTTTCAAGCCTCATGGTAGCAATTCTCAAGATGTTGCAGCCCTTGTCTAAGGTCTCGATCGACATCACGGCAGGGTTGTTCACATTTTGATGATGCAATGGCTGAAAGGATCGTTGTGACATGTTGTTTCAAGTCTTGCTGCCACCTTGAGTGACCCTAGACAGGGTAAGGGAACGACGCGGTAAGTAGGGGGAAAACGCCGTAAGTACGGGGAAAAACGCCGTAAGTACGGGAAAAAACGCCGCAAGTACGGGTAAGAACGCCGTAACTTTAAACGCAAAGTCTTCTGCAACGCCGCGCAAGAGGTCGAGTTACCCGCGAAAACCGACGAAAACCCAGCATGTGACACTTCCATCAGCCGCCCTTTCCACTTCACATGACTATGCGAGTTTGCTGATATAATAAGACGCCTTTTACGTTCAGTTGCCTTTCAAGCAAGACCCTACAATGTTTTCATACTCGCCTGCACTAAAACTAAAACGAAATGACTCTTTGAGGCGCATGGATGTGTGGACCAAAATTGCCGTCAACTGACCGAAACTGCCGCAGTTCATCAAGAAACGCCGTCCCCATGAGATCAATATGGAAGAACGCCGCAGAACGGAAAAAGGCGACGTTTCATGAAAACGGCAATTATTATTGCCGTAACGAAGTTCCAGGTATGTTATTATTTTAGAATTTTATAAGACTTCATGTCATGTCGATGTCAATAAAGCATGTGCTCACATAGGGACCCCCCACATCCATGTTTTCTTCCACTTGCCCCCTCAGGTGGGTGCCGAAGCTGGAGAGATGATGCAGGGCATCGGCATCGCCATGAAGGCGGGTGGGATCGGCCTCCTCAGAGAGAACGTGCTTTGGATATCGGATATGTCGGATAATATACGTGATTTCCTAGGTAAGCAGGTAGTATGTTGATGTCCCTTCCTCTCATAGATGACTTGACCAAGGAGGTGCCGAACACAAGAAGCATTTCATCGTGTTTGAGCCCCTTCGGCGCCCAGGCTGGTGCGACCAAGGCAGACTTTGATGCAACAGCTGTGAACCAAGATGGTGGTTTGTTTGGATGTGGCCTGCGGCGGTGTTTCATTTGCATGCGGCGTCTCATGCTGCACGCGTTTATATTATACACGTTACACGTCACTAAACACTGATGTTCACCTTTGCGGTCCCTTCCAATGATTCTAATACCCGCACAGGGTCCAATGTCAGCGGATGTCAGAGGTTTGTAAAGGCGCGATGTCCAAGACAATTTGGTAGCATGACTTGGGTGAACCTGGAGCTATCGAGCTCATCCAAGCTTCACTACACTTATTTCCACGTGACAGACATGTGAATTTGCTCGGCGCATTTGGACTCGTTTCTCCCCAGTTGGGGATCCAGTTTGTGCTACGCCAAGGTGGGCATTCACCCCACTGCGGCAGAGGAATGGTCAAGAACTCGGGATGCCAGCATGACAGCCATATGATGAGGAAAGTACTTTAGTTGTTGATTCCACTGTTGTTTTCCCCCCCATAGCTCACACTGCTCTGTGAATTGCCTCACGTCACGGACCGAGCTACTGAGCTACTTCGGCCTTCGCCCAGGTGCACGATGCGAACAAAGACCCGTTTGGGGCCTCAGAAGATGGACAATTCACCACGTGGAGCGAAACGTGCTCACCGAAACATGGAAGGTGTTGACCAAACATGCTGAGTGAAGAACCCACCGTGAATTGCATTCGGAACATCAATTCTTTCTGTCCAGTTCCATGCTTGTTGGAGGGAGGGGTATACCGTTTCTCTTAACCGTTGATCTACGATGACTGCCATGAGAGTGAATATAGGCGATGGTTTGAGCAAAAGCGATGCAAATCCAATTTGGAGTTGCTGCGTGACGCCCAGGGACCACGACGGCCGAGATGTCACCGGACACCACTGCTCGCTTGATGGAGTCGAGCCGGCAGGAACCAGCCAAAACATTACAATGTCCCATCCCAGCTGGGCGCATGTTTGCAACTAATCTACTGCGTAAGTTGTGTATTGCTTGTGCAAGCTTGCCAAGATTTTACGAGAAGTTGCTGCACAGGTACAGTATAACACACTATACCAGCTGTTACTGTTGCCGAGCCTCATTGCAAAGTGCATGCACTGGATTGATGGGAGATCAGAATTCTTGACTTACGCCCGGAAGACAGTTCTTGAATTCCTGATGAGGAACTGAGTCAAGAGTCTTTCTTAAGGGAGGTTTATCATGGTTTACAAAAGCTGTTTTAATTCCATTCCGTGGCCGCACTTCACTCCCGGCTGTAATGGTGCCAGGCATGAGGAGTGTCAAGCGACTACCTGCGGTGGTGGACCGCGGTGGAGGGTGAAGCCCGCGCGTGGCAACCCTCACGTTCAACAGCAGCATGAGTCCTTGAAATGGTTTATCATGGTTTATACTTATACTTATGCAATGTTCATTCGTCAGTCGTAGGTGGAACACACAGAAACACTTCTGAAAGCAACAAACAGATCGACGACGCACAGTTTGTCCGGACAGACCGAGCACTTGCTTTCCACTCCGCCAGAGAAACCAAGTCCGGAGAAAGAAGTTTCGGTCCAGTAGTTGGTAGGGGACACGGTGCCGCCATGACGACCACATTCTTCAAGGGCTTTCACGCTCTACCAGCACCTTCCTGGCCAGGTTGTTTGGAGACCCTAACAGGTGGTTTCTGGGCACCTGTTGTCACCAGGAAGCACCTGTTGGAGGGTGCTGGTATATCTCTCTACAGTATCTACTATATCTGATCTATCTATATATAGAAAGTTGCTATGCGGCATGTTTGTGAACCGCCAGCCGGCCAGGAGTCGGGGCACGGGATGATACGGGATGACGCATGGGGCAAACGATGAAATCCCTGCACTGGACCAAGTCCAAGATCCGGGATTCGCAGGGATCGTTGAGCGCCCAGTAAGCTCAACAAGCTGGGCCACAAACCTGGGATGCCAGGCTGAATCACGAGTGAACATGTCGACAAGCGCTGCTCTTTTGGCCAAGAATCATCACACAACGCCTCTCCATTCTCAAGAGCAACATCTATATCACATCAGCGGACATGGTGCGTGCCTTATTGAAATTGATGCTTGGAGGCTTGCATATTTCACGTTGATTTTTTGTGCTGGCCTTGGACCCCTGACATCGGAATAATATAATATAGCGCGTATATAAAATATATCTCGCAGAGGGGATCAGCCGAATATTGATACATGTTTTGCAGCATTTGATCCATGGTCCAAGATGTTTGGTTTTCATGGGTCATCATTATCACGTTATATACACCTCTCAGAAACTGTTCATTAGGTCTTCCCACGCCGGGCGGACCAGTTTGCAGCCATGGAGCCGGAGGGCCACGTTGGGGAAGCTCGCTTGCTGCGAACGCTGCAGGGAGCACCCGATGTGCGGCTTACGGCCTGTTCACGCCTGGTGCCGGCGAAGCAGCAGATTGCGACAGGGAGTCAGGACGGCACCGGTGGCTGCAGAAAATGGGTGAGCGGCCAGGCGGCCAGGCCAGGCGGCCAGAGTCTGGAAATTGATGTGAGGTATGAGTGGATATGAGTCTGTCATGATGCCGGTTAGTTAGTTGGCATTGGACATTTGAAGGTAACTCACACCAAGATGATGTGTCATGCTGGAAGGATGAAGGATGAAGGATGAAGCAACCCTGGTGGGTCATCAAGGATCCCATCCAAGCAACTCTTGTGCGCCTTTGTAGTAACAAGAAGCTACTAGGAACAAGTGCATCGCTTCTAGTAACA
>CAXAMN010020613.1:0-63645 GCA_963970005.1 Durusdinium trenchii
ATTGAGACAATTGTCCCCCACCATGAGAGGACGAACGCCAAATCCTCCTCTTACGCGAGTTCTCCGACTTTGAATCAACAGCAAAATCACACGAGCCGCTATGTCGCTGTTGGGCGATGGCGCATGCAGTGACCACTTTCGAGCCACCCTCCTGAGAAAGAGTTGACACCCAGACCTGGCAATTCAATAGGCTACTCTCAAAACAGTCTTTTCCCAAAACAAGCCACATGGATGTTTCCTGTTACACTTCTTCACTACAAACCCCCCATGCCCCCTTGTAATCAATGTTACTATGGTTGCTGTTTTACATCTCCAGTACAACACCCCATACCCCCTTGTCATCAATGTTACTGTTACAGATGTTCTGAAACAAAGCGGCCACCCCCAAAACACGCCTTCAACATTGCTTTCATGGGGGGTGCGGGGGACGTCAGTGTTCAATCACGGAGCTTGGTACTTGAGAAAGAGACAGCTTCAAAACTTGTGACTGGAGGTGGGCTTGAGAATTTGTAATTGGCTGAGTCTCCGTGAAAATTATAAGTAGCCGGAGGCATCCGCAAGTGTACGGAAGAGAAGGAAGAAAGGAAACATATTGCAGGCGGCTGTCAATTCGCACCAGGTCACACCACATGATTCTTATGACAATTAAAGCCAGTCTCTTTTCCCTTTTCCAGCAACCCGAACAGAAGAAGGAGCAATTGAAACCGGGAATGGGATTCCATGGGGTCTGCGATTGGTGTTCTATATTGTTTCGGAAGAACAAGCATATGTTATGCTACAATCGGGTGCATCGGCGGCCTAGAAAACAAGTCCGCGTTCGCAGGCCTTTTGAGGCTTCAGACTCTCGGGCCCCGGTTGGAAAACATGTATATGCTTGCTGTACAGAGTGCGCTGACAGCTTCAGTCCACACTTCACTATCATGGGAGCCCAACAACAGATTACAGAATACACGCATGGCTTCCATATTAGTGCTGCAAGAGTGTCAGGGGGAGGCATCTCTGGCGGTTTCCATGTTAGTTTTGCTGACATATTTTTCGGTTTCCCTAACATGAAAGGTGGCTGGCTATGTGCCTTTGGAGTTCCCGGTGTGAAGGCCCTTGTGGGATCTCCACTTCCACATATGTGCGGGAGTGTAACGATCAAGTCCATGAAAACAAAACTCTTTTGGCGAAGCATGTTAGTTGCTTATGCGAAGTGCTTGGGTCTGACACCAATTCATTCGGATGACCTGAGCATACCTGAGCACCGAGCCCGGGCTCGCCCGATCGTGGTCCGGGGTGTGATCGGTACCACTCAGGATCGCCTACACTTGGGTGAGCCGCTCTGGATGCAAGACGATGCGTTCGCGACGAATCGTTTTGTCAGACAGGGCACGACCGGAAAGCACCAAGAAACATGGAGTAGATTGGAGTAGCTGGTTCAGTTTGTGACCGGACTTCATCCGGGCGGACGAGGTCGTCAAAGAGGGTCACGTAGAGACTTCAAAGAGGTCACGTAGATGAAATGGGGTTAATAGACCAGACGCGATGGCCGAGGGCTTAGCGATCATGGCCCCATCGCTTGGCAAAGCGATGGTCGCCGCCACCCATCGCTTGGCCTTGCCTCCCAGGCAAACGATGGGTTTTGCCAGCTCCCTACTGGATGCAGACGGTTGACTATGTGGATCAGGGCTTCACCGCCGAGATCTATTTGACTTTCAGCTGCAGCGAGAAGGCCCAAAAGGCATCAAAAGGCTCGAGCCTGGCCCGTGTCATGTGCTCACAACCCAGAAGAATATCATGTACGTGGCATGCGGCATGCACGTTATATCACGTTCTATTGTTTTTCAATCACTTGGCCAGTCGAACATCATCCATCCCATCGTCTTGCGTTAGCTATAGGGGTTCCATGCCTTGACCGGGCGCTGTTCTGAATGGCGCGTGGAACGTCTCAGCTTCTTCCGGTGGAGAAAGGCAGCCGGTGGGGCTGAACACGAACAAGTCTGGCGTGCTGAACACGTTTTGATTCGGTCGCGGCATTGAAAGGCTTTCCAGGCTCAAGCTGTTGCGATCCTCGACCATCCAACATCCCTCGACTTGCTATGGCATCCATGAAGGCTGTGGCATTGCTGGCTTTTGGGCTGTGCAAGGGGGAGACAGATGTCACCAAGGCAGGAAGCCGACTTCGGTTGGTTTCAGCTGGTAGTGCGAGAGGCATAGCAAAGGGGGTTCACAAAGCATTTATATATAGAAAGGATGGGAAGTTACTGCTCAGAGTAGATGGTGCAAAGCAAGATTGATCACTCTTAGAGATGAGATCAACAAATATGGACAACAGCCGGGGTGCCATGTGCGTCGTTACGCCTTGATTCATTTCCAGAATCAGCGGACCTGGGGGCTGGGCGATGAGATTCAGATTGCTTCCCCAGGTGGCCAGGTAGTAACATCCTTTGCTTGGAGCTTAGAATGTCTTAGACGTAAGACTTAGAGGCCTGATCCGTGACATCCTTGGCTTGGGCCAGGCATTTGAAGATTTCATCACCAAATTTGAGAAGAACTACGCCACCGCGGACGATCGCATGCAGCGCTTCGACATCTTCGCCAAGAACTTGCAGCGCATTGTGACCTGGCAACAAGCCTAGTAGCGTCCTTCCTCCTAGTAGCGATGCTAGGAGCCCCTAGTAGCGTCCTCTACCCACAAGTCTTCTAAGTCCCCTAAAGCCTGGCAAAGAGAAATAGAGAGAGTGAGAGAGCTCCATGGTGCTTCCAGCCGCCCAACAGCGCCGAACCAAGGAAGGATCCCACACAAACCAGTCCTCCAATCTCTTGTTGTTGTTCTTGTCTGTCCACGTATGCATCAAAAAACTTTGAATTGTTCAACTTCCTGGTGTCCCAGTGGCACCCCACGTCAAAGCTCAGAAAGAGCAATCATGGCTTTAAGCTTTGGTCCATGGGGATTGGAAGATCTGCAGTCATGCCCCGGAGCGCAGTGTTCGGACTGGCGTTCCGAATGGTTCATGTATGGAAGAATGAACATACATAGAGCATCAAGCATACAAGATCAATCGTGACACGGGAGATCTTTTCATACATTCATAACATAACGTCCATAACCTCCCCCAAACCACCCCCTAACAACATTACCAAATAAAAAATAAAATATAAACGTTATTGCCATGTGATCTATTATGTGTAGTTATATAATATTGATTTAACTTGCTATCATTTGTAGTAGAGTTCTCCTGAATTCTCCTCTACCCACATGGCCGAGCAGCTGATACCTGGATCTTCCCTCCTGGGCCGCCCCGACGGGCCTGAGTTCCGACGAAAGTCCGCGGCGCCCAGGAGGCCCACAATGCGCAGAACCACAGCTACACCTTGGGCATCACCGAGTTCGCAGACCAGAAGCCGGAGGAGCGGGTCGTTCCACGAACTCGTTCGTTTCGTGATGCGATGTGAACATATATGTGAAAGATGGAGAGGTGTTGATGTGTTGGGAGTGGTGAAGTTCGATTTAAGAAGGCGTTTGCATACCATCATACTACCCATCAGCCAATCGTCCATACCCCCAAAGATCCCAAGGCAACTCCAATTCGCCACGTCTCCACTGAGGAGTTCCGTTTGGACCACGTGGGTTGCATGGCGCAGCCGAAGGGACGTCAGTGGGGAACGCTGCCCTACCTGGGCCGCGCGAAGGCCACCGGTGCAGCGGTGCCGGATGCGGTGGACTGGGTCTCCAAGGGCGCCGTGACCGATCCGATGCTCGCTCGGGGTCACGGGGGGATGGGAGGGTCAGGCAGGGTGGGGATGAGGTGAGGTCATGTGGAGTGGATCGATGTGGATAGATGGGGGTATTGTGGAGTGCATGGCCACACATGGGTTCTGGATGGTTCTGGGGTGTTCTGGCAGTAGGTGTGCATCTGAAAGGAGCAGAATGCTATGTATAACTAATGATGTCTTATGAGTGATTGCAGTGATATTGGTGTCAGAAATACTTAGGGTGATTCATCACAAAGCTCACCGGAAGTTTACACTTGCCTGAGCGCGTGCCTAAGGAAGAACCAGGGCAGCTGCGGCTCTTGTGACTTGCAGCAGGGCTGTGATTTTGTTCGTAGACTGAATCCCCTTGTCAGGGTTCGCTGGCATGTTCTTGATCTAGATTTGCATTGTTCATTTTGGGCTAACCCCGGCAATTATATATTACTATATATTACTGATATAAAGTTGCTGGCTGCATTATTGTTCTGGGCACGTCTGCATGTTCGAAGGCCGCAGTCTTTTGACATTCTTCGACTTAGACCCCGGGGGTTCCCCTTGAGGTGCCACGGAGTGTCCACCCCGCTCCAGGTTGGTCCTTCTCCACCACGGGCGCCCTGGAGGGCGCCTGGCAGATCGCCACCGGGACCTTGACGTCCTTGAGTGAGCAGCAGTTGGTGGACTGCGCGGACAATGGAAACAAGGGATGTCAGGCCGCCCACGTGTGGGACGCCCCTGCTCAATGTCTGGCCAAACGTGATGAAATCAATGGACTCCAACACATGCGTAAGGCCTTGCGGAAGTACAGCTTTGGAAATGGGTCGATCGGATTCAGACGACGTGACGTGACGTGTGACGAAATCGGGCGTTCCCTGGCCAGGGGGGCTCCATGGACTTGGCTTTCTCCTACCTGGAGAAGTGACCTGGCACTGAAAACATGGAGTGCCAGGAACGATGTCCTGAGATACTCATTATATATATATATTATATATATATTGTATATGTTATATAAGTAGGCCCTGGAAACGCATGGAATAGTGGACAGAATGAGATTTGCTTTCTCAGCTTTGCTTCAATGGGGCATCTATACATATGCACACCTTGGGTTTGTCCTATTACCTGTAACAGTCAGTAAACGATTATCACTACTTTTGGACAAGGCCTCTACTAGCCATCATCATCCACTGTTACAGGTAATAGGATAGACCCAATGCATACCCACAAATCTCCCCGTTTTGGCCTTGCTTCAATACGCTGGGTGCTTCGGCATTTGACTAAACCATACTGTTTTTGTTTGGTTTCACGGAGTTTCACAGGCCTGTCCGCTCACCTTTCCTGAGGAAGAACGTTTGCACCGAAGACAGCTACCCCTACCAGGCTGCCCAGGGCACCTGCCAGGAGAGCTCCTGCAAGGTGGGTGTGCCGCAGGGCTCCATCACTGGCTTTCACGACGTCTCTGCCAAGGAGCAAGCGAGCGATCCAAAAGATGGATCATTACCTCACCTCACCTCACCTCACCTCGCCATCACAAGTATCAATCCTTTCCATCTGTCATCATTATTTGTAGGACAGGGGTTGGCATCCGGTTCCTTTGGCCTCCGGCAGGACTTGGATGCCTTGATGGAGGCCGTGGCGCAGCAACCGGTCTCCGTGGCCATTGAGGCAGATCAAGAGGCCTTCCAACTCTACAAGGGAGGCATCCTCGGCCAGGAGTGTGCCATGGTGAGAACCGGTGATGGGTGCGGTGAGAACCGGGTGCGAGCGAGCGATTTGGAGATGTTTTGGGCGTGTTTCCCACTCAACTCGAACAGGAATGGGAAGGATTCAGCGACCATCAATGACCGTTGATCATGTATCAAGTGGTTTTGTTGTTTGAGCTTCAGACAGCCGTGGCTGTCAGATGTCGATGACTGCTGTCGTGTCATGTCACAACTGAGGTGGTACGAAGTTGGATCATGGAGTGCTGTTGGTGGGCTATGGCACTGACAACGGTGTGGACTATTGGAAGGTGAAGAACAGCTGGGGTGCCAACTGGGGCGAAGAGGGCTACATCCGTGCCTGGGGCCGAAGTCGGGTGCCGCATGGTGTGAGTCCACCGGAGGTTGCCGAGTCCACCGGATGTTGATCCTTCAAGTGGGTGATCCAAGAACCAGCTCTTGAAACAGAGTCAAAGCTTCAAGTGGAAGGAAGAGGGGTTAAGTCTGCAATGGCAACCTCTCTCGTATGGTGGTTCTTTGTATCATCGCGCAGATGAGTTGTCAGGATGATTTCACAGGTTTGGACCGCTTGCTTGTTTGGCAAGCATTGCCACTTACGGTCACCTACGTTTTGAAAGGAGTTGATGTGTCCAGCTATGTCCAACTCAAGTGCTTCAAACCCTTCAGCGCTGACTGTTCGGTTTCAGGGTTACTTTTCCCTAACCTTCGACCCACTCGTGTCGGCTCCTGACTAATAGGCCTGCAAACGATGGACGCTTCATCCACCTGGACCTTCCTTTCGGGGTGTCCAATGGAGATCCATAAGTAGCGTGTGGGTGGGGGGTTCCATGCGTGATTGGAAGGTGCTGATATGATATGTTTAAACAAAACTCATTAAAAACAAAAACAAAACACACGTAGTTAGTTCATCTTCCCAAGTCAGTTCTTTTGTGGCAGATCCATGCATTCCAGTGGTTCCCATGCACTGACTGCAGTCGACGGGTCATGACCGACCCGACCGAGGTTTGAAGCGTGGTGTGCCGAAGGAGCGGTGGTGTGGCGTGAGAGATGGGCCGGTGTTGAGCACGAGCACTTGGATGAGTGGATTTGAATCGAAGTGGTTGGTTTTGGAAGGGATTTTTTGGGGTGGACTTCAGAGAATGGTGGGAATTGAAACTTTTTGCTTATCTGCCGAGAGTGGCAGACAAGACAAACAGACAGATGTGGCAACACTTGGGGACCCAGTCCCAAAAGCCAAATGACTTGCCCAAGAAGACCGACCAATGCTTCGCAGTGTTGCCACACAAGGATACCGACCACTTCCCCATCCACCGCTCCTCAGGATGGCGAGTGCGGCATCAAGGATCAGCCGTCCTATCCCATCGTGAAGTCTCAGGCCACCGTGGTGGTCTAGACCGCATGGTTGGCACACGCGGCTGATTGTGCGCGGCCGTGGGTTCGACCGGAAGGGTCCCTCTCGGAAGCTTGGCCGCGATCTTTGCGAAGGTGCGGTGGGGTGACGCCAGATTCCGCGATGGACTTCCAGTAGTCAGTGCACTGGCAAGCTAGGAGGCGTTGCCATACTAGTTGGGTGCATGTCATATTATATTTGATATTTGACATCATCATACAGTGAAAGGACATGAGACTATAGAGGATGAAACAGGGATTGAACCGTCAAGCCTTCAGATGTCTTGAGACACTTCCTCTCTCAACCAGCGGGTAGCTTGGTGACATCTGATGCCACTGAACCCAGAAAAGGGTTTCTTGGATTGTAGCCCCACCACTCTGCTCTTCCGTAGGTCAACACGTGGACCTGCAGAAAGGCTGCAGGATCTAGAAGCCTTTCATTTTGGGGGGTCAAAGGCAGTCAAGGGCCTTCTGAGCCAACTCCAAACCTTTCCCATTTTGGATGGGAACCCAGACCTCACCGAGGCCATCAATCTCAGAGCTGAGCTACCTTGGCTATATTTCGTGTTGGAGCTTATTTGGGGCCCAACACCTGACTTGCCTTATTTTGCCGTTGAAGCACTGACAGAGAGCGAAAAAGGAGTGAGCTCCCCAGCTTTTGATCTCCTTGCCCGCAGGTACCTCCAACACTTTGGACATCTAGGATCGGTGTTGCTTGTGCTTTCGGGGCTGCCTCCACCCTGTGAATCATCGGGCACGTTTCTTCTTGTCTGTCACATCTCCCTCTCTCTCTCTCTCATTCTGTCTGAATTTCTGTAATGTACTTTCACAGCCAAGGTTCCCCAGAACCAGTCCGCACTCCTCCCATGCGATCGTCCATGCGTTCGTACCGTCAGTAGCTCGTCCGTGCCATCAGCCGCTCCTGAGGATCGACTCGAACATTGAGGACGCCGACGAGGACACCAGCGCCAACCCGGAGCACAACATTTGCGGCGCCATGCACAACCCACCGGGCTCCAGCTGTGCCAAGCACCGCGACGGCCTGGGGGACATGGATGGACAAGCGGAGCGGATTGAGTGCGGGTTGTTCAGCTTGTGCAGACCCCCAGAGATTGGTCGCCGCGGCATGTGTTCTTCAAACAGCTTGATCAAGAAGTATCTGGAACAGGAATCGATTTACTCTGGCCATACAATCAGAGTCTTTTTGAGACTGTCCCACTATTTAGCTTTGAAGAGGTTTGGAGACAAAACATGATGATAGATGCTGGATGATGTTGGCCTCGGTCAGATGCATCCGAGGATCGGAGGCCCCTCAAGCATCCAAGAGTGCCATGACTGGTTCCAGAAGCTTTGGGATGAAGGCCGAGTATAGGAGGGTGGGCCATTCCGATGCTTCAAATGAATCCATATTGATGAATACACAAGCCTATCGAGCCATATCGAGCCTATGACATGTTCGGAACTGCTTGTAGCTGACAGAGGAGCTAGAGCAGCCAGATTCAGCCTCGGCAATCCACAAGAGTCTATAAAGGAGGCTGGGCAAGGGCCATACTGCGGACTGTTGATCAATAAAACCCCCCTACCAAAGTTATTGATGAGGCAATCATTGAATGAGGCCGCTCCCGCAATCATTTCACCCGCCTGGCCACGCTGCCAGTGGCCACAGGTGCCGCTTGGGCCACTGAGAAGCTGCAGAAGTCTGAAGCTGATTGGCAAATCATGGCCCCTCCACAGCAGAGGATGGGGAGTTGACGCCAACTGTATAGGATCAAGATGTGGTCTCAGCGAAAGTCAAGTGGAGTGTTGTCATTTGGATTGAATTCCGTTGTGAAGGGCTGGCATGTTCGAAAAGCACCGGACTTGCACAGGGCCTTACTTTCCAAATCGCTTACTCACGATTTTGGTCCGACAGTAGAGACTGCTCATCAGACAAGCATGACAGGTGAGCAGCATGGTTCATTGTTGGTACAGGAGCGCATCGTCATATGTGAAGAAAGCTATGTTCTAATTCTCATGTTTGGGTGCCAGTAAAGAGCCTTGAACCAAGAAGATGCCGCCCCACAGATGTCAGCTCGGACTTGCAAAAGATTGGCGATGGGGCAGCCCTCGGTGCCCTGCAGGTGACGCACTTCCCTTGTGGGCACAAGACCAAGTTCTACAAGGAACTTCACTTGAAGTGCCCCGATGTCAAATGGACCTCTATCTATCCTGGATGGCATTACAGGATCAACACCTAGAAGGGCAACACACAATTGTTGCAGAGGGGGAAATTGACTTTTTGTCCTCACTATAGAGGTTCCTCGCAGATTCAAGACTGGTATCCTCTTATTGTGCAAGGGTGCAGGCCGCCATCGTTGATTCCCTTATTTCCCTTCCTTGATGTCCATGGTCCATGTCCACTCTTGTTTCTCTTGCTTGAATTTTCCCTTGACTGATGACGTGATGTCCATATCCATAATTTTGTGCGGAGTGTTGCCGCTTAGCAGAGTGTGCTGACTGGGACAAGGTCAGGCAAACCCAAAATTGTTCCCTGGTGGGGACTTTTGACATGAATGTGCAACAGCAACGGAAGTCCAGTTGCAAGTGTGCAATTCCGTTACCAGTGCAGCATGTAGGACGCGCATACTTGTTAGGGACATGCATGGTTTCCATTTACGGAGCGTATGGTTTCCATGCAGGACAGCGCAAGAATGCTTTCCCCGTTGAGTAGCCGTTGAGCCGGTGGAGTGGTGGAATTTGAGTCCGCACGTCATACCAGGTATGGCCTGGATCTCCTGGTCACCGGCCATGCACATTACCAGTTGATGTATTGGTCCCCAGCATCTTGGCATCCAGGCGGCTGGTGCTGGCAGCTGCTGTTGCAGAAAACATGTGCAGGTAAAGGTAAAGGTGTTCTTCAATCCTCGGACCGGTTTTCTCCTTCCCCATGCCTCCAAAATTTCGCCCCAACCCACTTGAATCCAATTCACCCCACCAACCCCACGCCAAGGAGTGTCAGTCTAGTCTTGAGAGTCTGATTGCTCCGTCTTAAGCACCCACCCACCTTTCGATGTTTTTCATTCAGCAACCCCCCAAGCCCCCGCAGCATGCTCCAGAATTCCCTCAGCAACCCTTCTGTTCCCTTCCCTTCTTCCGCACCCGAGGAGAAGCTTGGTGGCCTGAAGTGTTTCATCACCGGCGGCGGTGGCGGCATCACCTCGGAGAACAGCGTGGAACCAGAGAACCCGGACGACTACCAGCGGCCTGGGCCGGACGGGCCTGGGGCGCGAGGCGACGACGGATGACGGGACGGACCTCTTTTTCGCCACAGACACGGCCATGGGTGGTTGAAAAGGGGTCCATGTATGGCATATGTACGGCTTATGTTTTATCACTAATATATATATTTTTAGTTTCATGAGGTGTTGAGGTAAATGGAACTGGCGCGTGAAAACAAAGTGGCTTCGGTGAGGAAAAGAGGTGGGCGAGTCCAGCTGGACAGATCATCACCATGTTGCGCCATGCGCCATGTCAGATTAGTTCTTGGGATCGAGAATTCAATCGATTCGCATATGGCTGTGCGTCTGGTCTTTGCCTGTGGAGATGCGACCTCAGAACTCTCCTTGTGGCTTCTGCGTTTGTTTCCGGAAAAAAGCCAAACTGAGGTATGGTTTCTTCGACCTGACCATGACCAAGAAGGACGCCGAAGCATGTGCCAGAGCATGTGCAGACTCGGGTCCTCATGACCTCTTGGCAGAACTGGACCTTATAGTATCCCGAAAAACCAGGCCATTGGAGTTGTGAGGTGCCAAGGCACAGTTGCAGCTTGTTACAGACGTCGTGGTCCATGTTGCTGTGCTGTGCGACGGGTTGGTGAAGACGGTGAGGAGATCAAAATCGAGTCGATCAACTGGAAAGGCAATGTGATTGAGACCGAGACGGTGGAGCCTTACACGGGCACTGATACCAAGATGCTTGGAGGTGTTTTGTTCTTGTTCTAGGGCGCGAGGTCGGGCCAAATTCTTGGGTATAAGCAGCGAAGTTCAATGAGTTTCATGAAAGACGGTTAGCCGCCTCCGTTCAAAGATACCATAAAACCGTACCAACACAGCATGCTACAAAGACAACATATTTAGAATCTGGTATGCCACCCTTGGGAAGGACACTTCTATATGTTTTCAGCCAGCTTCCGTGTATGCGGAGCAAAGGGTATGTCCTATTTGCGTATGGCGGTATGGCATACTTTGCCCCCTTTGAAACAGAGCTTCCAACCACAGCTGAGGGCCCACTCCAGAAACCCTAGAAGTCCAAATTACTTTTCCTCAATGAAGTAAAGGAAATTCCCTTTCAGGCCTCCTAAAGAACATTATTTTTATGGTCTTTGACGCCCATGTGTAATCTGGACATGACATGATGTCCAATGCACAACATTTTCGGCAGGGATTTGTATAACACTATTAATATAACTTGTCCTATCCAGTTTAGGTCACGATCGTTGGTGGATTTTTAAGACCAAGAGAGCCCGAAGGGTTCAACAAAGCGATCAAGCAATGAGTTCTAGCTTTCGTTGCGATATGCACGTGTAGCACATATGTAAGAAAAGACGAAAAGACAGGAGACATCAGGAAACCGCTGCTGGTGATGCAGATGCAGTCAATTACATAAGAATTTGGCACCATCAAGCAGTCTCTCTCTCTCTCTCTTTATGTATATATATAGTTATATACCTTATGTGACTATATGTGATTATATATTCACAGGTATTGATCAATCCATGCACCACTATGCAGGCATATCATAGAGTCAGCGACTCTACACTTGGAACTGGTTTCATGGGTGCTGTTTCTGGGTGAGCACATCGACGGTGACTCCGCCGTGTCACCAGGAAAGCAGACTTGGAGCCTTGCGTAATCCCCAAGCCCGGCTCAACTTGCTACAAGACCATCATGTGGGCGATGAAGGAGCAGACGGGAGCAGAATTGGCTCAAACAATTGCTCGAGCTCTTCAAGTTTCAGCAAAGATGATGTCATCACATCACATCAATTTCCAGAAAGCTATTGATTGATAAACAAGGCAGCGAATAATGAAGATTTCATGAATCTTCGCGCATCATCCTGAGAACATCAGCTTGAGTTTCATTTTGCATTCGACCTCGGTCGCTTTCCGCCGTGACATTTGTTTGCAGAACATCCTCGCCAGGATGGGATCCATTCCAATCCCGATTGGTTCCCAGGCTTGACCTCGTGGCTTGGCCCGAGGGCCTCAGGGAGGTGTTGCTGGACAGGTGTTTTGAAGAGTATAGATGAGACTCATGACACCCAGGATCGAGAAAGCCATGTCTACAAAAATAATTATATCAGTTAATTACTATATCATTTTGTATATATATATATATTTATATTTTGAGTTATATTATGTATTTTAACCTATGTACTTGAGGGTAGTGTTTGTTTTTGACCCATATGTCCAGACCATGTTTTGTAAACCACACATTTCCGGTTCTTGACATCTATATATTAAAGCTACTGCCAGTGGTGAGCCAGAAGGAGAAAGCAGCCAAATTAGATGTGCCACGAGGCTGTTTTTCCCTTAATAGAAAAGGCATATGCATGAGGAACATCCGGGAAAGGCTTGGGACCAAGAATCCATTTGGAGTGAACTGAGCAGCAAGTGTTTGAGGAAATGAAGCTGGTGATGGTTGGATGAGGTTGTTTTTCTCATTTGATTATTTGAGGGGAGGTGGCGAATTCTTACGAAACCGATGATCTAGGGATCTAGGTATCTAACAATACAGTACACCTATATATAGGTTATTAGTTCTTCTGTTTGGGCGTGTTTGGTCGAAAGATCTTTAGGTTGTCCCCCGTGGCGAAATTCCAAGAGAAGTTCTACAAAGAGCACAAGGATGGATGTGGAAAGCCATGCGATGCATGACTGGAGCGAGAGCTCACCAATTTCAGTTTCACCGATCTTAGACATCGCATGCAGATGTGGAGCCAACATAATCACAAAAGGAAGCAAAAAGCCTTCCAGACCCTGCACGCATGTGACAAAAAGCTCCCCCACGACGAGGTAGATGTGCAATTTTTATTTTTAGATGTGTTTTGTCCATACATGCCTGCGATACAAAATCATGGTTTACACCCTGTGAGAGGACAGACACAATGAGTCCCCAGATTTGTAAGTTGCAAGGAGTTTATACCTTCATTCAGGCACTGATGAGTTCAGGAAGCCTGGTTGTTTGGAGCCTTTTTGGTGGAGCTGATAGATGGAAGGAACTGGAGCTTCTCAAGTAGTATTCGTTGCCCGGCTCTACCAAACACTTTCGTGAGCGGAATGGCCTGAACAATCGGTCGCCCCTTGGCCAGACATGTGACAGCTAGGTCTGGGTACCAGGAGCAGGTCATGACTGCTTGGGTCAAATGGTTTTCGCAAGATAGGAACAAGTCATGCATCCCTACGGACGACCTTTCTTAGACCATCCGCGCCGGCGCCCGCTCATGGGTTGCCCACACCCGCGCCTGGCTGGGAGGCCGGGGCCCTTAAAGATGGGATGCGCTCGATGAAGAGCTGGATGGGGTCAGTGAAGTTCGTGAAGAAGAGCACAGCTCATTTGAGTGTTTTCCAAATCTGGGGGTGTTTGGAGATGTGTGGGCTTGTTCACCACTTCGTATGCGGTCTTTTTTAATCCTGGCCGTCTTGCGAAGGCCTCACTCAAGCACAGAGATCTTGGCCTTGTCTTGTCCCACGGAGCTCAATATATTGATTCGACCATGCACCATGTCAGGTGATTGATGACCGAGATTAGGGTCTTTAAAGGTTTGCGGTGCATAGGGTTGTGGGTATTGGCAATGCTTATCATCTCGACTCGGTAGAAACATGGAATTTCAAAGTTGTATTTTTTTTTTGGGGGGGTGGCACTGCTAAACAAGCCAGACAGATGGAAGCTTTGCTGAAACCCTCAAGCCTGAAGACAGATTGAAATATATAATTTGTAATAGATTGATATAGATTGTGGAATCCTTTTCGATCTCGATGTGCCATGGCATTCTAGACTTGCTTTGCCATGCGTGGGCTGCTAGCAAGAGCTGGCATCCATGTCAGTAACATCCATGTGCATCTAGGATCATTAGGGCATGATGGTTTAGTGGGAGCAGTTTGTGTGGTTTTTTCTTACACGTTTAATCTTTTGCTTTGGCACTCGCTCTGCTCATGCGGCGACTTCTGCAGCGTAACTGGCTCAACTCGGTCCAGGCCAGTTCGACCAAAGCCGAGCCCAAGAAGGTGCAAAAGCTCAAGCCAGGCACTTGAAGCAAATAGTTCTATCTCTTGAAATGTGCAAGTTTAGCAAGTGCAACAGCTGCCTTCAATTCATGGCTGAGTGGTGGTTGGTGGATTTTGTGTACAGTATATGGATGTTGTTTCACAGATCCGATGTTTATGTTTATGCGTCGATATTGATATTCCGAACCATTGTGATCTCCATTGACTCAATGAGCTATCCCGCGATGGTTTACTGTAATCCAATCCTTGAAGATGAGATGCATGTGAAGTGGAATCAGCTTTGTCCCATCATTTTGGCAAGGCTTCCACAACGGTCAAAGCGGTCGCCTCACCAGGCTGGGGGGTTGAGAAGACATCATGCGTCCAGCGCAGCAAGTCTGTTTCATGGATGTCCTGGATTCTGCTCAGCCCGGTGCCGTGCGGCCCAAGATCACAGCTTGCACGAAAGGTGTTTGGTTTCGCTGAGATGTGGATGACCGGTGCAGTGTTTACGCTTGGCTTTTGGCTCAACATGTTTCTCTCTCATGTATATACAATATAAATATAATGTAATATACAGAATACACCTACAACGATAAAAAAGGCACATGTTCACATTTACTAGCTGCATCCTTTCTTAATGTGGCCTGCCATGGGTGCTGCAATCTCCGCTCAAATCAACCAATATTTCAAATTGGACCTAGGGTCGACTGGACTTGGAATTGGGGCTATTGTCATTTGTCTTTTTTATGCCCTGATGTTTCATCCAGAGCAATTTGCTTTTGCGCTGTGCATGGTAGCTCTGGCAACAGCTCTTGCTTTACTGTTGTGGCACGCGTGGGACCATCCAGAATCTGTGGCACCTCTCCAGGAGTGCCTTTTGCCATCCCAGTTCGACCAAAGCAGAGCCCAAGTAGATGCAAAGCTTGACGAAGGCATTTACAGATTCTCCACGTCCAAGTGGGCCAAGTGCTTCATGTACATGCAGGACAACAAAGACGGCAACGTACGAGGATGGGACCAGGAAGATCCGGGGCCACAAGGGTGGTTCAGACTCAGGCATGTGGTGGATGCCACCGGAAAGAAAACAGCATATTGGTTCATTGAGCCGCTGGCATTCCAGAACTGGAGCGTCTACATGCAGGACAACGGTGATGGCAATGTGCGTGGATGGAATGGTGATCCTGGCCCTCAAGGACACTGGAAGATTGAGACGCACCAAATGAAGGAGAAATCATATCGTTTTTCCACCAAGAAATGGCCAACGCACTACATGTACATGCAGGACAATTCTGACGGAAATGTGCGTGGGTGGGAGGAAGACCCAGGTGATCAGGGCTGGTGGACAGTGAGCAAGAGCTTGTTCTCCAAGACGAACCTATTTCAGCCAAAAACCAACCTGACCTACCGGATGACGACTGCCAAATGGAGAAACTGCTACATGTACATGCAGGACAACGGAGACGGCAATGTCCGTGGGTGGAACAAGGAGGACCCTGGTCCACAGGGGCACTTCAAATTTATCAGACGTGCCAAAGACCTCTGGCTGATTCACCCTGTGAAATGGCCGACATGGTATGTTTACATGCAGGACAACAAGGATGGCAACGTGCGTGGGTGGGAAGGTGACCCTGGCCCGCAAGGCCATTGGAGAATCGAAGCTCACATGTTTGAGAAGGACGTATTCCGCTTGATGCCTTCCAGCTGGCCAAATGATGTGATGTACATGCAGAACAATTCAGACGGCAATGTTAGGTCTTGGAAATCAGATGCTGGTCCCCAGGGCTGGTGGTACATAAAGCCAATATAGACCAGGCACCATGATCCGCTGGCCATGCTGTGACTGAGCAATGTCTGTAGTGCTTTTGGGTAGTATATGTATATGTATGTATATTGAGCTTGAGTTGGGAAAAGCAGCAGTCACTGTGCTGTGTCTGGCATTTTCGAGCAGGCTGAGTCCTCCACATGGGCTAGTATGAACCATGAATGTAACAATTTATATTTACCAGAGAGATTGGGAGATGTGATGAGATGTGGAAGGTATACTAATATGACATACAGTATATAGACACTATTTATATATACATAATATGTTTATATACATGCGCAATGCAGCAATATGCAGCAATAATGAAGCATGTGTATTTATAACTTAATTTAGTCAATTGGGTCTCAGTGGTTGAGAACTGAACGCGTCGGGTCCTTTGCTCCTCGCCGCTCGCCACCAGGCTGAAGATTGCTGGCCACGGGCTGTGGCCTGAGGGTTCTGGCATCCGATCGCGGAGTCCAATCACCTGACTCACCTCAGTTGAAACATGTTGACTGTTTTGGATTGGATGTGTTTTTTTTTTTTTCATGTTAGTCTTTGGACTTTGGAGGTGGCGAGGGTGAGGAATTCAGTGCATGATGGCCATTGGCCATTCTTCATTGAGCTTTCAGCTGGGGAGTTGCGATTGCCTGATGCAGATAGGTTTACGGTAGATGCTATAAGTATTTTTAAATATATAGTTGATTGTTTAAGGTTTCCTCCTTTATAAGTTTGCAATCATGACTTTCCGGCACGACTGTTGCTTGATGTTGCTTGCATCACAGCAGGCCTTGTTGTGCCTGGTATAGGGTCGTGCTGGGTGCTGGATTGGATGAGAAGTTCGGAACATGTAGAAAAATAACAAGCAGACGGCTGGCTGCCAGCAAAATTCTGTGTAGCAAATTGATTTGAGTAGACAATGCCGTTTGCCATGAAGGACTATGAATAGTGTTTCCAGAAAATTGTAGATTCAGCTCCACTTGCCGCCATGTCCTTTTCTGCTGAGCACGGGAAGACCGGAGATGAACTTGGTGAGCTGCTTGCAGGAATGTTTGACTCCAAACCCAATGCAGTACTTCAACGCAGCGTCGACGGTATGACCCTTGCAGAGATGCAACAGCATGTTCTTCGTTTGGCGTCCACTCTTCGTGTGGCGCAGGTGGGTCATGTGGCCCTTTGTTTGCATCCGGGCTTTGGACTGGTCGTTTCGCTGGTAGCGGTCCTTTGGTGTGGCCGGGCCTTTGTACCTCTTGATCCCAGTTATCCTCTAAGTCGTTTGCAGTTCATCTTGGACGATTCCGAGGCCCAAGTATTGGTGTCACAGAGAGAGATCATGGAGGTACTGCACAGTTTGGACATCATGTCCAAGATCTTCATCTTACTGATCGATTCCTCGGGTGCCCTGGTCTGTGGACACGTCTCCGGAGATACCTCTTGGAGAACCAAGCCCTCAGCATCTGCCTATATCATTTACACCAGTGGAAGTACCGGAGTTCCGAAAGGTGTGATGGTGTCGCGGCAGAACTTTGCAAATGTCCTCAGGTCCTTTAAGGACATGATGGAAGTCAAGCTGTTGAATGAAGGTCGTCAGCCAAGACCAAAGCAGATTTGGTGGATAGCTCATACCACGATTTGCTTTGACATTGCGCTTCTGGAATTGTTCTTGCCCTTGGTGATGAACATCTTCAGTGATGGTCTTAGGCACTTGGTCTTAGAACTTCTCGACCGCAGCACGACCCAAAATGGTGACTGCTTCAAGCAACACTTGGAGCGCGTTTCTGCTGACCAGACCCTCACGATTCTCCAGGGAACTCCCAGCACCTTCAACGTCCTACGGTCTGCCGGATGGACGCCAAGAGCGAATCACCTCCTCTTGTGTGGTGGGGAACCATTCCCATTGTGGTTGGCGGACTTTTCGTCCACCTCGGAGATCTACAACGTCTATGGTCCCACGGAGACGACCATTTGGTCCTTGGTGCACCACGTGAGACGAGCATACACGGCATACACGTCCGAGCTCCGAAATCTGGGGGTTCCGATTGGCCAAGCAATTCGACATACCACTGTACAAGTGGATGCTTCCGTGGGAGGAACCGATGAATCTGAAAGCACCGAGCTCTCTCCGCATGCTACAGGGAGCCGTGGAGAACTTGTGATTGGAGGTTTGGGGGTGAGTCTTGGTTATTGGAAGCGGCCGGAGCTCACAAGAACTCGATTTTTTGAAGCAGATGGAGTGCGCCACTTTCGAACTGGCGATCTGGTTCTGGAGGTCAGGGAGGATGGCACAGATACAATTGAATGCACAAAACAGCCTGGGAAGCTGTTCTGCTTGGGTAGACTGGATCAGCAAGTGAAATTGAACGGCTTTCGAATTGAATTGGGAGAGATCGAAACCTTGCTACAGAGCATGAAAGGCATTCAGCAAGCTGCTGTTCAAGTGAGATGCAATAATTCCAGCATCAAGGTTTTGGTTGCATACATTGTGTGGAAAACGGCCACACAGATCCAAACCACCCATGAGATGCTTGTTTTCCTTCGGAAGCACTTGCCAGACTACATGCTGCCACAGCGTTTCGTGAACCTTGAAAGCCTTCCGATGACTTTGAACGGTCCCTAAGCTCTGTGGAGTATAGATGTTCTAGATGTTCAATATGGTATTGTACCAGCACCCCCAGTCGGGGTGGTGGACATGGACACCCCGAATCACAGCTAAGGGGCCATAAAAAAACCACACCCCGACAGGAGGGTACTGGTATGTGATGTTCTCACATGTTCCATGTTTCAAGTGCTGCCTTCCTTTGCAGACATGGTGCTTAACTTCTGTATCTCCCCCACCGAGGCAAAATCGATCGCGGGCAGCTCCCTGATCCGTGGGAGGCAACGAAGTTATCGAGTGGAGTTGGTGAAGCGAATGAATCGAATGACGACCAGGTCAGTTCTGAGGACACACGAACCAATCATGGCAGAAGGGAACCAATCATGTGTTGGGGTGTGGGGGCATGCGGGTGCTTCGGGCATCATAGTCATGGTCCACTTCCTGTTGAACTTCCACGACCTATAGCTCCACTTGAGAGAGGATAAAGCCCCCCACTCACCATTTCAGACCACCTCACCCGGAGTTGTTAAGCCTGTTAAGCTACCTCACTTGGGGTTGAGAAAAACCTCCACCAATTTCAGGTGTTCCCGGGTGTTATTTCCCAGGAGATCCAGGTGGAGAGGTTGCGGCACATCGTTCTAGAGGTGATTCAGGAGGTGATTGCAGGTCGAAGCCACACCTCCAGCGGTGACGTCGACGTTTCCACGGATGCCTCCATGCAGGGTATGGAAGGTGCCTGCGGTGCTTGTTCAAAAAGATGGGAGCTTCATGACACTTCATGGAGGTTCACCTAGAGTCTGCGTCAGAAGTGTCAGTGTCAGATTTCATATAGATGTCATGCCTTCAGGTTTTACACAGATTTTTGGTAACTTGTCAACCAAGGTGAGCACTGGCGACATTTGGGTTTGAACTCGACCATGGCCACCAGCTTCAGTGCTCGTTTGCAAGAGCGCCTCCAAACCACTTGGACGACTTTCTCCAGAACACCTGTTCGACCGTCCATCATGTTTGAATGTCGCACCATGTCGGAGCTGGTGTCACATCTCGTGCACCTGGGCAACCCGCACGACCCGCAGGGCGGCCAGGAGGGCTCGAGGACGGAAAACCCACTGGACAGGGAAAGCACCGCGAGGACACGGTCCGCGCCAGAGGGTTCGTCAGGAGCGCGGCTGGCCGCGCCAGTGGGTGAAGCGCAGGTGAAGTGGGTGCGCCACGTGGTGTCCTTGGGCACTCTGTGCATGACAGCACAGGCCGGCGGATTTGACAGAGACAGAAAAGGTGGATGAGAAAGTATACGGGACACCGCCAATTTGATGTCAAAATATAATGAATCTTGGGTTGGGAGAGGAGGCTAATGGGTTGCGATGTTCAAAGATACTGCGGATGTTTGCTTCTGTGGTGAAATTATTTATAGTTGCAAGGATTGTTTTGCTGCCCCAGACAACGCTACAGGCAAATGCTGTCACCAACGGCTACCGATTCCTTCCCCAAAGTTCATCGTAAGCTGCTGAAGCATCTCATCAAGTAACCGACCTGTTCAAAAGCTTCACCTGAAGCCTGAAGACCGGGTCCAACTCATCCCAAATGACATCCAATCATCATTCCGACCTTCATCCCCAAGGAGTCCCTGACCATCCTGGACCATCCTTCACGTCCTCATGGGATCCCTCCGAGGCCATGGAGCACTGGAACCTCCGACGGTGGCCGGGGCCCTTCGACTGGATCTTCTCGGGTCCGGAGATGGTGACGCATTGCTTGGCCGAGGGACGCCGTGGAGCACCCGGAGGTTCGAGATCCTTCGCCACGTTCCTGGATGCCAGCAAGTATCTCGCAAAGCCATGCAACAAGGCAAAGGGGCGGTTCTGTTTTGGGATGAGACTTTTCGTTGCCACCTTGAGCTTGCTTCTAACAACCAGGTGTGTGAAAGGTGTGCCAAAAGTGGGGGTGTTGCGCCCAACCGCTGGTGCAGGCTGGCCATGAAGTTTACTCTGCGATGCTGCAACGTGACGTGATTTTCAACCACCACAATCCGATGCTGGAGAAGGACTACGAGTTCTTCGTGGCGAATGTCAAGTCACTCCAGGCACTCATGTGGAGTCCGCACTCGCTGCCCGAGCCGAATGGGCGATCGCCGCGCTGCAGCTCGATGGTTCTTTTTCTCCTCTTCAACTTGGAGCGGCGCGTGCCCTTGCGCCACAGCGCCATTCAGGAGCTCTTCCAGGAGTTGACGTCGCAATGCTCCTGGAACTTTCAACTTCTGGTGGTCCAAGTCCACACCAAGGCGGCGGAGAGTCCTCAGAGTCGCTTGTTGGAAGATCGCTCGAGTCGCAACTGCAGCAACCTGACGCAACAACTGTTGGTCTATGAGCTTCTTTGTCAAGGTGCGCATGATGGATGGCGCTTCAGTGATGAGAAAGACATGCAAGCACTGGGTGAGATTGTGTTGAATGGTCGTGACTTCCGGTTGATGCCTGCTCCGGGCGAAAAGCTTGCGAAGTGCAACACCCTCTCTTGCCCATTCTCCAACACGTGGCTCTCAACTCACTGTTGTCACAGCTGTGCGAAAACGTCTGGATCCCGCCATGGAGACAGATGCGATGGGATCAAGCACCATGGCCATGACGACACTCAGCGGCCGGGCGAGATGAAGAGTGTGAGCACTCGGAGTGGCACGGTTTCGCGGGCAGTACGTTTCCAAGAGGCCTTGTCGAAGGCACGTGAACTGCAACGCACTGCAAAGTGCCTACAAATTCAAAGTTCAGCAGTCAGGAAGTTGCGGAGTGTGCTTCCAAAGCAGCAAACACATTTGGAGCATTCCAGCAGCCAAGATTGTTGTCACATGGAGTCAGTCACCGATGAATGGCAATTCTTGGGGTATCCACTCTACGCGGATGAAGGTTGCAGAATTTGGTCTCCAGGCGCTTCCGATTTGCGTGCAGCTTTTCAAACTTTGCTGGCACCTTGGAGGCAAGAAGGAAGAATAGGAAGATATATCCCAGACACTCCATGTATGCCATATATGCCTACATTAACCCCTCAAACCACCCCAACTGATCGGCATATATGGCAGTCCCATGGGTCGTGTCTGGGCATTGCATGTGCCAAAAACATGGTCAAGGCACCCAACGGGCAACGGGCGAGGTATCAAGTGCGATGGCTTTTGAGGAAGATTCCGTCCAAGTGACATCAAGTGACCCATGTTGACCCATCACATCCCATCATTTGTCCTGGACAGGCTCAGTTCATTTGCCTTAGGTTTATTGTCGGTTTTTTCGAGGTTTTCTTGGCTAAGATTCTTGGAGAGCAGGCTGCTGAGGGGTGTGCCACTCTTCCTTTTTGGAGTCAACATAGTTCTCCAGAAAGAAAAAGGACATGTTAATGGATTCCCTAGGGATCCAAGTACCTTCTCAGAAGGTGATTGGAGACTGTTTATGTAGGCTTGGAGGGCCCAAGTACCTTCTGAGAAGGTATGTGGATCCCTAGGGATTGTCATGTTTCAACCTTTTCCATCTCGCGCAGGACTGGCCACGATCGAAGGCGCCAGCTTTCTTATTGGTCGAAGGCGCCAGCGGCCAGGCGGCCTTGGACCAAGCGGCCAGCACGACGGCCACGGCCAGGTCGACGTCGCGCCGGGCGGGCCGCTTGCTGGGCTTCAAAGCCAACACTGAGCCTTGGCAGGTGGGAACGAAGCCAGGGTCCACCCCTCTAGTGAACTGGTGACCTGATGGTCCTCCACTCTTGTGAACTCATGTTTGTGAGGGTCCTGAAAGTTTTGTGAAAGTTCAGCAACCCGTGGTCAGGCTGGGACTTGATCACCTCAGGTTGGGATTTGATGTTTTGGAACCCAGGTGGCGGGACTCAGCTACCACCGGCTATCACAAAAGAATATTGCAATCAGTCTCACACTGAGGATTTGTTCGTGGCCAATTCTTCGCAGTGGTCGGACAAGCTGCCACGAACGACAGAGGAGTTCGTGCTCTTCGGCCACATCAACAGGGACGAGATGCAGCAAGACCCTATAGCTGATGAAACTTGACATGCGTGCCACATGTTGCCATCCTTTCCAACAGCCAAGATGCAACTTGACCCTTCGTTGGTGCTTGGAGGCTTGGAGATCCTCTTCGTCTTCCACGTCTCTGGGCTCAGCCCTGTTTGAACTTGAAGTAGCTCTGAAGGCTTCAGGTTCATCCAGCTTCCGCTGCGACTCTTGCGGTCCCACATCCGGCTGAAGGAGTCGTCATTCAACTGATGTTCCCTGGTTTTTTGAGATTTTTTGACTTGGTTTGTTTTAATCATATACCCGATCCACTCAGGAATCCTCGAATTAGCCAACTGTTTATGTTTTTTTTTGACTTTTCACGCTTATAGACTTACTTTCGGGACGCCAAGCAAATCTAAATAGCCGATGCATACAATAGGAACATCATGGAACATCACCTTCATGGTCAGCGAGCGCCCCAGGCCCCAGGCGACTTATTTTTTTCTTTTTCGCACCACCATCACTACTAGTAGGCACGAAGGTGGGATGTTGCTTGCCATGGAGGTGCTTCTCTATGTCACTTGCTTTTTTTTGGCGGGGAGCGGGCTCTCCAGCCCAGGTGCGGCCAAGCAAAGGGCTCCAGAGACCAACCCGGCACCCGGCGGCGCAGCGAGGGGTCTCCAGCAGCTGCTTGATCCACCCTGGCGAGCTTCGCAAGGAAAGATGTCCACGGGCAGTGGAACATGTCTCCATCGTGATTCGCGTGTTTTGTACAAGTATTTGCCATCAACTTTGGCATGGTTGCCCGTTAAAGCTGACCTTTCTCAAAATTGTAGCAGGCTCAAGGCAGCCACAGTATTTCATCGACATGCTAGATGATTATTGAAGGCTGCGGTCAACTGCATAACTAAACCCACAACACAAAGTTTCTTGGTGGTTTTGCGTGCTGGTTGAGAGTGCGCATGGCTGAGAACGCCAAACATTGGATGAGGCTTTGATTTGCGGGGTTTATTCTGACTGGGTAAAGTTTGTTGATGACAATAACATAGGATATCTATGGATGTCTATGGTTTTTTGGAAACTGCTCAGTTCAGGCTTGCATGCTGTTCTTTGTTAAACACCGTAACAATTACGATATCATGTTCGTAGTAGTCAAGACGACTGGTCCACCCCTCTAGTGAACTGGTGACCTGATGGTCCTCCACTTGTGAACTCATGTTTGTGTGGAGCAGTTCACACAAGACCAGTCCATGGTAACGCTTCGTGCCATTCTGCGCCGCGCTGCTTGCCGTGGCCGATATCCCGGCACTCCTTTGATCCTGGGACAACGCAACCGTGTTGGGTGTGTTTGGGGTGACGCTTCGGGGAAACCAGTGAACTAGGTGAAGCTATAGAATTCCGAGCTGTGTTGCTCAGTTGATTCTAGAAATGACTCATGTGACTAATTCTTCAGGGTTGGAGTTCCATGTGAGGAGTCAGGATCATTATATAGAGGGACCATTCTCGCCCCAAGGATGGGGAACCCAAATCTCGCCTGCGTTTGAGCCAACACTTGAGCCAAGTGACATCGACCAAACACTATAACTTATACTGACAGTGGTTTCAGAGGTTCGATGGCACAGACCCCATGTCCCTCAGATGGGTCTCCATCTAGACATGTTTTAATCACCTTTGGGGGATTGTGCCTCTTATTTAAAGCCACAGCAATTGCATGTTCCATCAACATTTTTCCTTTGCTCTGCTGGGCCCGCGTCCACCACACCTCCACCCTCCGTTCAAGGCGCTGGCACACCCACTGCCCGGAGGTGCGGCTGCGGCCCGGTACGTCGCCCGAGGGCGCACGTCATGCCTCGAGGTGGGGCCGGCGGGTGTGGGTGTGGCGGAGGGTGAGTTGAGGCATGGGGTGATGTACATAGACGCGAGGGCCATGTGTTTGTTCATTCAGAAAGGGATTTGGGTCTATCCCAGTAAACCTGCAACAGGATGGGTAAACAAATATCACTATTTTAGAGAAAGGCCTGCAACTGAACCATTATCATCCACTGCAACATAGACATAACATGAAATACCTGTACGTTTGAAGGGGTGGTGATTATGGCGTGGACCTTTTCTTGGTTCCTAATGTCAAAAGGGCGTGCACTGTCCGTTTTGAAGCAAACTTCCCGAGGAGGTGCTTTGTTTGGACACCGGTGATGTTCCACTTAGGCTCGCAGCACAACGCAGCGGCGTTGGTTTTGAAGACTTTGACGCTTGGATGACGCCGACGGGGTGGGTGACACGGCGCTACTCCACCCGGTAACGCCAGGAAGGTGTGAAGCGCGGATGGTGAAGCGCTGGTGCCTCCGAAACGTTTGGGAGACCAAATAAGCCATACCCGCGGGAGGCTCCTCCAGTTCCAGCTGACAGATCCCCCCAACTCACCTCCCAGCTGCTTCTCCTCCAGTGCCTGAAGCGCCCTGCTTCGGGCCTCCAGTGCATTGCTGCACTGAGGGGCTCCATCCGCACACGCTGCGGGGCTTGCGGGAGGCCTTTCGCTTCCAGGAGGCGACGAAGGTCCAGGCGCAGGCAGGGATCCTGCAACTTCAATGGGGCCGCAGACAGCATGACAGACCACAGACCTGGTGTCCGCAGATGGACATCTTAAGAGATCGACTGGCCCAGGGTTATCGGTATAACAACTCGGACGTGATTGGGTACTGTATATATCGGCAATATATCGGCATAACGGGAGAACTGACAAACGATGTGAGTCATTTAGCTGAGCCACCTGACCTGGTAGGTGCTGCCGCAGCTTCTTGCGCCTGAAGCTCGAGGACTGGGGAGCTGGGTGGGTCCAGATTCCAGAGAGGTGTCCATACACACACAACACATATACAATCATATTCTTCTACACACACACACACATAGTTTGTGACTTGTGTTGTTCCTTTGATTCCACTTCATCATGAGGCACGACTTTTCGCATAGCCGCACCAAAAGAGTACTGTAACAGAAGGCGCTTCGGAGAGACGCCAAGCATGCAGCATGTTGGACCAGTTTATAGCAGCCGGCAATTCCGTCAGAGTGTCCCCGGGGGGACAGCTGTGAGATGGCCAGGCATGGGAGAGAGAGAAAGAGACAGAGAAAACAGAGAAAGAGACGGATAATATTCAAACATGGCAGCAAGCGAAGGTGTGTCTTGTGTTCTTCAGTCCGGCAGAGTGAGTGGAAACCAACCAATATGCTGAGCAAAGCATGCTTGAAATGGATTCTGGGTCCGCCTGAAGACCAACCGAAGGCCAGAGCTCTCATCAAGCGAGTTTCTGAGCTCATGTGCCCCACAGCTGACATCAGAACCTTGTGCCCCACAGCTGACCTCGAAAGAGAAAGAGATAGAATCAGATGGAAGCTGTCCTTTCCTTAGATGATTTATGTTTGACCTGTTGTGGCAACCGCCTCGGCAGGGAGCGACTTTGTGATCCATGCGAGGACAGGCCAGCTAGAGAGGATACTTGAGGTTCAGCTTTCCTAAGCTTTGGTGATTGTTTTGAGGGAAGGAAATCCCCACTTTTGACAGGAGTTGAGATAGGCTAGGCAAGGAAGTGGCTCAGGAGTACGTGGTTTTCTTTGAAGTGGCTGCGCCTCGAGATATGTTCATATGATACCCCTTCGAGTGCTTTTATCTCCAAGAGGCAGCGACATGTAGGCCCACCTAAGGCCAAGTTACATCGCACGCGCGTCTCTCTAGCGGTCCGCTCTTTTTGTGGCTGCATCTGCCCATCCGCCTCGACCTCGTAGGCACTGGCAAGACGCTCAGCTATTTGATCCCTGCCATCGAGCAGGTGGTCAAGAATCCTCCACCCGGGATTGGGGTCTTAATTGTGGCTCCATCTCGCCACTCAGAGTCATGGGAAAGTGATGGGCGGGGGGAATTGACAGGAGCCCTCAGGAGCCCCCCGGACGCCCAAAGCGATTCTGATTTCCACTTGTATAGTGAGTTAGTTCAACGGAGGAGGTGTGCAAAATGTGGAGGGTAGGTCTAAACTGTGTACATCTTGAACCTGCCATGTCAACTTGCCACAGATGCCTTGACCTTTTTTCCCCGCACAAAAAGCGAGTTTTCCCCAGTGGTTTTCCATTGGTTTTCATACATGTTGGTCTGATTCTGCTGGGTGTGGCTTGCAGTGGTGACGTTATTGGTGAAAAGCAGTCCACCGACCAGCTCACTTGGGCAGTCTGCTCAGGAGAGCTGGTCCTCCAGATCACCAAAGATGCGGAGACACTTTGCTCCTACCACGCTCTTCAGATTGTGCCACTCATCGGGGGCATCCGCAGAGACAAGGCATCCGCATCGACGTCTCCCTGGGTGTTGGTCGATGGACAGAAGAATTCGGCAAGATTTGCCATGTGTTTACTGATTTTTTGGCAGCGCTTCTAAGTTAAGTACATTGTAGTAGTACAATATAGTACAATTAATCTATAACCTGAACATTGCCAACATAGCAGGCCTTGAAATGCCTTGGATGTAGACAGTTCTTTTTGCTGTCAGTGGGCCGGGCCCCATGTTAGTTGCAGGAGGTGAGGGTCACCATGCCTAAACCGGAAAACCATTTTATGCAGTGGAATGCAAGCCGTTGCAGTGTTCAAGTCAAAGGCTGTCGCGCATGCAATTACCGCGTTTACTGCGCTTACTGCGCCTGGCAGTGCAGGACGAGACAGCCATCCGACGCCGGCGGCCAGCTGTGCTGGTGGGGACCTTGGCCAAGCTGATCGAGCACTTCGAAGCCACGAAGCGTCACCGGGCCGCTGTTTTTGACGTGCGGAGCATGATAACAACAAGCTGCAACTGTTGGATCGGTGAGTCTTTTTACATCTTTTTACTGATTATCATTCTTCAATCATCCATTGTGATGTCAGGATTGGACTCATGTTCGGTGGGTTTGTTCACTTGGAGAAGGGCAGTGAAGATGGGGGACGTGTCATTCCCAGGTGCTTCCTTCCTATCCTGTGATTCCACCTCAGAACCCCTCCGACCTGCACGGAGGGGGTTGGTTGGTTGGTTTCACATCGATCGCCTCCGCCACCGCCCGGCGGCGACGAGTCGCGACCCGAGGTTTCGAGACTCTGTTTGATGCCCTGGGGATCTTGGTGCTGGATGAGTGTGATCGCTTACTTGCAGAAGAGTCAGCAGATGCTGGTCTCACCGAGCGGACTGGGGGTGCAGATGGCCGACATGCGGTACATGTTTTGGGGCTGCTTGCACTCCTTTGGACCATTTGAAGCATTCCCCGGTCACTGATGCTGCTGGCTTTCTCTAATTTCATTGTACTGTAATGATTTTCCTGGAGGTCATTGAACGTGTTGTCCAATAATCGTGAATGGTGTTGTTGTTCTAGTGGACTTGCTGACTTGATGCAACTGGTGCTGTTTTCCACATTTTTCCATGTTTTCCGACTATCTCGTACTTCTTTCTGGCCCAGACTCAGCCCTGCCGACCTCCGAGGAATCGCTTCAAACCTTCCTCCGATTCTTGCCGGACCGCCCGGCCGGTCCCGCCCAGCGGCAGACGCTGCTGTTGAGCGCCACCGTGCCAGAGGAGGCGAGGGTGCCCCACAGGAGTGGGGCAGGGAGCAGGCAGAGAGAAGAGGACCGAAAGGCCCTGTTTGGGATGCGTTTTGGAAATAGGGTCCAGAGTTCCTTTAGTTTGGACGTTTTTGAGTGGTCTTTCATGGATTTTCATGCATAGAAGTCGACATCATGTCTCACATCGATGACCGATCTGATCCATGCTAGGGTGCGTTTTTTGTGTTTAACCATGTTTTTGGCGAGGGAAGCACTTGTAATCAGCAAACTCCAACACTTCACCACCAACCTTTGACGATTGCACCAAAAATCAGGCACCTGATGGAGGGTCCTAGTGGTAGAGAATGAGGGTGATTTTGGACCCTAGCATCCCTCGCCTGGGCATCATGAAAAAGAAACACACGTTCTGACATCATCCAATCCATGGAACTGGCGTGAGTTCGCCACCTGTTTTTCATTCAGATGTCAACTGGTCATCCACCCAAAAAATCAAGTCGTGGGCCATACAGCGAACTCCAGTTGGAACAACTACCAACCTTGGCATAAATGGCATTTGGGTGGCTCTAGAGCCAACCACCTCGGCCCAACCTGCACAGCACACCGCGAGGTGCGGGACCTTTGCTCCGCCTTATGCCGACCCAACTGCCAATGGTTGGACCTGGTGCAAGGCCTTCCAACTCAAGAGGCGCCGGCCTCGGTCCCGGAGGGTATTTTTGGAGGGGGCGACGATGGGCGACGTGTATTTGTTTTAAATACAGCAGGGAGGGCATGGACATGGCCAAATGGTTTCGTTCTGGGGACGGTGTTTTTGGTTTGTCTGGTGGGCGGACGAGTCCGCCGCGTGTTTTCCTGATTCTGGAAGGACTCGGAGTCGCGTTTGCGGACTCGGAAGCCACGACGAGCGGCCGAGTTTACTAAGAGACACCCATCTTCAACACGTTAAGAATCCACATCTTCCCGCCTTCCGCATCACAAACGCTTGATTTCGGTGCTGCCCAAAAAAAGATTAGACGGAATGTCCATCGCTTCGGCGTCACGCCGCGTTGTTGAGGCGGTGCTGCAAGAAGTGGCCTTTGCCCCTCCCTTGTTAATGTGCACTGCCTTGAGGCGAGTGGAAGCCGTCTCGTCTCGCAAAACCCCCTCCCAATCGGGTCAGCGGCTTGGGCAGGAAAAGGAGGAAAGGTTCTCTTAGGCCGGGTGAGTTTGGAAGAGCTTTTGTGGCCACTCAGTGACCCTGAAAGTCTAGGATTCCGTGCGAGGCAGCGGCTCGGGTCGACTCACATGGCTCAGTCCGAATCGATAGTGGTCGAGATGGATCGAGAGCCTGAAGGCCTGGAGGCTATAATTGTTCCCTTAAAAGGGGCCGTATGGATGGCCCCCCTACTCTTGAGCCAGAGCCAGAGCCAAATGAATCCGAAATGATCCGAATTGAACAGCAGTTTCATGAACAGTTGAAAGTATATAAATGACCACGGTCCATTTAAGAAAGCAGCATTGGAGGCTTTTCGCTTCAACATGTGTCCTAGATAGGCTAGGGCTCCATAGGGCTCCAAACAATTCTTTTTGAAGCTATACTGATGGGTTTTCAAGAGACTCGTGCGAAACTCCTCCAATCTCCGTTCGCCTCGCACCACCCTGGCCGCCAGGAATGCATTGGAACTGGAGATTCGACAGAGGCCGATCTCGCACAAGGCCGGAAGGTGGTCGGTGGTCGGACGGTCTAGCCCCCCCGGCTCCAACGGAAGTGGAAAACCACCCTTTTTGAATCCTTTTGCAGAGGACAATTGCCCTGCAAAAGGGACCAGAACAACCACTTCCATGATTAATTCCGGGAATGTAATGATTCTTTTGATATATACTTACCAGCTGATGTCTCTTCATCCAGCCAAGCGAGCTAAGGACCCCTAAGGCCCCACCGACGGCAGGTCATGGTCTTCTTCCCGGCAGCGCGGGTAGCGGCTTTCGCTGCGGCCTTGTTCGAGGAGCAGCTGAACATGAGGACGGCGACGACATGCCGCGGTGGACAGACTCAGTGGACCAAGGGTGGACTTGGTGAGGCTGCCTGGGATCCGGAGTGGGTCGAAATTAGGTCAGGATGGAGTGGGTTGCACGTTCAACTAGCTCCACAATTCTCAGTACATGCTGAGCATGATTTGAATCAATGCCCCTCCTGTTCTTGGGCACGTTCTCCAAAATCCTTTGGACGCCTTGCCGCCCTGGCAGGATCTATCAAATCCATTCTCGCTGCACTCCTAGTGCTCGGATGCTAGCTCAAGAGGCGGGCGGGTCAACTGCTCAGTGACCATGGCCTGTTGGGTTTGGGTTGGCATAGAACGAAGCAGATGACTTGTGACGCTGGGCAGTTCTAGACAGACCCACCATTCATTGGAACATCTTGTCTTGCATAATTACCTTCTTATCCTGCCTTATCCGAGGGTCCTGTCCAACCAAACCATATGGGCCTAGGCTTTCCCAGCTTCCCCCCGGCTGGACCGGCTGAGCAGAGGAGTTTTGCAAGACCTCGGCTGGAGTGCTGTTCACCTCGCAGTCGTCGGAGCGAGGCATGGACTACCCCGATGTGCCCTGGCCGTGTCATTTTTGCAGAAGCGGGGCCCGTGTGCTCTGGAAGTTCATTGACCAAGTTCCTGTCCATCACCCAACAGGAACAGTCGTGCTCAACAGTCGTGCTCAGCTGGGTGCCTGTCGAGGTGACCTTGGTCTTGCAGGTGATGGCACCAATGAGCCGGCAACAGTACCTCGGCTGGCCTGATGCCTGATGCCACGTGCACTGCTGTTGAGTGTTGACATGTTTGACTTTTTGGGCTTTTTGCTGATGGCACGAACTCCTGGGCAGGTTAAGTAGTTATACTTCAGATGATACAGATCAAGACACCTGGTAGAATCTTAGAAGGACCCCGGGTTAGGAGTGGATCATGGCCTCGAACCTGGATGAAGTGCTTCCGAACCGTGAGGTACATCCATCGGGTGGGCCGAACCGCCCGTGCGGGCAAAGAGGGAGAGGCCTTACTGCTGTTGCTGGACCACGAAGAGCCGTTACCCGGCTGGAAGACGTCGATGACCAGAGCGGTTTCCAAGAGTTCCCCAAAGAAAGTGCCTAGAGTTCCTACAGGTCTTGCGCTGGGTGGGGTGGATCTCATGTCTTCGTCTTGTCAGGGGTGCACACACTGTGCACCCCTTGTCAAAAGTGCTTCGATGCCATACCCAGGGGACGGGTTTGGGATGTGCAGTTTGTGTTTGGCCCTTTACAGCCGTGAACTCCACTTGCATCGCCACATGCATTGCCCAGAAACATCCAGAAGTGGCTCAACAATATCAGAGAGATCCCAAGTCATGGTGGTGCATGAACCTGTGGATCTACGTTGGACTTGTGGGTTGCTCCCACCCATCTTGCACTCTGCGGCAGCTCCGATCAAGGTTCATGTCGGAGATCCAGGACCTTCCCATCACCAGGCCATTTTTGCATGAAGTTCGCTAAAACTCGCCGTGTATAGCGGCTGTATAGCAGCTGTTTGAGCTCGCTGATGGACACTCCTCCTGCAGGGGTCGTACGTCGTGGGGAATGGCCGTCCTACTCCCCTGCAGAGGACCACACACACGGAACCCAAAAAACACTCCATTGGTCTTCGGAAAATGGTCGATCTTCCGTGGGTTCATTCTTAGGGGTCCATGGTATCGTCTTCACCACTCCTCATCTTCACCCGGTCCTCCATATCCACCAACATGTTAGTCTGCCGGGGGGAGTGCTTGAAATCGCCCAATTGGAGCTGTGCGATCTGCGCCTCGGCGCAGGTCGCGCGCCGCCGCGCAGCTGCTGAATGACGAGGGCTCGCGTTTGGCGGCGCACGTGTCATCGGCCCGGTGGGTGGAAAGCCCAGCAGATCAGAAGATGCCACGAGTGACATCATAAAATAAGAATTAAATGATGGAAACAAGTAAGTATAAAAGTACGTGAATACATATTTCTTCTTCAGATCATGACATAGTTCAATTACTGTTGATTGGCATATGCTGCTAGGATACTTTTGGAATCTCCTTGACATCCTGATTCACTGATCTATATCAATAAAGTCCATTGTGTTGATTGCAGCCTCGCAGTCGGCCACCTCCGCAAACCACCAGAATCACGGATCCCAGGCCAAAGAGAGCAGCCTCACAACGTTGGCTGGGGCGGCCTTTGCCTCCTTATTGCAACACTTGCAGCTCGATATCAGAACCCACTCGAGCATGCTTGAAGTGGAGCGTTCAGGGCTTCAACCAACGGCTAAACAGATGTTTGGAACGCAGTGGGGCGCCTAGCCAAAGCTTTTGAGTCTGAATTCTGCAAGATGCCTTGGAAGTGAGGCAAGAAAGGCATAGAATCATAGACAGGCAAGACTTTGAGGCTGATAACCGCGGATTGTTATGCTATTTCTCTTGCTCTCTGGAAAGGGACCATGCATGGCTGTTCGAGCAACTGAGCCCCAGGCAGTCTCAGCCCTTTGTGGAGCTTGAAGGACAAGAAGTGGTCGGAGGCTCAGCTTGGCGTCTAGATGTGTGGTGGCTCGGGCACCCCGGCCCCACCGTAGATGTGGGAAGTTACATGAGGTTACAAGTGTTGCTTGGGCCCATGCCATCCAAACCTTGTCACAGACATGACAAGAACTTGGGAGTGGGTGACCCCACGGATGTCAATGTGGTCGAAGCATGTTTGTTAGAAGCCGCTAGAACACCAGCACCCCTGGTAGAGGAACATCATGGATGCCGACAGGCCAGACACGTTGACCAACCAATTCTCCCAGTCGTTGATATAAAAGAACATCGTTTAAATATTGTATAGTTATTGTAGGCCATTGTGTTTTCTCCTTCTGCCCTGTAACAGCAACAAGCAGATATGGACCCGTGCTTCCTCCTTTCCCACCTGCAACTTGCGCAGGGTCGGGGCGGTCGTTTTCTGAAAAAGAAGGAGATTGGATACCACTGTGTTACACCAACTGGCAACCCAAATCAACCTGATCAGGTCTCCAAAATCTGGGTCAAGGCCTGGAGCCCCCGTGCCGACCCCTCTTCCCACTCGTCGCTTAGGTGGACCGCGCCTCAGAGCTCCTCATGGGCTTCGGCTGCGCGGCGCCTCCCGCCGTCTCCAGGGCGCCACTCGGATTGAACCGGCAGCGGTTGCCTACTTTGCATCCTGGAGCATTTAAACAATATATACAAGAAGGTGTTTTTCTCTGCCAGAGGGTGCCACTTAAGCTGCTTTTGCTGGCCTTATCTGGGTGCTTGAGGTTTGCCAAAGAGCTTGGCCTGGAGAATTGCCACTTGGAGAAAATTCCAGGTGAAGAAGTATTGGCTCATGTCATGGAGAGGGCGATGGAGATAGAAAGTATTGGCATACAGTGGCGTGGTAGATACCGACAGCCAACTTTTAACTGCTGATTTGAAATGCTCTCGTTCTCCGTAAAGATGCTCGAAGAGCAAACCAAATCAAGATACCATATCTCTGTGATGGTGTTAGACTGAGTTTTCTCGTACCTACTCGGGCCAGCGCAGTGCTCCCGTTTTGCCAGTCAGCAGACACAGGAGCTTCCACATAGTCGGCTGGTGAATGGTTGGCTTGGCAGCTGAGTTCTACCTGACCTCTCTCTCTCTCTCTCGTTGGAACGGTCTCGTCCAGCCACCCAGGCGAAAACCTCATCTTGGTGGAGCAGAGAGACGACAAAGCGCGGCTCATTCGCCCTGCCGAGACCAAAAGAAGGGCAGGCTGCAGGTCCTTACAGTGAGGGTCAGGGTGGGAGTTTTAGGGCAACGAGGAGTTTGATGAGAGCTAGCTAAGGTCACTGCCTGTGAATTAACCCAGGTAAATTGAAATTCAATCCTACCAAGCCCTGGTGTATGTCAGACATCGACATTTACTGATACTGTCCTTGGCACGTCGCCAGAACCTCATCCTTCAAGCCTCGGGGGCCCGTATAGCGATACAGGAGACTCAGGAGACCTCTCTTCAGTCATTGAGACCCGAGCCAGGAGGCCCGTCCCGAGCTTGGCAGTCTAGACAGCCAAGCTCAGGTTTGCTCCCTCCACCATGCTCTTATCACCTCCAGAGGTATGCCCAGAATCTCCACCCCTACCCCGGCCCACGCTGTGATTCACCTAGGTGATGTTCGCCACCGGGAGGAAGCCAAGCAGCCAGGAGAGTCGGAGATATCAAAGCCCCATAAACAGAAAAAAGATCCAAGATGATTCTGTGGCCTCACCTCCAACTCAACTCAGCCACCAAGCAAATCCACACAGTTGCAAGAGAATGTGTTCCATTGGGACGGTCTAGGCTAATTAAGATCCAATCAGATCTAATCTATAGGATTATATATATAATTCTACAGGTGTAAGTAGAGATGTATAGAGTATTTACGTTTAAGAAGGGCCCAATTTAGATGTTCTATGATGTTCTTCCCTTTTGAAAGCCCTCTCTTCAATGAAGAGGGACCCTCCGGAAGGCATGCCTCAGCAGGACCTTGGTTTGGAGGAGGTCGGCGTCAAGACTGATCCGAAGAGCGGCAAGGCGGACGGTGTGCGGCGCGTGGTTCGACGTATAAGCTGTGCGTCGTTGGTTGCGGTCTAGCAAGGCGTTTTTTGTTTTCATATCTTTTCATGGGTTGTTCGACGGATGACAGTACCTAAGGATTTCAGGGGCGTCCTTTCTGGAGCCCTACGACAAGTAGTGTGGAGTTGTTTGGTGAACCCCTTGCTAAGCAGCTGGTCGGTTCGATTCACATTCACATTTACGTTCTCTATATGGGCCTCCATCTAAAGGACATCTTAGGGTCTGTGCCATATACTCTGAAACCACTGTAAGATCTCAGAGCTTGTGGGGTGTTATGTTTTGGATGCCCGACTTGGCATGAGCTTCGTGTTACAAGATGCCTCACGGTGCTGAAAAGCTGCTCTTGATGCCTCATTTACTGAAACAAGATCGAGCAAGCCACGACTAAGATCCAGAGAGAGGGAGAGAGCATACTGACGATGTGAAGAAATAGGGTCCATGTGTCTTGTACGCTTCGCAAGCAGCTGTAACTGCTTGGTGGATGAGGCTCGAGCCATTTGGACACTTTCTGGAAAGGCACATGAGACAGCGGCAGAATCTACGTGATGCGAGTTTTTGATTTCGCTTACAATCTCTTATGTATATATATATACACGTATCATTGAATGCCATCGCTCCATCGTTCTGCCAAACGGTTCACCCAGGTTCGAATTCGGACATCAACCTGGCTAAATTCCACCACACATCGAAGTCAGCAAACTGACGTACAAAAACTGCTGCAAGGACCGATATAAATGATATACAGATATGATTTGACGCACAAATATGCACAAACATAGGTATTCAGATTCTGACTCCCTTTGCTTACCACAAAAGGCCGCAGAAATTCATGGGCGGATCTGTATCTCGTTCGGCGAGTTGTGCGGCGAGTTCTGCGGCGGTGGCAGAGCTGCAAACTGGAGACTTGGCTGAAGATGGTGTCCGTGGCACGCATGGAGCTTATTCATTACCCCCCTGAAGACGAACATGGACGGGCTTGTGGAGGAACACAATCTTACTGCCAGGGCCCATAGTCAGGGTCCATGGTAGGTAGTTTTTGGGAGGTAATCAGGAAGCACCTCTTACTGTAAAGGTTTCAGGTTTGTGCTTAGGTTTGCTATGACGTGCTTAGAGTTTTTAAGGATTGACCCCTTGTGTTGTGCGGTTATGTGTCCTACTGAACCATCTCAATGCCCCGGCCGCCCGGCCCCCAAAGTGATAAAGCCATCACACTTTATGGATTGCAACAGCTCAGCTTGCCCATTGAATGGTCCCAGGGATTTCCTATCGAAGCAGAGTGACAGATCCAGTTCACCTTTGGGTTGACCGTGCCGCAGCGCCACTTCCCTGGTTTACCTGGTTTACCTGGAGGAGAACCCAAGGGACCTTTCAGGAACGCATTTTTCTCGATCCTTTTTTGTTTTGGTATGTTTTGGCTACAGATTTCATCCTTTGGGTTTGGTTGACCGCATTTGACCGCACAGGTGATGTGGTGCTTTGCCGCTACCGGCTTTGCTATGCGCCCTTCACCATCTTCGTGCGGGGCATGCTTTGTTGGCCTGTGAACCACATAGGCTCCCAACGAATCCCAAGCGATGCCAAGCGGCCAAGCGGTGCATTTTCAGAGGGAGATCCCCTGGCCCCATTTTCAAGCGTTTGGAGACCCCCTGGCCCAATGAGTTTTGCTGTGTTCCTTCTTCCTTGGGGGTGTGTAGAACCAATTTAGTGACTTTAATGCACGCCATTGCGCACCCATAATCACCCATATGTCTATGGTTCTCTTGAGACTGTGTGACCATTAGGAAAGCTCATTCAAGGTGCGTTAAGGTTGCTCGGTTCATTGCTCATCCTGCGGCTTTTCTGGCATTTTTTCACATATGTTGTTTTCCATGTTCCGTGGCTCTGAGACGCCTGATTCCATTTCGTTCCGGCAACGTTTGTTTCCTGGCCATGGGAGTGGGTGTTTGGACCAGGGGACGAGTTATGAAGACAAGAACTCAAGCTCAAGAGGAACATGATTCATGATGGAACATGTCATCCTGGATTAGCGTCGTTGACATCCAGTCCGGACTCAGCCCGACCCTTTTTCGGTGACATCCCCATAGCTTTGCCGTTCTTGGTTGCCCGTTGGGCCATCCGATCCCCGCGATGCCGGCGGATTGGTGCAGGTTTGGCAATCCGGGCCTCAGACTTTGAGGAGGGCTCCCAGTTGCGACACGCCCATCCTGAGATGCAACATGGGAAGCTTGGCCAGTTCTCGGTCCGCCTGGGGTCCACGTTCTCCCAGACAAGGATGAAAGCTTTTGACGAAAGGAAACACCATGAAAAAACAGGTTTTTGGTCCTTGGCACTTGGAGATAGCCTTCCAAAGGTCTCATATGAGAGGATCTTCAAGTGAGTGTTGCTTTTCATTGATCCCTCCAGGGTTTTTCCTCCTAAACAGCAGCTTTTCTTTTCTTCATCAGGCTTCTTGGCTGGTTTCTCCCATGTGTTTCTTTGTCTCGCTTCTCCTGTCTCTACTTCGCCTTGGGCCTCCTGTCGAAACAACAGAGGAAGACCTACATGTTCCACGCGCTGGTGAGCGGCATGAAAGTCTGGGACTTGGAGCGTGACTTGATTTATTTGATTTATTTGAGCCCGGACAAGTGAGGGGCTGCGCATAGCGGCCCAGTCTAGAGTCTAGCTGGATGGGTTTTTGTGTTGTCAAACTCCTTCAGCAAGCGAGAAGGGTTTGGCGACGTTTCCTCTTCCAAATCAGGACTTATATTGCGTGCATGGACTCCTCTTTTGGCCAAGCTTTGCCTTGGATGCACGGGGTGACAGCATTTGGTTCACAAAGTGAGTATGTAATTTGTGTGGAACCCAGGCAGCGATTGTGATTGTCAATAGATAACCTGAAGGCTGAAGGCTGTATATACCAAAAGCAAAGACCGCCCCATAAGACCTTTCCGCTTGGTTGATGCTTGACATTGCTTGACACGGAACATGGTTGAACTGACCCGGGCACCTCTCCTTCAACATGGCAAACATCCTAAGTGCTGGCTGCATAAAGCTATTGGCATTTCACAACAACTAACGACGATGTTGGAGGGGAGGAAACGAGACAATCGCCTTTCAGCTCATGTTCCCAAATCATACCGAGCATGCAGAGAGGTTGGTGCAAGTTGCAAGTAAATCCCCTATCAACGTAATCGGTATGCTGGACATGTTTACTTGCAGATGTGTTTTTGTCTTAAGCCATCTTAAACCTAATTATTTGCATGTCTTACTTCTACTTGTTGCTCCTTGGAGCTTCTGAGATGTCATTTGCGTCGCCGAGGTTACCTACACGATCTCAGGAAGGACTCGGGCGACATCTTTGTACGGCAGCTGCAATGGACTGAACGTGGACAAGAGCAAAGGAAGGCCTTCCATGAAGCATCTTTGCTTTCATGGACTGGACGTTGGCGTTTTTTTCTCCCGGGGTTTCCGATGAACATGGATGGCGTCTGACTTGAACCACTGGAGTTCTCCCTGCGTTCACGTGGCGCTGAGAAATGGGGATGGAATGCACATGAATGAGCCGCATAAATTCCTCATTTTGAGCTTTGGAGTTGAGAAATGCCTCTCAGAGGCAGATTTCTCAGCATCAGGTTTATTTGACCCGATTTGTTGAGGTAGTGGACAGTGCCTTTGAGGAGTTCAAGGGCCGGCCATTCGAAAATGACCAGGCGTGGGGGCGAGCAGGGACCTGAAGGAATCAAATGTTCCATCAATCAGCAGTTCACTAAGGTTTGGGTGGTCATTCTTGGGAGTGTACCTGTAGCTTCACCTGACCAAACCTCGGTGGTGAGTGCACATACTCATCATGTACAGACCCATCCACCCATCCACCCTCCACCCTTCAGGGCCCCATGTCGCTCCTTGGATATGCCCACACACCACACACCATCTGTCTATAGCTACAGCTGCTCACACGCACCTGCTGCCAAAGCAGGTCACCTTCATGGGTTCCTACTGCGATCAGCTGGAGCCCACCTGCTGCGCGAACCCGACGGATCTCTCAAGCCTTTTCTGCTCGGAGCTGGTCGCCGAAGTCTTCCAACGCGGCCAGCTGCTGGCGAAGAGCCGAGCGGCTGCAGAGTTCACACCCGTGGCAACTGGGCGGTACAGCGGGTCCACGCGGGTGAAAAAGACGGCTAAACGGCGGGGTTTAAGCGCGAAGCAGCCTCTTTTGTATGATGGCCATGTCGGCATTTACATGATTTCTGGGCGGTCTAGATATTGGCAAATGGTGGTCTAGATATGTGCAGGTGCGGCATTCGGAATGCTGTAGTTCGCCAAAGTTGACATTCTGATTTTGCCTAACCTGCATGGTTTTGTTGTGCTGAGAAAATGGTCGTCGGCAAGTGCCGAGAAATACACCTTTGCAATTTGCGAGGATGGGAGGGGTCGTTCTTTTTTTCATGGACAGTTGGCCTTCATTGTAGCTTGTTTGCTTTTGAACTTGGCCGGTGCTCGAAAGGGAGAAACATCAGCACCCTGTCGGACAGAAAATGCCTACACTGTCGTGGGGGTGAGCCCAAATTAAGGTGAAGGTGTTCAACAAAATAGGCCGAAACACAACATAATGCTCAGTGTAAGACTGCGTGGCTGGCCAGATGTAGAGTAAATGAATGTCAATCAGCCATGCAATCATGGACCTTCGTTCTGTCACCCCACCATACTTCAATTCAAGTGAAGTGCACTCATATCATATCTCACATCTTTCCAGGACTTCTTTGTTCTATTCTGCAAGGATTTGCCAGGTTTGTTTCTCCGTTTGTTTCATGGACTTGGCCACATACACCTAGGACTATTTGAAGTCCGATGGGCAGAGTGTGGAACAAGCACAGCTGGAGACGTCTTTGGTGACTTTGGGGCCTCTCCGATGTCTGCAGTAGACACGTGGCGAAGAACGCTACGGTACCAGCCGAAGAACGGCACCGCTGAGGTGAGAACAAAAGGCTCGATGTGATGGAGAGCCACAAGTCACAGGTATTGGATGAGCATCGCCGGTATAGATGGGTATAGGTTCAGAGTAGACTGCACGAATCACATGAGTACCGAATACCCATAGGTGCTCAGCATTCGGATCCAAAACTGACTCGGTCGATCTGTTTTGTGGCATGTCTTTTGGAGGCTACATGCAACAGCATTGCGAGATTTACCTCGGACTTGCTCAGTGAATGATCCTTTTACTAATTGATTGTCTAACTGGGCGATTCTTCAAGAGAAACCAAGCTGGGAAATCGAACATGAACCCAGGCATGACAGACTGGCACTGGATTATACAAGCAAGTTGACCATTATCTTGCAGAGTTATGATGAGTCTCAATGTGTTCAGGCACTTTCTGTGTCATGCTCCAATTGCAGTGATTTGCATGTACTTATGAATGTTGTTTTTGTATGTTTTTCTTGATCATCCATCATCGATTGACACATGGTCGACCTGCACCATCGTGCGTGCACTGACTCAGCCAACCATACGTAGCCACACTGCCCTCGGTCTCGCTGACGACTTGCAGATTATCGTTGATGAATTCAGCCGGACCAATGTGGAGAGCATCTTTGCGATCGGCGCGGCTGACCTGCAATTAAGGACGACGGGACCGTTGTTCTCGCAGTTGGTCAGGGCAGATTCGGGTCACGTGGAGTAGGTGCTGACGCAATATCTTGCTGGAGAACCTTCATAGCCCAATGATGCAGATGAGACCGAACACCGGGATGAGACCAAACATATGTGTTTCATCTAGCGGCACTTGCTTCGGGGATTCCTTGATGATCGTTGGGGTTGAGGATGATCGTTGGGTTTTTTGGTCTCGCTAGATCATGGTCGTGCAATCAGTCTTCAGACATCAAAGGACCAGAGCTTGCGCTACGGGGAACATGTGGAACGACCTTTAAAGCTCAATGCGAGAGCGGTTCTCTTGCGCCTCGACCTGCTCCGGAAACCAACGTGGTGAAAGTCCCACTCTTCTTCGATCTCCGGATCTTTGGAACGGACTCCATGTTCTTACATCTTCTTACCACAGTAACTGGACACCAAAGTCCGGTTTCGGACCTGTGGCTGCTTTTTGCCCACCTCCGCGGCGAGACGCGCTTCAGATGCGCTGAGGATGTCACCGACCGGATCCAGCTGACACCTGTGGCCCTCATGGAGGGGATGGCCATGGCAAAGACCATGTTCACCGAGGTGGAAAACTGGGAGGGCCGAAAACTGGGAGGACCCAGACCATGGCAAACACATGGACCTGTGGGGACCCATCACCAAACTCAAACAGCAAGCAGTCAGTCAGTCACACTCACGTGGGTGAGCAGTCACCAAGCTGAAAGCAAACAGACTGGAATCTGTAGAAACTTGTTTCTCTCTGCGCATTCGGCCTTTGAGCCTCCAGGAAAACTGGTTTTCGGGTCGGTGAAGTCTGGGCCTACGGGTCGGGGACCGTTGGGCATGGGATTGTAGTCTCTCTTCTTTTGGATAAACTTGTTTTTTTCGCTTCCAGGAGTGTAATTACAATGGGCATCCCAAACCTATTGCAATGATACGATGTTCGTGCTTGTTTTGAAGCAAGCTGCGTGTGCCAGGAGCCTGGAAAGCCAGATTACGAGAACGTGCCCAGTGCCTCGCCTCAGTGCCGGCAACATTTTCCGGTCCAGCGCAACGAAGGGATGGCGAAGCCGTGCAGTGAAATCATAGACCTCCCAGAATTGTTGAAAGCTCTCAATGCTTGTCGCGTAGCCTTCCAGCGAGCCATCCATTTCCATGAATTGGATAGATTGTAATTCCAGAATTGGGAGACCAACTCATTTGAGCAAGCACACTTGGAAAGTCCGCACCATACAACAGGGAAAACCCTTTGGTCAGTCAAGACAGCGCAATGCTGGTTATAGTGAAGAATGAAGGCGGCCAATCCAAGTATCGGCCACTTGACCCATGAGACCTTGCAGGTCGCCATCACCTCAAGTCCCCACACAAGCCATGGGCCGTTGGAACCCCACACCCTAAGACCCATCCATGGCTTTTTTCCCTTTCGCCCTCGCCCTGCCAGGTGCGATCTTCAGCCAGCCGCCCTGTGGCACGTGCGGCCTCACCGAGGCCGAGGGAGCTGGCGAGGGATGTTGAGTTCATAGTCAGCGGATTAGACAGCTTATCCACCAAAGGGGCCAATATGGGCCAATCATCCTCCGGCTAGAGCCTCGAGCTACATCATTGCTTGCTGCTAGCTACGGCTATTTCGATGTTTGGAACCCGGGGGAGATTGTTCCATATTGTTCTCACATTCATATGATCCGCATGCGTTTGGTCACCAGCTGCTTGGCAGGAGGCGGCGGCAAAGAAGTATGGCAGCGTGGATGTGTATGTCACGAAGTACGGTGGCTCAGTGCAGAGGCTGAGCAAGAGTCCCAAGACTCGTGCATGCTGTGGTGATATGATCACTTTGGGGTTCATTCAGTGGTTGGCTGCGATGATTGGCCGGTTGTGACAATTGTGCGTTCATCCTGCTTGGCACAAGTTTGCCATTGTGGTCGAACTTCTCGAGCCTAGCTGAGGTTCAAGCCCATGAAGCACACCATGCCGACTGGCCGTGGGGAAGAGGAGACAGTAGGGAAGGCTTGCGTCCAGATTTGGTCACCTTAAAGTGGAGGATGAATCCAAGAGAGGGAGAGTCAGAAGGCCTGCCAAGATGGTTTTTTTGAGCGAGCATGATTTGGGGGCAAGGTCGGGAGTTGGGTGGGGGTCGCCGATCGCCCTCCCCTGCACGGAAAAACGCTGAAAGTTCCCTGACCTGTGCGTGTATGAGTTTTGAGTAAGGATGTCTTTGCCCCTGAGTTTGAGGCACGGCATATTGCCATATGCTTTGGCTGAACCATGGCCATTGTGTCAGTTCACTAAGAGGCAACAACAGAGGAATAGGAATAAGTTATTATTATGTTCGTTCCTGGGTGTTTTTTCAACGAGTTTGCATTTGATGCCTTTGGTGAAGAAAAGGTTTGTGGATCCAGAGCAGCCAGGCTCAGTTCAGGCAGGCGGTTTCTGACCAAAACGTCCAAAAGGGGCATGGGGCAACATCGACTCGAAAGACTCGAAGACTGAAATGACTTGTGCAAGGGAAGAGCTTGTCGTTAATTGTCCCAGCAATGTGGCAGAGCTGGTCAAACCGGTCGGTTCATTGTTCACCCAGTCTGGTAGACGTGCCCGGTCTGTGGATCGGTGGCGCCACGGCATCGGGAGTTGCTTGGTCGAGGCCCAGCGGGTGAGAAGCTAGGCTAGCGGCTAGCAGCTAGGTCTTGACATAGAATGCGAAGTTTGGGTCCATGAGCCAAAGGAGGAACAGGGAACAGGTTGACGGGTTGTACATGAACACCTGCGCCGAACGGCACCAACAGATCGAATATGCAGATGTCCCAGAATAGGGTTGTTCAAACCATTCTGTTTCCAACTGAAGGAAACCTTCAGATTGGATTTGTTTCAGTCCCTTTGAGCGACCTTAGAGCTGTTGAAGCCTGTCCTTTTTCTCTTCAAGGCTTCCTTGGTTTCACCAAAGAAAGGCACGTTGTCCCACACCAAAAAAGGTTCAATCAAAAAAGAGCTTGAACCTTCAACCCTCGCATCCCACAAGAGCTTCATGTCCTACATCCTCACGGCCGATGGCCCCAAGCTCCCCTGGGAGCTTGATGAAGCCACGCCTGACGTGTCCACGCCAGAGCCCAGTGCAGGCGGGTGGGATGAATTCCGCCTGCATCTGCCTGGGATTGATCTCCCGTTGTTTACAAATGGATCGATTTCAAGCGCATGGGTGATATGAGTCATTTTTGGGGGGTCGGGTAGCACCTTCCTAGAGCTGCCCTTTTTGGACTTCTTTGCCCAGGTTGGGTTTGCCGCGCGTGTTTGCCTGCCGCGCGTTTCACAGACCGGGTGGGTGTTTCTGGAGTCAAGCCAACGGCCTCCTGCCGAGCACCAACCTCCATCAACCTCCCAGTCCCTGCTTCAGGGCGGAGTGGAGCTCCCGTCAGCAAGCTGCCCGGAGTGGGTGGCTATGCAGAGCAGCACCCGGTGAAGCGGGACGAGCCCACAGGCACCGGAGGCAGGTTAAGAGCCCGTGGTGTTGCCTTGGATCGTGACTGGTGATTCAAAGTAAGATGATTAACATGGCCCACACGTCCGATCGAAGGGACGCCAATCTGCTTGATTCATGGTCAAGCCACGTCAAGCCAATTTTCTTTCAGCAAGAAGAACGCCCAAGTCGTGCCTCAGCCGAGCTGCACGCGTGTGGTTTCGCCAGACACACCAACTGGCAAGCTTGTGTGTTGAGTTGCCCAAAAACATCTCACTTGAACACGTGGCACTTGTGGGCCGCATTCACTGCCCACAGCCGTTGTCCACTAAGGGCATACAAAAAGCTACACACAGTCTGAGTTATCCTTTATATCTACTGTATCTCACCTCGGCGGCCTTCGGCCCCTTGGTATCAACCCGCCGGTAAGACCATGCGCCCATCCCACCGGTGCCAGGCCGCGTCGATCAGCTGGACCTGCTGCGGCGGGCGGAAGAGGGCTCGGCCCTGGAGCTGAAGGCGCTGCTGCAGCGAGGCGGCACCCCGTGCAGGATCCGTCGAACGACCCCGCGGGAGGAGGGTGGAGACTGACGAGGGGATCCAGGAGCACGCGTAGTGGAGCAGATCCGAGGTGATGGAGGTGTAGGAGTTAAGGTCACAATGACACATCCATACGCATCCCCTCTCCTTCTTCAATCAGGTTCTGCCTGTCCTGTGGTAGAAACACCTGCAGGAAACTAATTGAACCTTGTAGGATGGCAGACCAGGAAGTGTTCGAACTAGTTTCTTTGCGAGTAGATCGCTTTCGGTTGGTCTCAAGGTTTAGGTGCATGGTTATATATGGTTTTGAAAACACGGGTGCCGGAAGTTGCGCTTCTTAACTTCTAAAACAGGACTAAACCCTTTCCCCTTGTCCCTCCTACGTGCAACATGTCGACGCCGCGGTCAGAGTTCCACGCCTGAAAGCCTTATATAGATTTAACCGGGTGTGGAAATCTGACCGTGCTGTACCTGGCAAAATGGACGTGTCAATCCCATCCGCTGTAGACCGCCAAGTGTCATGTTGGAACAGAGTAAGAAGCGTAAACTTTAGGGTTCTCGGAGTACCTTTGTGTGCTTGGGTCCTGTGCACTGCAAGCTGCAAACAGACTTGACACATGCTTTTGCGCCCTCGACAGGCGTCGAGGTGAATGTGTACGCGAGTGAGTTCCGGCTCTACCCAGGCGTTGGGACATCCAAGACCATTCTAAGATTCTAAGAGCGAGACACATTCTTTTCATACGAACTGCAGGATGGGACCAGGTGCAGCTGGAGACATTTAATGGAGATAATTGTTGAAATCCGTGGATGATGAGTCACTTAGCAACCTTTTCAACCCAACTCTTGGCCCCACTTGCAGAGCCAAGAATTTTGGTAGAAGCGTGTTGGTGGAAGAATGTGGGATGTACCGTGTTTCTTCTTTGAAACCAGTTCAGTGTTAAAATATGAGCGGCCCAATAGGCTTTATTTGTCTCCCCTCGATCAGAATGGAGCATGACACACTGAAAAAGACATGTCATGTTCATGTTGAACTGTCCTGGCTGTGCTTTTCTGGCCAAGGCATTCAAACACTACGACCAGACATCTAGTGCAGGCTTGTGCCAGCAAATTTTACCTTAGGCAGCAAATTAACTAACACGCATTTCATTTCATGTCGGCCAATCAAACATGCAAGATAATTGCAACATATGTTTAACGCGCATCTCCAATTGAACCCCAAATAGACCAGAACCTAATTACATCCAATGTCTTTCTTGAGTGCTTTAACTACTGTTTGCGAAACCCTACTTTGAGACACACCCGTTGGCTACGGACTATTTACTTGAGAGCCATGAGGTTTGAATCTATCTTATATCATCTCCAATTCTTGAAAGAGCAGGTTGCCCAATGGACCTGTGTCAGACCATGTCAGACCTATATTGTGTTGTATATGATGGTATATGTTTACTGTAAATCATGTCAACCAATCTCTTATGTGTTGCACAACCTGGAGAATACATGTTGCATACACGAATGATGTGCATGGCATTTTCCTTCCAACACCCAAAAAGTGGTTCCTTCCTCGGTCTCGGCCATCGATCCCGGCGCTGTGACGGTGGACCGTCAAGGAATCCTCCGGGTCAGACCCGGCTCCGGACCGTTCGTCGGGGACGGGGTCCGGAGGCTCCTCCCGGATGTTCTGCACTGATTGGACTCCCTTGACTGCGGCGGTCTTTGCTGGGCACGACGAGGTGGTTCAGGCTGGGTGGGTGTAGCTGGGGATGGAGACTGAGTGGTGTGTAGACTCGAAACCTGACTTTTGGGTATGCTGCTATGCCTTTCTAGAGAGAACCTCCAGGCGTATGATGGTGGTGAAAGTCAGGCAAATTCACATCCCTGGGGCTCCACGGCGAACCCACTGAAATTGGCTAAGATCTGGTAGACCTGGTAGGCCTTTCATATCAATACATCACCTACCACCGCTCGAACTTTCTGTTGGACTGGGGTGTGGGCTGTGGGCAGCGTCCAGGTCCTTTTGGAGGCCCGGGCCAATGTCAACGAGGTGTGTTGCTGCTGTACCTCCAGTGGGCCCTACAGCTACTGGTCGGCGCTGGACATTGCCAGAGCTGGGGCCACTTCAATGCAGCTGGGGTAGCCCCCCAAAGTTCTCCAGAGATCTCAATGTCAAGTGTAGGGGATTACCCATTGAATCAGATACAATCAGTGGAGAACAGGTTGGCTTGAGAATCACTGTGACATGTCCCTTTCTAGATGTTTGCCTTTCCTTCCTGACCCAAGTTAGTTGCAATACTTATCTATACTGTACTTGGCTGAGGCTATAGTTCTTTTTGCTTGCCTTACTTATTGCCTCCCGATAATATGTTTAGCGTGTATGTGTTCATGTTCAGTACCGCGGGTAGTGTTCGTTGCTTTAGGTTTTCTGGGAAGAGGTACTTCAGTACTTCATTCTGTCAGGTGGTTCTTGAGCATTAAAGCTTCAACATGTTTGGAGGTCTAGTTTATATGTATATGTGTTTTTTTACAATTTTTTGGTGTGTACACCGTCAACAGCCAGGGGTAGAGTCTAACACTGCTCAATGAAACTGCAGGGCGGTGAATCTTTGAAGAACCGAGTGGCCCGTGATGGCGGCGAAAGCCACGTGGGTGCAGCTCGCTGCGCACGTGAGGAAACGCTTCCTTCCGAAAGGGATCCGCAGAAGCACAAGCAGCCCAGGCTGGACGACCGCTGGAGCGGGCGGCGGGAGAGATGTAGCAAAAGGACCACTAATTGATGACCCAAGAAGTTCAAAAGGGTGGTCATCAGACCTTCAGTTGCCCCACCGGCCATACTCTTCAAGAAAAGACATCTAATTTTTGCTCACCGGTGTAAGCTCGATGCCATTCACCAGCAAACTATCAGGTAAAGCACCTGCTGCCGCAAGTCTTGCTTCTTGTACACCTATCATATCGGATCTATCGTTTTTGTTTGTAGATGACTTCATGCCATCCCCATCCGTAGCCCAAAAGGCTTATTCTTTTTCTCTTTGAAGGGGTTTCCTTGGACAGAACTGAAGAATGAACTTCCTTGGACCAGACTTGGTGAGGCATCCCGGCATCGAGAAAGTGCTGCTGAGCGCTGGGGCCAAAGTGGGGTCCAAGCTACCCGAGCCGCCGCAGATGAATACCTACGGCCTCTCAGCTCTTGTTGAGCGATTTTTCCTGTGAAATGCTGTGGAACCCATAGCAGGGCCCTGTTGGTCGGCCTTGAAGACACATGGCTTCAACATTTGTGCAGAGCGGATCGGAGGACGGATCAGAGGACGTTGGATAAACGGTAAATTTTACCCGGTAAATAGCCCTAGCAGGACATCACCAGATGGTTTTCACATGTTTTTACTATCCTATAATCTTAAGTTCTATTATGATGTTCTATTATTTTTGTGGGGTCGTGTGCTTGTATGTAGTTAGTTGTTCCGCTATTACTCGACGATTCGATGATGATCATATATAATATATAATATTACTTGATATCATGTTTCACTTGATGAAACTCCGGGCTCTTTAATTCTTAGTTGGAAGCTGCCTGAAGCCATTTCGACCGTCGACCCGCTAATGTAAGACCAGTACATTATCTTTAGCAAGCCTTTGCTGCTTCGAACGGATGCTTCGCGTATCTTCGCGGTGTCTATGAGGCAACCTGCCTGAAGGCAATCAGCGGCGGAACCCCTGCTTAGACGAGCTCCTTGGCAAACTTGGTGATTTTTTGAGCCAGCACAACCTGCGGAGATGGGACTACTTGACATATTTTTGTCCCTGAAGTAGTACTTGCGGGATTTTTTTACGGACTATCATCAATCATCATGCAGTAGATCCGTCGAGAGGGAACCATAGATAACCCACCACCGTTTTTCTCCAATCTCACCCACATCATAACACCGCTTTTCTCCGTAATTTCTACCAGGACCCGGACTACCCTGCACTACACCCTGGAAATGGACCAGACTGGAAGACGATGTTCCTCTACAAACCGGGCCATGTGGACCGGGGTGGTCGGTCCGGAACCAACGGCCGACTGGCCGACAAACGGATGAAGTGGAGGGCATAAGACACATGAAGATCGAACTGAAGTGACATGGTTTTGCTTCGTCAAACGGTAACAGGGTTCGGGGACATGTTGGGAAGTAATGTTTGGGCGCTTTGGGGGGGAGAGCCTCAAGCAGGCAGCCTTTACGTTGTTTGCGATTGGCTTGCCCTTGCAGGCATGGCTTCCCCGTGCGCCCGAAGCACCTGTACAGCGAGGAGGAGGAGTTGCAGCGCATGAGCGCGCTGGGTGCGCCCAAGTTCAGCCGGCACCCAGGCGCGGTCGAACTATTCGGGTCATGACGTATGCCACCAGGAGCCTCGCCGGGTCGTCACCCCCACCACGCCTCAGTGCAGTGCAAGTCTGTGTTTTCGATGGTGACGCCTGGCCTGTTGATAAATGTTGATCCGGAAGCTCCGCCATTTTGGCCACCAACGCGATCCAACGACTTCAATGGAGGAACATGGAACCAAATCGGTCCCTACCTTTTTGGGCCTCCTTGGTGGACTTGAGATCAACACCTTTTTCCCTTCGCAATTGCTGAGTCCCCTTCAGGGCTCTTGGTTCAAAGAGTCATGCTTCGCACCAAACCTTACCTGCCGGAGATCAAAACCATCCAAACCCGTGTTTCCTTCAGCTCCGCCGGGGGGTTTCTCAGGCGGTGGAGGCGGCTGCCCCATGACAAGCATGGGAATGATGGCCGTGAGCCAGACGGAGGGAGGCCCACGAATCTACAGCGGTGTAGTTTCCACGAGTCAGACCAAAGCCGACGCATGAGAGCAGAAAAGTGGAGACAGAGTGGTCAGTCGAGGGATATTCTGCTTGGGAAGACTAGCCTCAGCCGAGGACAACCACACGCACGCAGGGGTCAATTCAAGACAAAGCAAGTCTCTAACTCTGACGGAGGACAACTTTCTGGTAATAGAATATAATTTGTAATATATAACTTTCCATGACTCCATATGGGATTGATAGTCCATACTTTTTTCCCAGAGGTCAAGGACAATTAATTATTTATAAATTTTCTTGTACCGGACCCAGTCACAGGATTCCAAAAAAAACAAATGTTGGTGCAGGATGTTGGTGCAAGATGTTGGTGCAGGACAAAATAAGACGCGTTGAAAAAAACATCCTAGGGACTTTTGACCCTCATGAACATGTTAATGACAGGATTTTATAACTGTTTGTTTGCTGTTTTTTGCTTTATAGAGTTAGGTCAAGGCCAGGATTTCATTTTCATTTGTTCTGCTATGTTTTGAACGAGGGCCACTGCTGTAGCTGTAGGTTCTGGGGATACATACTTCAAGAACTCCAAACGTGACAGGTTTGACCGCGCCGACAAACCTCTCAGATCCTCAAGGGCGACGGTTGACGAGCAAAAGATTCTCGCGCTTCTAGGGCGCCAGTTTCACGAAAGAACGGAGAATAGATGAAAACAGTGGCACCGTTCGCTGACAGTCGGCAAATGCAACGTTGGTCCTCGGAGGAATCGCACATGCAAACCGCATGGCAAGGGCACTTGTACGGTTGGTTCTCAACAAAGGTGACGAAACCCCACCTATCACATTCGCCCTCAAGCCCGATCAAAAAGTCAAGCAGACAAAGCACTTTGGTTTCGATTCACTAGCTTTCGACCTTGGGTTTTGCTCTTAGTTTTGCAAGCAAGCAATACAGACACATAAATCGAGGACTCGGAAGAACACAAGCATAGCTTCAAACGCGGCCAGATTCTGAGGAATCATGCCTGCACTCTACCTGTTGAGATTTCACGCGTCCCAGCCAAGAGTGGCAGCCGTAGGTGGTTGAGTGCTTCGGGAGTGGGCCTGGCATAACAACTGGTTGGCTTTTGACCTTTAGTTTTGATCTTATGGTCACAAACAAGCAATGCACGCGCATGAAGGACAAACAAACCAAAATTTACAATAGACTTAAGCATGGCCCGATTCTGAAGAATCATGTCAGCACTCTGCCCCAGCAAGGCGACTGAGAGCATACGCTGAAAAAGAACCAGAACCTTCGCTTGGCAACCCCCCTAACCAAGAATTTAATACGCCAATATGTTTGTTAGTCATTAGCTCCTGCAACCTTGGTACAGGATTCCATAAAACACGTTGGCGCGGGATTCCATAAATGCTCAAAAGCTAGCCTTTTTTTTTTGGCTGCCAACGTTGGCACATAGAAAAATTAAGGGAATGACCTCAGCTCGAAAGGATTTTATTAAATAAAGTCCTTCGTCAAAACTTTTTAGCGCACTTCGGAACCCATATGGCTCCATAGACGTTCCCTTTCGCTTGTTTGGGTCCTACTTGTACATGTGGAAGAAGGCTAACACAATTCTTCCATTTAATCGAAACCTTGGTCCTTTGGCGCTGGTTTGGTGGCTTAGTTAGCTTAGTTCCTCCAAAACTTGAATTGTTCTATTGTTCTACATGGATCTAGATCGATGTTGCCTCACCATCCTCCTAGTTGTGCAAACTCTGAGGTCCAAGTCCTGCCTGACACCTGTCGAAACAATCGACTCAACAGGGGGTCACAGGGCGGTGAACTTAACAGGGAAGCTTCCTTTGGACCCTTTGCACTGAGATTTGCCGAGCCGAACTGATATCAATGCACGACCGACCCCGCAAGGTCTATGCGAAACCCCCATCGTGGTTGATCAGCTTGCTTTAGTCGTTCGTGGTGGCCTTCCCCTCGAGTTTCACCGTGAAGCAGCCGACCAGTTAAGACTTAAGAACTGCGAACCGCCAGCTGTGAGGAGAAGATGATGATGAAGCTCATTTGCGTCAGCGAGGGCTTTGAACACGCGGGCAAGGCCTGGGGTTTCTGTGCTCGCGACTTGCTCGATTCGGCCTACCGATGGCTTGGGTGATCGATCCCCGAAGTGGAGACTGAATCAATGGGCTGGGAGAACCAAGAACTGATATGAACTGATGCTTTTTGCCAGAGACCACCCCGTGGGGTTCTAGGATGAACTAGGGTCAAGCAGCTGCACCAAGCAGGAGAACAGAATCCGGCGGAATCGAAGTGAGGTCTGGATTGAAGCATCGTCGTCCGACCGTCAAGAAGTGTGACAACGGTTCGGAGGCATGGCTGGGCATAGAGTTGGCACTTGGTTGCTTCAGCATCGATGAAACTAGAATGTGAGTCAGGGCACCTCCCCCAACCAAGCCAGATTGACATGGCCGAAACATCGGAATCGGTTCATGTTTGGTCAACCAACCTGTTTCAGGGAAGGGCCGTCGGGTGGACGTGTGCGCACGTATCGATTGGTGGCATGGGCCTTGCGGCCTTGATGCTCAATTCGTCCCCTTCTTCCCTGCAAGCCCTGCGTGTGGCTCACTTGTCATACAATGTGCATACAGCACCGCCAAAGGGTGACGCATGTTACTGCCTCATACTGCCTCTATTTCCAGCCAATCCATGCCAATCCCAGATCTGGTGTTTGTCACGGATGCCCAAACCAGTGCTGCTCGCGCGTCCACCCACCGCAATCCTCTTCGAACTTCGAAGGACGGGAAATTTCGACCCAGCCCATACCTCAATAGTTGTTTGGAGAATGGATCCTTTTCACTCGTGCTAGCCATGTAGCGCTGCTTCGTGTGTGCCTCATGCCTGCTGCGCCTGCGGCCTGCTGGGCCAATCGAAGGGCGCACTGGGCGCAGTTGAGGCAGCACATAAAGACTCAAACAACAGGAAAGAAGAGAGGCTCCACACGGCCAATCGCCTTAGAATACCCCCAGGCTCCCACTGGGCTGCGTACCTGTACGGTCTCAAAATAAGGGAGTGGTGTTTCACAATCAGAAACGACGTCTGCATGTCCTTTGCATGTTTGAAGGGGGTCAGCTTCCGGTTCCGGGCAAGGTTGGATGGTTTGGAAGACCCTTGGAGTGATGCGACAGACACACCTAGAATGGATGACCTGACCGAGGGGCCAATCAGCTTGCTGATGGCTGTGGCTATGACCCCCGTCGGACTGTGTTGGGAATGTGCCGCCTAGGAGAAAGCGAACATATGCGAAACTCAAAACCTTCAAAACCTTGAGAAGGAACATGTATGCGTTTGTCACATATCGTTAAGAAGGACATATTGTGCTAAACTCGGACATCTGCGAAACATGTGCCTTTCCTATATGGACTCCTTCGATCGCCCGAGTGCGGCGTCTTCCCTTCGCAGGCGGAGGTCCGTCGACGCGCGCGACGAGGCGACGAGTCCGGCGAGTCGGTCCTGTGCGCCCCACGCAGGCGGGGTGAGACTTACGTGGTATGCGGAGGTTCCAATGGAAGGATGTGGTGCCCAGAAAAGGAGGTGGTGCCTCCTTTGGGATTGGTGGCGTGCCCAGACAAGGAGCGACTTACGTGTCCAAGTGGGATGTGCTGCCTCCTTGGAACACTCACTAGGTTGAGGTGGGCACGAAAGACTCCAGCTACAAGGTGAGTCCAAGTGCCAGGAAAGTCCCCGGAACACATCTTCCGGCGGTGCTCGTCACTTACGAGATGTGCATGTGGGCGTCTCCTTTCCAATGAACCGAGCTGGGAGCTGGGTGCACACGTTGATGGAGGGTGCGCAGATGTAGCGTATGCATTTCCGGGGGGTTCTGATACGTACATTGGTAGGATAACTTTGCTGTATCGCTATTTTGCTTTGTGAGGAAACTAGATGAAACTAGCTAGCGCAACTAGCTCTTGCAGCCTACAAACCATCCATGGGTCTTGAGAAGCCAACCCAAGAACCTACACAAACACACCTCACCCTGGCCGCCCTATCCCAACACCCACTTAGCGGTGCCACCGCTGCGCACGGCAAACTAACCGCTGCGAGGCGGCCGCACCGTGGTCGTGGTGCGCGTGTCGCGCGGCACCACCGAGCAGATGCTGCAGCGGCATCTCAGCTGGTCCCATGAGTTGGCTCAGAGAAGTCCAGCGACATGGCCTGCAAGTGGAGGAGGTCGATTATTTTGGATCAGAAATTCGAGGATTTTCGAGGACGCATGCAGAGCCAAAGACGACCAATCTCGTCAATGACAGCGGACATTGAAGCATATATTGAAGCAATGTTTGGCTGCTGCTGGCGGGACATTTTCAGACATCCAAGTCATTCCAAGTCCCTTTCAGACATCAAACAACTACTGTGAGTGGTAGCTAAATTGGTTGGTTTGAAGGAGTCCGAAGCATATTGTCAATGCTGGGGTACATTGCCAAAGCGATGAATGCTTGTTTCATGGCTACAAGGTTGGGATGTGTAGTTCGGCCAGGTTTAGGCGATAAGCCTGGATGTTTTTGATGTTCCCAGCCTGGGTTTCCAGAGAAAGCGAAGATTATGGTGGATATCAGGGCATTTGAAGATGACCATTCAAGCCGATGGCCTAGGCAGTGGAACTGTGGATTTTGGCTGATGAGACCTTCGAAGGCGGGTTGTTTGGTAATGTTTGGTCGGAAAATGATGCGACAACCATCGACAACCTATTGAAATAGTAATACAAGATGTCAAGACTGTAAACCAACGGGATAGTTATCGGCATCGGGATCTATTGGTGCCGTTTTAGAGATTGTTCTGGCACCTGTTTCTGTTTACGGCTTAAAACTCACGGGTTATATGTCACAGCAGTTCTTGCAGGCCCTAGCCTTCGATCACGCCTGCAGAGCACCTTGGCCAATCTGGGAGCGGCAAACTCGGTGCCCAGGAGGTTAGTTGATGGGGCTCAGCGAGTGATCCCAAAATATATCCCAAGAACCAAGTCAGCCAGCATTTGGGGCGACGAGTTAGCTAGCGAGGAGAGCCGGCCTAAGGACTATAATTACTGTATATACAGGCTTTATCCGGCTGCGTGTCCGTGACAGATCAGCTGGATATGGCAGGTAGAAATTTTAAGTCGCCGAGATTGGGAGGAAGGCTGAACTATACGTAGTAGTGTGCAAAGCAGGACTTGAGGTTTCCCATTTTTGTTGTTGTTTTTTGTTTTTGGAGAACTTGGAATGACAGCGTCAGGGCCTTGTTGTAGGGAGATTCTGGCGCCAACTTGTACAAGCATCCCCGCTACTAGTAACAAGAAGCTACTAGTAGCTCCTGGCATTACAACTAGGAACAAGAAGCTACTGGTAATAAAGGGCATCGCTACTAGTGACAAGAAGCACAAACCAAGACTGATTGAGACCTGCAGAGCCATGGATATTCAGGTGCAGCGAGCTTTGGAGGACACGAGATTCCATTCTCAGTGCCTTGGGCGTGGAAGAGCAATGCCACATTCTGAGACATGCCAGACTGAGTTCAGCACTTGGCTTCCCATGAGTTCCCAATGGGTTTGGTTGCTTTCCGAAAGGCAGAAAGGTGAACCGGTCCTTTATTATGTTGAAAAGCGGGCGGGCGGGCTGGAGGTGAAGGACAGTAGCAGCAGGTGAGCAGTCGATAAATATTTGTTCGATGGTCTAATTTCCCCTCCGCCACCTACACTAACAGCTTGAAGACTGGATGCTGGCAATTTGAAGAGCCTTGTTTCTGATCTGATGCGCGAAGCCTTGATACCAACTTCATGTCCTCACGACGTACAAAACCACTTTAAACAGACCTACAGGATCGTACAGCAAGACTTGTGTTCGAAGTCTTCCAGACGTTGCTCTTATTCGATCTTCTCTATGAACTGTGCAATTCAATTGTTATTGTTAACTGTTAAAATACAGAGTTCAACTTGTTCATTAGTTGTTTCTAATAGCAAGTTTTGGTTGTGTCGCTTGTGGTCCTCGATCGCCCCAGCCCTCATGGTTGTTTTGAGGTCTTTGGCTACGACGAATCCCAGATGACCCAGGCATTCCCTGCCCTGCTGGCCATCCGCGATGCGCTCCCGGACCGGCAGGAGGCGAACCTCCCAGAGCAGTTTGGGATGAAACATGCGATGTGTTCCAGTGCTCCATGTAAATGAATTTCTGGGGGTGCGGGGTCCGGGTACCTGGGTTCACTTGAGCTCTAGCTTCACCATTCAGGGAGCCCTGCGACTGGAGGATCCTATTCTTTCGGGACCTGGACTTGACAGTATGGTAGTATGGATACAGTGAACATGGTATACATGATATATTGTGACACATACACTTAAGTAAACATTTCCCCCCCACAAAGATAACACATACTGTTTCAAAGTTGAGTAGGGTTTCAAACTTGAAAACAATTTGTTCGGCATATAATGGTATGTACTTGGCATAGTCACCATGTTTGTGTGTGTGAGAGAGAAGCCCGCAGCAAAGCCCCACTTTGATATCAGATCGAGTGTAACTGCTCTCCTAGAGGACCTCTTGGATTCTCCAAAAATGCAAGCAACGTTTTGCGCCGAACCCCCTTGAAACCGGGCCGAGCTGCACAGCGTGGCAGAGCAAGCTCACAGCTCACTTTCAGTCCTGTAACAGGTATGGGATTGCTTCCAGCTACCGTGCCGGAAAAGTTTGGCTTGGTGCTTCCACGTTGAATCGCTTCTCCTGTGGTGGCGCTTCTCGAGCCGAGACAGGAGGTGTTTGAAGAGTAAACAAACATAAACAAAAAAACCTGTGGGAAGGTCTCAGTCGCAAGAAAAAAGGTGGGAATGAGAGGTGCAAGAACCACATGATCACAAAGTGTGTCGTTCTGGATCGACCGGCATATTTTGTACAGGCTTTGAATGGTTTTGATAACAATGAGGTCATCTCTCAGATCGTGCCAGGTTTTTCTGGGTTCTTTTCCCACCGCGTTCCACGGCGTTTTTGTGTGGCGTGTGCTTCGCATGGAGCCCATGGGCTCTAAGAGCTGCTGAGGCTCTATAGCTGCCAGCTCCAAACCAAAGTTTGCTCCTTGTCCTGGCCAAGCCCTCGCCATTGTTTCTCCGGGGAGGCCCTGCCGCCAAGGCCTTGCCCTGTCAGAGGTCTCCGTCTCCGACGTGGTGTCAAAGGGCTAACTGTTAAAACGTCTAGAAGACCAAGCTTCTGGAGGATCCATGTAGAGGTTCTTGGGGGTTTGCCAGGTGGCTTCAACACTGAACCGACTGCTATTTTGCTGTGGCTTTTCTTGGACTTCTGGGGAAATCGCGACACTGTTTGGCTTCGAATCGGTGGTTTTGGCCATTCTCCAAATCGGAGATGGCCCGATCGCCCCCGTGCCCACCTTTCACCCATGTCATGCTGTAAGGTTTGGGTGCTGGAGGATGACGCTGGATACTCTGGTTGCCTGGCGGACTTTGTGTCAGCCTACCAGATGCTTGACTATGGCATACGTGGGGCATACTGCGGTAGGCAAACGGGAGACAATTTCATCGACGTTGCAAGAATCCCAAGTTCCACCCTTGCTTGCGTTATTCAAACCCACGAAGTTCTTTTCGATTCTCTCTTAGAGGATGTCTTGTCCAAGGCTTCCAATGCCCCAAGGCGTAGTCTTCCAGCACGTCAGTGGTGCAACACTGCCCCACGTATTCCGATGGCATCTACGAATGCAGTCAACCAAGCCATTCCCCACGTCCGAAGAAATTCTCTTGACCAAGAAAATCAAGAAGCGCATCCCAAAAACACACACACACACAATGTAAGTTATGTAAGTCATTCTTCATTTCACCGACACACGCACAATGAAGTAATTCTTCAATTCATCGATATGCCCTTTCCACCATTTGGCTGCCGTCCAGGAATGAGTCAGCGGATTTGCTGTGCCACGGCCTGCAGCGTGCCGATCCAAGATGGGCCACTTGGGCCGTGTGGTTTGGTTGGCACCATGAGGTGATGTGAACTTGCAAACATACCCCCCGCAAACGATCCCATGGAACCTGAGAAGGAAGACCGGTGCTTTCGACCATGCTCCGAATACCATACCGGGCGTGGTTTTGGGGGTTCCATGTGGTCCTCTGCAACGGAGTACCCTTTCCGTTTGAGGATCTTTCCTGGTTTGGATTCTGTTTAACTCACTAAACACTTTATGTAATTACTAGTGCCAACAGCGGGTTGAGAGAAAGGACGACCCCGTGTTTTTTTCTTGGACCTTGAAGGTGGTGGTTGGCTGCACGGGAAAGAAAGCAAATTATTTTGGGTGTTCTGTGTGCTCAGCAGACATATGCACTTACACCATCTTACACCTCACACCTGGACGCAGGTGCAACCTGGCCGCGCATATGTGTACTAAGTAAATCTACTGTAAGTAACCCGCCGTCGATGTTGCCAAGATCGCATGCCAGGGGGAGGTAGGACGTGCCAACGTACCTCTCTTCCAAGAGTCCTCGTTCCCTTGGATTCTGAATCTTGCCGTTGAGTTATACAATGTGCCAGTGACATGGAATTTGTATTCTTAACACATTGTAAGACATATATGACATACCTGGATCCTTGCACGCTGGCCATGTCATTGATCCTGGGTGGCCAATAGTACAAACCATGAGGATGAGGTCTCTGGGCCATGCTAGGCCGACACTGGGGCTCCTCCCACCGGTCCCCACCAGGCAGCGGGCTACCCGGTTCCGGGCCGGAGACCGGAGGACGGGTGCAGCCGATGAGGTCTGGTACGATGCCATGTCCGAAGCCTTTCATCGTTTGAAGGCTGAGAGGTTTCGCTGCGTCGAGCACGTGCAGCGCTTCAGTGCCCAGCTGCTTTCGGCGCTGGAGGAGTATGCGCGGTGCCTGGCCTGTTTTGGGGGGTTCGGCGGTTTTGGGGTGCGTTTTTCGGTGTGATTGCAAGTGTAATGAAGGGAGGGTTCGGGATCACAACTTGATCATCAAGCCATCAAGACACCGGATGTTTGCATTGAGATCTCTACAATTGGTGCAGGGCTGCAGGTGGTTCTTGAATTCATTGTCTCGCTGAGATCTCAGAAGTTTTAAGTTTTAAGCATGCCAACTCCTGCAGAGGCTCTCATGCAATCACTCACAAACTGACTTTGGCCTTGGTGCGCTTCCAAAACTACGGGGTTTCCAGTTACCGGGCTTTTGTTGGGGGGGTGTTTGCCCCCCCTCCCATGACCTCCCCGGCAGCCGCAGGCAACAGGTGACAGGCTGGAGTGAGCTGTCGGTGCCGAGCCTTTGTCGCCTCGCGCAGCTCTCGGTGGCCCCGCTACGGGCGGAGCACATCGGGCAGATCTTCAGCTATGCCGGGAAGGTCGGCGTGCGTGGCGCGCCCGAGGGTAGCTGGGAGGTGGTGGAGAGGGAAGCCCCGATCTTGTGGGAGAATGGCAGTAGTAGGACCCAGACCCAGACCAGTGGTATCCAGTGGCTTGGACAATTGGCCCCCTGGAACACGAATTTGATACATGTGGATTCATTGCCATGGTAACTGAGATGCTGCTGTAGCCATGGCCGGCTAGATCAACTCAAACACCTCCTTTAGTCAGTGGGATGTCCTGCCAGTTTCGTTTGGGCCCCGGTTTGCAGGTGCCCGAAGATGCCTGGCCTCGCATCTGGGCAGATGATTGGTCATTGGGTTCGCCCCCATTGGGCCACATTAGGAAGCAACGGATCATCACTGGCTCCTGCATCCACCGCTTGATCGGTGGATGCTTTTGGATTTTGAAGGTTTGCTGTCGGTGAAACCATTGTTTGTATAGTCTTACTTTGGAAGTGGTAAAAGACATCGAGCTGACGCGAGTTGTATAATTTTGTAGATATGTTATATGTTCTTTTGAAAGATCAATGGTGTTCAGAGATATTCGGATGTTGGGTTCCAGCTCAGCCATGTCGGTCAGCTTTGTCGGCTCCTAGGCATTTGCCAAGACGCGCGAACACGGGGCCGCTGGTGGCACGCGCTCAAATGGTGAAAATCATTTTGTGTGTGTGTGTGTTTTTGCCTACACTGTGAGATCTCCAAAGGATTCGTGGGTAGCACCTCAAAAATTTCTACGGTTTGAGGGGATGTTCCGCATCCTTTTGCCAGTTCCCGGTGACGAACAGCAAGATTCTGGCGGAATAGATAGCTGCAGCATACCGTGGACAGAACCGAACAGAAGATTTTGCCAAGATCTTGGGACTCCCTCCAGCACTTCCATCAGCCGATGGTGGTCCACATCAAACCGTGGGACATCCGAAACAAGTGCAGTTCTGCTGAGCAGCTCCGATTCGTTATGCTTGGCAGCAATTCGCTGTTTGACGATGGATTCGCAATTGTTCTCATCAATTGGCCGACGGCATCGTGGGGCCTCCACGCATCCCAAGCGGAAGCACAGTGACAGGTGGTCGGCTGCCACATGGTGGGGCGCCCTAGTGTCGGACCTGCAGGACCCACCGAAAGCTTGGCACTGCCAGGAGTTGGGAGACCTTTGAAACTTGATGGTTGAAAAGGGTGCCGTGAATCATCGGCTCTTCTCTAGAAACACATGGTTATCATATATAATATATATATATATATCATACCTAGACCCTCCCGAGGCAATAATTTTTGCCGTAGGCTGTTGAGGCAATAATTTTTGCCGTAACTCATTTTTTCTGCCGTAGCTCAATCCCTGGAAAGTGAAAACGCCGTCAGAGAAGTGAAAACGCCGTCACAAAAGAAGAATCGCCGTTTTGTTTGATCTACCAAAGAGGATATTGTTTTGGTCCGTCCATACCCTGAAATTGGCTTCTCCTTTTTCACTTGTAAGTAGAGCTCATCGTTTTCAAGCCTCATGGTAGCAATTCTCAAGATGTTGCAGCCCTTGTCTAAGGTCTCGATCGACATCACGGCAGGGTTGTTCACATTTTGATGATGCAATGGCTGAAAGGATCGTTGTGACATGTTGTTTCAAGTCTTGCTGCCACCTTGAGTGACCCTAGACAGGGTAAGGGAACGACGCGGTAAGTAGGGGGGAAAACGCCGTAAGTACGGGGAAAAACGCCGTAAGTACGGGGAAAAACGCCGCAAGTACGGGTAAGAACGCCGTAACTTTAAACGCAAAGTCTTCTGCAACGCCGCGCAAGAGGTCGAGTTACCCGCGAAAACCGACGAAAACCCAGCATGTGACACTTCCATCAGCCGCCCTTTCCACTTCACATGACTATGCGAGTTTGCTGATATAATAAGACGCCTTTTACGTTCAGTTGCCTTTCAAGCAAGACCCTACAATGTTTTCATACTCGCCTGCACTAAAACTAAAACGAAATGACTCTTTGAGGCGCATGGATGTGTGGACCAAAATTGCCGTCAACTGACCGAAACTGCCGCAGTTCATCAAGAAACGCCGTCCCCATGAGATCAATATGGAAGAACGCCGCAGAACGGAAAAAGGCGACGTTTCATGAAAACGGCAATTATTATTGCCGTAACGAAGTTCCAGGTATGTTATTATTTTAGAATTTTATAAGACTTCATGTCATGTCGATGTCAATAAAGCATGTGCTCACATAGGGACCCCCCACATCCATGTTTTCTTCCACTTGCCCCCTCAGGTGGGTGCCGAAGCTGGAGAGATGATGCAGGGCATCGGCATCGCCATGAAGGCGGGTGGGATCGGCCTCCTCAGAGAGAACGTGCTTTGGATATCGGATATGTCGGATAATATACGTGATTTCCTAGGTAAGCAGGTAGTATGTTGATGTCCCTTCCTCTCATAGATGACTTGACCAAGGAGGTGCCGAACACAAGAAGCATTTCATCGTGTTTGAGCCCCTTCGGCGCCCAGGCTGGTGCGACCAAGGCAGACTTTGATGCAACAGCTGTGAACCAAGATGGTGGTTTGTTTGGATGTGGCCTGCGGCGGTGTTTCATTTGCATGCGGCGTCTCATGCTGCACGCGTTTATATTATACACGTTACACGTCACTAAACACTGATGTTCACCTTTGCGGTCCCTTCCAATGATTCTAATACCCGCACAGGGTCCAATGTCAGCGGATGTCAGAGGTTTGTAAAGGCGCGATGTCCAAGACAATTTGGTAGCATGACTTGGGTGAACCTGGAGCTATCGAGCTCATCCAAGCTTCACTACACTTATTTCCACGTGACAGACATGTGAATTTGCTCGGCGCATTTGGACTCGTTTCTCCCCAGTTGGGGATCCAGTTTGTGCTACGCCAAGGTGGGCATTCACCCCACTGCGGCAGAGGAATGGTCAAGAACTCGGGATGCCAGCATGACAGCCATATGATGAGGAAAGTACTTTAGTTGTTGATTCCACTGTTGTTTTCCCCCCATAGCTCACACTGCTCTGTGAATTGCCTCACGTCACGGACCGAGCTACTGAGCTACTTCGGCCTTCGCCCAGGTGCACGATGCGAACAAAGACCCGTTTGGGGCCTCAGAAGATGGACAATTCACCACGTGGAGCGAAACGTGCTCACCGAAACATGGAAGGTGTTGACCAAACATGCTGAGTGAAGAACCCACCGTGAATTGCATTCGGAACATCAATTCTTTCTGTCCAGTTCCATGCTTGTTGGAGGGAGGGGTATACCGTTTCTCTTAACCGTTGATCTACGATGACTGCCATGAGAGTGAATATAGGCGATGGTTTGAGCAAAAGCGATGCAAATCCAATTTGGAGTTGCTGCGTGACGCCCAGGGACCACGACGGCCGAGATGTCACCGGACACCACTGCTCGCTTGATGGAGTCGAGCCGGCAGGAACCAGCCAAAACATTACAATGTCCCATCCCAGCTGGGCGCATGTTTGCAACTAATCTACTGCGTAAGTTGTGTATTGCTTGTGCAAGCTTGCCAAGATTTTACGAGAAGTTGCTGCACAGGTACAGTATAACACACTATACCAGCTGTTACTGTTGCCGAGCCTCATTGCAAAGTGCATGCACTGGATTGATGGGAGATCAGAATTCTTGACTTACGCCCGGAAGACAGTTCTTGAATTCCTGATGAGGAACTGAGTCAAGAGTCTTTCTTAAGGGAGGTTTATCATGGTTTACAAAAGCTGTTTTAATTCCATTCCGTGGCCGCACTTCACTCCCGGCTGTAATGGTGCCAGGCATGAGGAGTGTCAAGCGACTACCTGCGGTGGTGGACCGCGGTGGAGGGTGAAGCCCGCGCGTGGCAACCCTCACGTTCAACAGCAGCATGAGTCCTTGAAATGGTTTATCATGGTTTATACTTATACTTATGCAATGTTCATTCGTCAGTCGTAGGTGGAACACACAGAAACACTTCTGAAAGCAACAAACAGATCGACGACGCACAGTTTGTCCGGACAGACCGAGCACTTGCTTTCCACTCCGCCAGAGAAACCAAGTCCGGAGAAAGAAGTTTCGGTCCAGTAGTTGGTAGGGGACACGGTGCCGCCATGACGACCACATTCTTCAAGGGCTTTCACGCTCTACCAGCACCTTCCTGGCCAGGTTGTTTGGAGACCCTAACAGGTGGTTTCTGGGCACCTGTTGTCACCAGGAAGCACCTGTTGGAGGGTGCTGGTATATCTCTCTACAGTATCTACTATATCTGATCTATCTATATATAGAAAGTTGCTATGCGGCATGTTTGTGAACCGCCAGCCGGCCAGGAGTCGGGGCACGGGATGATACGGGATGACGCATGGGGCAAACGATGAAATCCCTGCACTGGACCAAGTCCAAGATCCGGGATTCGCAGGGATCGTTGAGCGCCCAGTAAGCTCAACAAGCTGGGCCACAAACCTGGGATGCCAGGCTGAATCACGAGTGAACATGTCGACAAGCGCTGCTCTTTTGGCCAAGAATCATCACACAACGCCTCTCCATTCTCAAGAGCAACATCTATATCACATCAGCGGACATGGTGCGTGCCTTATTGAAATTGATGCTTGGAGGCTTGCATATTTCACGTTGATTTTTTGTGCTGGCCTTGGACCCCTGACATCGGAATAATATAATATAGCGCGTATATAAAATATATCTCGCAGAGGGGATCAGCCGAATATTGATACATGTTTTGCAGCATTTGATCCATGGTCCAAGATGTTTGGTTTTCATGGGTCATCATTATCACGTTATATACACCTCTCAGAAACTGTTCATTAGGTCTTCCCACGCCGGGCGGACCAGTTTGCAGCCATGGAGCCGGAGGGCCACGTTGGGGAAGCTCGCTTGCTGCGAACGCTGCAGGGAGCACCCGATGTGCGGCTTACGGCCTGTTCACGCCTGGTGCCGGCGAAGCAGCAGATTGCGACAGGGAGTCAGGACGGCACCGGTGGCTGCAGAAAATGGGTGAGCGGCCAGGCGGCCAGGCGGCCAGGCCAGGCGGCCAGAGTCTGGAAATTGATGTGAGGTATGAGTGGATATGAGTCTGTCATGATGCCGGTTAGTTAGTTGGCATTGGACATTTGAAGGTAACTCACACCAAGATGATGTGTCATGCTGGAAGGATGAAGGATGAAGGATGAAGCAACCCTGGTGGGTCATCAAGGATCCCATCCAAGCAACTCTTGTGCGCCTTTGTAGTAACAAGAAGCTACTAGGAACAAGTGCATCGCTTCTAGTAACA